>CM061145.1:6597375-7069875 GCA_030710495.1 Labroides dimidiatus
GCTTTAAGACCACTCACACAACAGGTTTTATCTGATGTGGTTCAGCACCTCGGACAGCGACAGCACCTCACCACTCCCAGGACAGGAGGACGGACAGCTCCTCCTGGACTCACCTGAGAGACAACATGAGTGTCCACTGAACTTTTAAACATGCTGTGTATGAGCCGTTTTACTCATGTCGTTTTTTAGTTTTGTTTTTGTCATTTACACAATCACCACAAGGGGGCACTTTAGGTAAACCAACAGGTAGACACTATAAAAGAGTCACAGGTGAAGCAGTGATTTAGGGAACAGGAAGAGCACACGGTTTTTACCACTGATAGACATCACATTTACCCTCATCACACATATCACCTTTGAAGTAAGCTGTCTAAACCTGTTCTTTCATTTGGATCAATAAAAGCAAAGAAATAAAGCAACAATAACCTGGGATTGGACACTGGACTTTTTTAAGAAGTGCATCAAAAACATCTGACTCCTGCACCCAGACAGAGACTAAAATCAGAGCAGATGAGTCACTACATGCTGCATTTGAAGTGTTTGACACGGGCAGTCTGAAGGTCCTAACCTGTTGTTGCAGAGCTGTTTGTCTTCATGTTGTGTTCTTACCAAATGTGAATAAACTCATTCTCTCCAGTGAATTAGACACAAAGTCAGACGTGTTTCAACACAAGTTCCTGTCAGACAACGTGGACGATACAAACTGCTTGAATGGAGCAGGTTATATTTGAGAATTTGTGATGTGCTCAACATGTGACTCTCTTCATTCACTTATTCACTCCATGATCTGTCAGAAAGTCTCCAAAGAGGAGTTTGGATTGTTCCACCTCTGACCTCCCTCTTTCTTTTAGTTTGCTCCAGTGTTTGTGTTTTTTTCCTACCAGCTGGTTCTCCTGCTTGGTGTATTAGAAACATTTCTAACAAAGAGAATTTAAAAGACAAAACAAAGAGGTCAGATGTTCCCAGACCTCCGTTTGTTTTACTTTGGAACAGAAGATTTCTTTTTGTCTCCACTCGGTTTGTCCCACAGATGAGTTTAACACAAAGTTTAACTGGAGTCATGATGCTTGTGGAGACTGGACGAAACAGAAACAGAAGTTTGGATATGATGTGGTACTTGACTATGCATACGCTTTGGACCTGCACACAAGTCAGACAGTTTTGGGTCCAGGTCCCAAATCACTGATCTCACACACTGGACAGTCACATCCTGCTGTCCCCCCAGCTCTGCATTTTAGGAGACACATCAGTAACACAAATACCAAACCATACATCTAGTGCACCCCTCACAGCCAAGAAGACAATCCTCCTAAACTGGAATTCAAAACAAAACATAAAGATTACACATGTGAAAAAGCTTCCAGTGGAACATATATCCCTAGAAAAACTGTCAGCCTCACTTTATTTATTTATTTATTTATTTATTTATTTATTTATTTATTTATTTATTTATTTATTTATTTCGGTCACGTCAGCACACTTATACAACATCACACATTGTCAATAGTTGATCAAATTCTACATGTCCGAAAGGGAAGACGGGAGAAGCAGAGCTTATCTAGTCCCGTCCCCATTTCCTCAATATTTAGTCTCCTCTTTTCCACATATCATCAGATTATTATGAATTTGTATTCCATTTACAGAAGTATGACCGTCACTTCATTCACTATTATTGTTTAGGTACATTCTGTCTTTCCTGCTGTCTTACAGACCAAACAACCCACATTTCATCCAAGGTCTGTTCTCTCTGCTTTGTTTTTTAAGCTTCAACACTCTCATGGGGCAATGTTTATCAAACAGCTTTGTGAATGTCTGTAAGAAGCTGCTGTTAGCATTGTTCACATCTGTAGCCTTGAGGACTTCTTCCCATTTTTCTTCTTGTAGAGAACTTTTCAATCTGTTTATATATACCTCTGATGTAATTCTTCTGTTAATTGTTGTATTCTGCATTTCTTTCCCCTCATAGGTCTGGTCATAGACCACAAAAATTGGTAGATGATCGCTTATGTCATTCACAAACAGCCCACTTATTAAATTATCCTCGAGCACATTAGAAAAATGTTGTTAATTAGTGTAGCACTGTGTTTTGTGATTCTGGTCGGGTGAGTGATAAGTGGTTCGAATCCTAAACTGTACAAGGAGTTTAAGAACTCCTCATTGAGCTTCTGTTTATTTGGGTTTAGTAAGTCAATGTTAGTATCACCACAGATAAAAACCCTTTTTCTGCCCAATTTTGAGAAAAGATCTCCAGCATATGTGATGAAGTTGTTCAAATTCGAACCCGGTGCTCTGTAGATACAACAGATGATAATATTACAATTTTCCTTTAGATGTATTTCAACCGTAATGCATTCTAACATGTTTTTAACTGCTGCAGATATGTCCTTCAACACTTTGAGTTTGATATTATCAGCAATGAACAGTGCGATCCCTCCACCACCTTTCTTTTCTCTGTTCATACAGACAAAGTTATATCCTTCAAGGTCAAAGTCCATACCTTTCTCTTCGTTAATCCGTGTTTCTGCTTTTGCAATAATGTCACAAGGGTTCTTAAAGTCCATCAGGTATTCCTTTATTTGATCAAATTTGTGTAGAGGCTCCTGCTGTTAAAATGGATAATTTTCAGCATGTTGTTCGTGTTAATTCTTGTATTATAATCCTGTTCCATGTAGTAGTTGCAGTTAATCGATTTGTTGCTATAAAAACAGTTATTGGGTTGATGTTTATGTTTGGGTTATTGCAGCCTGAACAGTTCTGGTCAACATTTTGATTTTTTATTAGATCCCGATGCCCATGTTTTCTGATCCAGTCAGGTGAATCCAAGTGTTCATGATCCAAGTTACAGTTCATTAGCTCCATTTCCTCAGATTGTGTTGAGGTTTTGAAGCTTTTGTTATCTATTTAGGCGTTCAGTTTGTCCAGATCCTCCATGCTTTTGACCAGCACCGTCTTTGTTTGTTCTGGGGCTTCTCCGTTGGTTCTTATCAGTATTTTGCAGTTTGCCGTCCAGGTGCTTTTTATCTTTCCGGCCTTTTTTAGCTCTTGTGCTTTCTTGGCCATCTCTGCGTTTTTCTTGGTCAGGTTTTCATTGAAGAACATTGTTGTGCCTTTGAGTTTTGGGCCCTGTTTCAGCAGCGCTATCTTATGTTTTCTGTTTGTGAATCTCAATTTCACACTTTTCCCGCCATTTGCCCCTGTCCAGGGCATGAGGTGACAGTATTCCACGTTGTTGAAATCCATCTCGATTTTCTTTGATTCCATGAAATCAGCCACCTGTCTCTCCACCGTCTTGATGTCCTCTTCGTCATGATCACTGTCATGCTCTCCTGCCCGTCTGTTTGTCAGTGCTTTCGCGTAGGATTGCGGTTTGATCTTTATGCCGGTTACGATCACATCATTTAGCCTGGTTTGTTGATCCAGGTCTTCGACTCGCGCTTCCAGCTGTTTGATCATCTCAGAATGTTTTTTGCTGTAATCCTGCAGCTGTTTGTGTTCTCTCTGAAGGTTTTTTTTTTTAACTCAGTGAGAACCGAATCTATCTTCAGATTCAGATCTTGCTGACCTTTCAGGATTTCATGAATCTTCTCTGCCATGTTTGTGTCGGGTCCGGAACCCGAATCCCGATTTTTCGTCTTGGACTTTCCCTCCTTACTGCCTCCCATTTTGTGAGTTTCGAATAGTCTTCGTTCTGCTGCAGCTGCTATCCATGGACAGAGCTCACAGATATGCGTCCGTCTCCCATGGAGGACAGAATGAACTCACTCAACCATAAAACAGCTGACTTCTACAAAACCTGGTCCACATTCATCAAGAAACTAAAACTCTCTCTCTCTACACACACACACACACACACACACACGTTCTCTCTCATCACAGTGGAGGAGCCTCTGGTCACTTTTAGGGGAAGATCGTCCACTGTGACGTTTGGACTGGTCTTATAGATGAGTGGCAGGAGCTCCACCCACTTGTCCCAAACCTCCCTGATAGCTGCCAGTTTGTCTTCTTGAGGACGGCCTTGTCTTGTATCACGGCTGACACACAGAACCACCTGTGACAACATGTAAAGTTTCAGGTGGTCATTTCATGATGGCTTGAAAAAATTGTCTGAGCAGACTCTGCGTCCTGTAAACTGCAGGTAGATCAGTTTCTGGATTTGTTCACAGCAGTCAAAATCACAAGACCCGTGTATGCTAACCCATCCTCACCGTCAGTTTCCTGGCCTCTCTCCTCCTCACCAGTTTGGTGATCAAATATATAATCAGAGCCTCACTATCTGTATGTGGACCTGCCATGGTGCTGCCACATGATGAACTGTGATCAAGGCCTCAAAAAGCAGCACTGTATTTACCAAAGCTACCAGAAAAGTTCAGGATTATTGAAACTGAAACTTCCTGTAAGAAGTTGGTTTGGGATGGTTAAAACCTGAACCCTAAAGTTTGGACCATCTTTAGGACTGTCTTTGTTGTTGACAAACTTGATGACTTGATGTAAAAAAGTTGAGTTGTTGTTCCAAAAACCATGACGGCAGACTGTAGGGTTTGAGAATAAGAAAAACAGAGTGGAGTATCAGAGTGATCCACACGGCTGCTTCATCACATCTGACTGCTGTTTGTTCCATTAGAAGGTTAGTCAGCACCATCTAGTGCTCAGATAGTAGACCTGCATCATGTGATCCGTGTGTAATCTGACACTGACTGGGTTTCTGCCACAGGTGAGAGCGATTCTGACGTCACTCTGAAGTTATGAGGATGTGACAGTCTCCTCAGATCAAAGGCACACAGACACCAGGACGGACGAGGCTCAGACGAGCAGCTTCTTATCTCCACACATGAAGCTGGAAAGTGTCTGTAAGCTGACCTGAACTCACTTCAACAGGTGAGGATCCCTCCAGAGAAACCTGTCCCTGTTTGATGATCAGGATCACTGAGCTCACATGCTGCTGGATCACTGTTGAACTGTAGAAATGTTTCTGGATGCTGATTGGCTGTTTGAAACGTGTTGTGGAGTTTCTCTCTGAGTTAAAGAGCAGTGATTTTACAGAGATTGATCTGTTTTATAGTTTGTGTTTGAGGAGTCGAGTCAGACTGGAATCTGAGTCACACCATCAGTGAGAAAACAGGGAGTGTCTGAACCGGTCTGACAGCCTGGATCAGCTCGGCTCAGGTGCTTTGATTTATTAACTCTTTATACTCTGAAGTGAAGAGCTGGATGAAGGTTGGACAATAAAATGTGTGTTACATATTGTTGTGGTCACCATAGTGTGTTTGTGGGAGAGTGTGGGGGGGCTGAGTTTGGGCTCCTCAGATCCTGTTTGGGGCTCCAACAAGGTTTGTGTCAGTCCTGAATATCTGAGTCATGTTCCTGAGAGGAAGGAGAACTGATGTGTGTCCTGTGCTGTGAAGCTTGTTGTAATGAATGAACATGTTGTTGTGTTTGTGTGAAGGTGGGGGCTCTGCTATGAATCAGTGTGAGGACAGAGAGGAGGGAGCCCCTCCCTCTAAAACCCTCCCTCTGTGTGGGGACCATGAGAGCCAGACCAGAGCTCAGAGGTGAGACCAGGATCTCTAACTGTCCATGACCTGACATCACTGCACCATCATTATTCACACTCACAGCTCTGTGTGCGTGTGTGTGTGTGTGTCCATGTGTGTGTGTGTGTCTGTGTGTGTGTGTGTGTGTGTGTGTGTGTGTGTGTGTGTGTCCATGTGTGTGTGTGTGTGTGTCCATGTGTGTGTGTGTGTGTGTGTGTGTGTGTGTGTGTGTGTGTGTGTGTGTGTGTGTCCATGTGTGTGTGTGTGTGTTTTGAAGCAATAAGCAGCAGCATGGACCAGACTCTCCTGGACCTGGACCTGCTCCCAGCTCTGTGTCCTTAAAGAGTGATCAGTCTATGTTTGAAACTCTTTACTTCAAATCTGTCCGTCAGTCTGATGATCTAAAGTAAAAATCCATCACTGTGTTTTTATCAGAATTCAAACATTTGAAAAGTTTGTGTTAAATTTCAGCAGCACTCAAAGCTGGAAGATTTTCAGTGTTCATGTTTATTCATCAGTGTTTGTGATTCTGTCAGTGTCAAACATCAGAGACCAGACTCTCCTGGACCTGGACCTGGACCCAGCTGTGTCTCCTTAAAGAGATATCCGTGTTTGGATCATCCTCTGAATTTCAAATCTTCAGAGATGAGTGTTGATGAAAGGTGAGCCTCTCAAAGTGAACTTCCTGTTGTTGTGTGTGAAACATTTGATCCTAACTGTGGTTGGTGTTTTCTCTGTGAAGCTGAACATGTTTCAGTCTTTGTGTTTCTATCAGGATCCAACAGCAGGAAACAGGACTGGAGGCAGAAAGAAGTGGACTCAGCATGTATCTTCATGTGTGTCCTGTGTTTGTAGGAGGATCCAGCAGATGGAGTCGATCACATCAACACTGTGTGTCATTATATTATAAACACTACATGATCTTCTATTTGTTCCACAGAGTTCAGCAGCAGAGATCAGAGGCTCCCATTGGTCAGTCTGCCCAGCAGCATCACACACAGCTGGATGACTCCATATTGATGGTGTGTAAATGTACACACACACACACACACACACACACACACACACACACACACACACACACACACACACACACACACACACACACACACACACACACACACACACACACAGCTCCTCCTGAGCCTCAGAGCACACACTCATTCTGTTTGGATCTTTCTGAATAGTTTCCTGGTTACCCTGCAAACATCATCTCTGCCTGAATTCTCTTCACACTCAGTGTTTGACTGATTGAATGAAGCCGCACATTTCTGAGCTGCACACACTCAGAGTGTGAATTTGAGTTTGAAGCTTAAAATATTGAACACAACCATCATAAAATCAATAGAACAGAGGATCTCTGACAAATTTATCTGTTTCATTCATAAAGTTCAATAACGGATAGAAAATAAATATTCATCATCAGTTGTTTTCTCTCATTTATTTTCCTGTTTATTCTCTTTTTTATGAAGAGAATTTAAGTCTGGTAGGAAAAAAAAATCTTGTGACATTTCCTTTAGAGGTCAAAAAGTTTCATTCATGAGCATGAGGTCTGTAAAGAGTAACAGGATTTCTGTTTTCCCTGAAACCTTATAAATAACTAATATCCAGTGTTCCTGAGACATCATAAACTAGGTTCATTTAATAGGTTTCAGGGTTTATGATCAGTTCTAGATAAAGGATCAATAATTAATAAATAATCCAATAATGAGGTGTTTTTTTCTGGTTAAGTGATCCGTGTGCTTCTAAACAGGACACAGAATAAACAGAGGTCAGATTTTCTTCATGTGAAAGTGTTTGTTAAACAGGTTACAAACACAGACAAAGCTCTGTTACTGTTTTTATTTGATTAGAGTTATTACAGCGCACATGAGCAGACACACAAACAGCTGTTAGAGCTGACTGACAGATGATCCAGAGGTGATCGGCTGTTAGAGCTGACTGACAGATGATCCAGAGGTGATCGGCTGTTAGAGCCGACTGACAGATGATCCAGAGGTGATCGGCTGTTAGAGCCGACTGACAGATGATCCAGAGGTGATCGGCTGTTAGAGCCGACTGACAGATGATCCAGAGGTGATCGGCTGTTAGAGCCGACTGACAGATGATCCAGAGGTGATCGGCTGTTAGAGCCGACTGACAGATGATCCAGAGGTGATCGGCTGTTAGAGCCGACTGACAGATGATCCAGAGGTGATCAGCTGTTAGAGCCGACTGACAGATGATCCAGAGGTGATCAGCTGTTAGAGCCGACTGACAGATGATCCAGAGGTGATCAGCTGTTAGAGCCGACTGACAGATGATCCAGAGGTGATCAGCTGATGCCGTCATCACTAAAACATGTCGCTTCATGTGACGCTCTGGAGGAGAGGACGTCTCATTTCTCTTGAAACAAATCTCCTTGTTTCCTCTCTCCTCTCTTCATTTCCTTCATCTCTCCTTCATCTCTGGTGGGAGGGACTAATACTCAAGTGAACAATTTATGTGGAGGAAGGACAGATGGAACTTTGGCGCTTTGAGATGCACCCAAAGACTCAGGCTGTTTTCCAAAGCGCCCTCTACATATTACATGTGAATGTAGTCTGACTGTTCTGTTGGGTCTGTTTTGAAGAATACTAATTTGTTTTTTGGAAAATGAAACTACAGCTAATGGATTTTTAATATCTGTCTTTTTTTTTTATAAATGTATAAAACAAAATATGTGTCCATCTTGACATTTCATTTATTAATATGCAAAGAGATTTCCTGATAGAGCATTTTATTTAAATCAATCAGTGGTAGAGATACAGGAACAATACAGTAACAGATAGGTTTAATTAAAGGTAAAGAAAATATAGATTAAAATAAATATATTAAGCAAGGGAAGATAATAGTTATTATATGACAGTGAGGAGTTGTTTTAATTCATTGTATAATTTTCAATGGTTCAGTGGTTTATGGAACATTTTAAATTCATTTAAAAAAACAACAAATTCAGGCAGAGATTTCAGGGTCTGAAGGGGTTTATGAATAACACATTTAAAAAGGTATTAAAATTATATTAAGGGGTTGACTTTTTATTTTTACAGCTCATGGAAAAACCACTTCCATATAATCCATGTATGGTTTAAAAAAGTTAATTTGTGGTTTATTTGGACTTAAATGGATTTATAGAAGTAAAAACCTCTTTTAAGACTAGAAGTGACAAGACAAACAGCATTAGTGCAGTGCATTGTGGGAAACAGTATGCCAGGTAGAGTGGCCTGATGCATACTGAGAAATTTTCCAGGTTCAGTAGGACATCTCTCTCTTTTTCTCTCTTTGCCCCCCGCCTCTTTCTCTAATCCCATCACAGACTCTCTCCTGTCTATCATGAGTCTGGTTCTGTCCGAGGTTTCTGCCTGTTAAAGGGAAGTTTTTCCTCTCCATTGTAACTCACTAAATGCTGTAAAGGTCTGTTCTCATGGTGGGTTAAGATGAGATCAGACTTCTTATCTTGTCTTGATTTTGGGTCTCTGTTAATAAAAGTTGTTATCATTTACAGGTCTAGACCTGTTAATGTTTTTAGAAAGCGTCTTGAGAGAACGTTTGTTATGAATTGGTGCTGTATAAACAAAGATTGATTGATTAATTGAATTTTTGTCATACTGCAGATTTTGCAGGTTTTCACATACTGCTGACTACATATTGAATCTCAGCTGAATCAGATGGGCACTGCTGGTGTAGTAGAGCAGCCTTTCTCGCGTACCGTACCACAAGTGGTGCTCAGGCTCCCATTAGTGGCATGTGGAGGAATCACTGAATGAAATATTAATAAAATGAATTCAAATTAAGGGCGCGGTCACACAGGCCATCCAAACTGTGCTGAACTCAAGCACGATTACCCCTTCCCATAGCGCTGCTCCTCTGCTGGCCAGTACAGCCCGTAGTCACACTACTCCAACATGAACCAGACTTTAGACACAGACATGGCCCGCCTACGTCACCATGAAGAGTCTGTTTACATGGAGCGCAGTCTCATCAGAGTCAGCACAATAAGACAGAGAGAACAGGATTAAAACTTTAGAGACTTTTTGGCTCATGTTAAGTTGTTTTGGTCCAACACAGCCCTCTAACACCCCGTTATCAACAATAACGGTCGAGAGGAGCGGTCGCAGCGATCGTTTCCATGTACTCGTGCATGAAGTGTACGGAGTCATTTATATGGTACAGTTTCTTTTAATGTTTTACATTTAAACATAGTGTTAATGTTCAAACTGTGTATTTCTATTGTTTGGAATAATTAAAATGCTTATTGAGAATAAAACCCTCACCTCATTATTGAACTGTGCATAGATTTAGCTGAATACTCAGGCCGACTGCACTACTTGATTAATATCAGTCATCATGGTGGTTCTTTCAAGTACTTTCTGAGGTGGTACTTGGTGTAAAAAGTTTGAGAACCACTGGTGTAGACGGAAACCAGTGGAAAACAGCCTCAGACTTTGTGAGCAGAGTCCACAAAGTGAGTCCAGTTTGAGCTTTAAACAACACAAACACTTTGCTTCATGTTAATGACAGCTGCTGCTTTCAGCTTCATTCTAATAAACACATCACGTCTAAAGTCACTGCAGACTTTTTCTGCATGAAAGCACACCAGGAGATTTCTCCAACATGAAGTTCATTTCAGAGAAACTTGATTTGTAGAAGACAGGAGCATCCACAGACTAAGAGGTGAAGCAGTTTTGTGATCCAGTCTCCATGCTGGACTCTGCAGACCAGCAGGCTTTCTGTCTGTCACACATGATCTGATGTTACCTTCTACAAGTTCAACCTGACATTTTCTTCTGTTCCAGCTGCTCCAGGAGAACATTATCAGCTTCGTAAAGAGCCAGCTGAAGAAGATCCAGAGAGCTCTGAGTCCAGATTACCCAGAATGCTTTGAGAGTCAGAGTGAAGATGAGGATGAAGAGCAGAGGAGGAGCAGAGAGGCGTTCCTGAAGATCACTCTGCACTTCCTGAGGAGAATGAAGCAGGAGGAGCTGGCTGAGTGTCTGCAGAGCAGTAAGAGGATCTGAACACATTTAACATGATGGAAAGAGGAAACATGGGAGAGGTTTACATTTCAAACTCTGCTCTTCATATGATGAACACGTTTGTATCACATCTATGAGCTGTGACAAACTGTTCACAAGTGATGAGCTGAAGAGATTTCAGAGAGGAGCCAAATCAAATCCATCCTGATGTCTGAAAGCTGAAACTCATCAGACTGATTGTAGCTTCAGCTCATTCATTACATTTCTTTTTTCTTCATTCAGGAACTGAAGCTGCAGAGTGCAGCCGTAAAGTGAAGTCTGAGCTGAAGGAGAAGTTCCAGTGTGTGTTTGAGGGGATCGCTAAAGCAGGAAACCCAACCCTTCTGAAGCAGATCTACACAGAGCTCTACATCACAGAGGGAGGGACTGGAGAGGTCAATGAAGAACATGAGGTCAGACAGATTGAAGCAGCATCCAGGACACCAGACAGAGCAGAAACAAGCATCAGACAAGAAGACCTCTTTAAAGGCCCACCTGGAAGACAGGAACCAATCAGAAGAGTGCTGACAAAGGGAGTGGCTGGCATCGGGAAAACAGTCTTAACACAGAAGTTCACTCTGGACTGGGCTGAAGACAAAAGCAACCAGGACATCCAGTTCATATTTCCATTCACCTTCAGAGAGCTGAATGTGCTGAAAGAGAGAAAGTTCAGCTTGGTGGGACTTGTTCATCACTTCTTTCCTCAAACCAAAGAAGCAGGACGCTGCAGGTTTGAAGAGTTCCAGCTCCTCTTCATCTTTGATGGTCTGGATGAGTGTCGACTTCCTCTGGACTTCCACAACAATCAGATCCTGACTGATGTCACAGAGTCCACCTCAGTGGATGTGCTGCTGACAAACCTCATCAGGGGGAACCTGCTTCCCTCTGCTCGCCTCTGGATGACCACACGACCTGCAGCAGCCAATCAGATCCCTCCTGAGTGTGTTGACATGGTGACAGAGGTCAGAGGCTTCAGTGACCCTCAGAAGGACGAGTACTTCATGAAGAGGTTCAGAGATGAGGAGCAGGCCAGCACAATCATCTCCCACATCAAGACCTCCAGAAGCCTCCACATCATGTGCCACATCCCGGTCTTCTGCTGGATCACTGCTACAGTTCTGGAGGACCTGCTGAAGACCAGAGAGGGGGGACAGCTGCCCAGGACCCTGACTCAGATGTACATCCACTTCCTGCTGGTTCAGTCCAAACTGAGGAACATCAAGTATGACGGAGGAGCTGAGACTGATCCAGTCTGGAGTCCAGAGAGCAGGAAGATGATGGAGTCTCTGGGAAAACTGGCTTTTGATCAGCTGCAGAAAGGAAACCTGATCTTCTATGAATCAGACCTGACAGAGTGTGGCATCAACATCAAGGAGGCCTCTTGGTACTCAGGAGTGTTCACACAGATCTTTAGAGAGGACAGAGGACTGTACCAGGACAAGGTGTTCAGCTTCATCCATCTGAGCGTTCAGGAGTTTCTGGCTGCTCTTCATGTCCATCTGACCTTCACCAAGTCTGGACTCAACCTGATGAAAGAACAACAAACAGCATCCTGGTGGTCTAAAACCTTTAGAGTCAAACCTGAACTGGAACACCTCCATCAGAGTGCTGTGGACAAGGCCTTACAGAGTCCAAACGGACACCTGGACTTGTTCCTGCGCTTCCTCCTGGGTCTCTCACTGCAGACCAATCAGAGTCTCCTGAGAGGTCTGCTGACACAGACAGGAAGTGACTCACAGACCAATCAGAAAACAGTCCAGTTCATCAAGAAGAAGCTCAGTGAGGATGTGTCTGCAGAGAAAAGCATCAACCTGTTCCACTGTCTGAATGAACTCAATGATCGGTCTCTACAGGACCAGATCCAACAGTTCCTACAATCAGGACGTCTGTCCACAGACAAACTGTCTCCTGCTCAGTGGTCAGCTCTGGTCTTCATCTTAATGTCTTCAGACAAAGATCTGGACCTGTTTGACCTGAAGAAATACTCTGCTTCAGAGGAGGCTCTTCTGAGGCTGCTGCCAGTGATCAGAGCTGCAAACAAAGCTGTGTGAGTGAATGAGAGACATTTGAAACATAAATGATTCTGTTCATGACTCTGAAAACATTTGTTTGTTCTCTTTACATGATCTCCTTCAGGCTGAGTGGATGTAACCTGTCAGAGAGAAGCTGTGAAGCTCTGTCCTCAGTCCTCAGCTCACAGTCCTCCAGGCTCAGAGAGCTGGACCTGAGTCACAATGACCTGCAGGATTCAGGAGTGAAGACTCTGTCTGCTGGACTGAAGAGTCCACAATGTAAACTGGAAACTCTCAGGTCAGGTCTTTGGCTCCCCCTGCTTGAGGTTAGAGATAAAGAAATAGTGATAATCAGTGGACTTTTTCTTATTGCATGATTCTTTTTCTAACCTCAGACTGTCAGGATGTCTGATCACAGAGAGAGGCTGTGCTTCTCTGGCCTCAGCTCTGAGCTCCAACCCCTCACACCTGAGAGAGCTGGACCTGAGCTACAATCATCCAGGAGACTCAGGAGTGAAGCAGCTTTCTGCTGGACTGGAGGATCCACTCTGCAGACTGGACACACTGAGGTATAACCAGACAACAAGAGCTCAAAGACTGAATCTCTTGGATTCTTTTCAGAGTAGTGATTGGACCTGAACCAGGAAACACACAGACCAGCAGAAGAGCATCAAATAGAAACAAAACTCTGTTTAATAGAAACAGCAGCATGTCTTCACTTCTTTGATGGTTCTGTTCTCTATAGAAAAAGTCCCATCTGAGCGTTCATCCTCTAATAATGTGTGTGAGCATGAAGAAGGCAGATGTTACATCATCAGAACATCAGAATGATTGAAAATATGTAGAAATATAAAGAGCTCATCTCTAGGAGACAGTGTTGTCTGATCAAATTAAAATGATCAAATATTATAGACGTGAATTTTTCCTGCTGACTCGTACAAAGAGCGGACTACTTTAAAGAGACAGATCAGAGGGAGAGCAGGATTTGGCATCACTCATTTCAAAGAGGACATGAGGAGCAGGATGTGGACTTTATGGATCCAAAGAGCAACAGGCAGCCTTTGCTTTTTGACTCTTTTTGTTCTTCTTTTTCTGCCAGGATCTCAACACTGTCAGAAAAAGTGAGAGAGTGATGGAGACAGTTGGCTCAGATGAGTTTCAGCCTGTTTCTCTGTCACAGTGACAAACTGAGGATCACTGCTTCATGTTGAGCAGCAGTTTGGACTCATGTTGGACAGAAAATCATTCTGACTGTGTTTCTTCCTCCAGGGTGGACCATGGTGGACAGCAGAGGTTAAAACCTGGTGTGAAGAAGTGTAAGTGTGGAATCAGTTTGACTCCTGATGAGCAAACAGCAGACTGTCAGCTAACAAAGAATAAAGCCTTCAGGTGTGTCTGATGATAAACTGCTGCTGTGTTTTGTCTTTTTCTCTCCATCAGATTTCTGTGAACTCACTCTGGACTCAAACACAGCACACAGAGAGCTCAGACTGTCTGAAAACAACAAAGAGGTGACACGTGTGATAGAGGATCAGTCATATCCTGATCATCCAGACAGATTTGACTCCTGGAAACAGCTGCTGTGTAGAGATGGTCTGACTGGTCGCTGTTACTGGGAGGTCGAGTGGAGAGGAAAGGTTTATATATCAGTGAGTTACAGAGGAATCAGGAGGAAGGGAGACAGTCCTGACTGTGTGTTTGGATGGAATGATCAGTCCTGGAGTCTGATCTGCTCTGATAGAGGTTACTTTGTCCTTCACGATGACAGTAGAACAGACCTCCCTCTCTCCTCGTCCTCTGTCTCTCACAGAGTAGCCGTGTATGTGGACTGTCCTGCTGGCACTCTGTCCTTCTACAGAGTCTCCTTTGACACACTGATCCACCTCCACACCTTCAACACCACCTTCACTGAACCTCTGTATCCTGGGTTTAGGTTGTGTTCTGGTTCCTCAGTGAGAGTGTGTTGTGTGTAGGAGGGAGAGTCTCCTCCTCTCTACACAAACACAAACAGCTGCTGAAGAACAGTTCACCCTCTGCACTAACACACACAAACTTCAGCTGATTCTTTGACTCTTTCTATCCTGTCACATCAGTCTGAATGTTATCAAAGAGCAGGACTCAGTGGAAAACTGACTGACTGAACTTGACTTATTTACATCTCTATGCTGAAAAAATCAGGCCTCATTCAGACTGTTTTTCTTCAATGTGTTTGATAAAAAGTGAGTCAGAAAAGTCTGAGTCAGATTCTTTAAACTGATCAATGAAATCAATGAATCATTTTTCTGTCTGTTACTACGAGCGTGTCTTAATCCAAAAATCACATTTACCCTAAATGTATATAAACGTGTAATATTATAAATCTATGTTCAGGAATCTGAAGAAAACAGTGACACAGTTTGGACTCATTTATTAGACAGACTGTTTTTGTTTTAATGGTGAATCAGAAAATCAATCTGACACAAACTCTGGATTGATTCTGTGTAATGTTGATTTGAATAAAGTTGTGTTCAGCATTTTGTTCTTAATAATCTGTCAAACTGTTTTAATCACAGCTCATCACAAACCAAGTGTTTAGAAACTGATGATGATGATGATGATGATGATGATGATGATGATGATGATGATGATGATGATGATGATGATGATGATGATCTGTTTCAGGGCTCCTCTTAGTGACTGTTTTCATATTTCTCTTTTTCTCTGCTTTTAAATTCTGATCACGGTGAGTTTGGGTGAAGTCAGGTTCACTGCAGCACGGCGTCCTGGTTTGTCTCACCCGGTCTGGATTCTGTTCCACATAACCACTGGCTAACAGTACATCATCCCTGACCTGTTCCAGTTTGTTCAAGCTGTGATGTGATTCAAGTGGAGTGATACAATACTTTAAAGCTCCTTTCTACAAACAGCAGCAGTTTTAGAGCTGAGTGAACGTCAGACACAAAGTCAGACTAATCCCAGCTCCCTCTGAGGACAGCATGCTGTGTGACTCTCACTCATGTGTGGATCTTCAGATGTAGTTATTGATTTCCTCCACTAGAGGGAGGATCCCTTAAAGTGAGCGCTGGCTGTGGTGAGAGCTCTGATCAGACAGAACAGCCTGCTGAATGAACACAACCAGTGTTTTTATATCAATTCATGAACAAACGGGACACAAAGTAAGAAGACAAACATATTCAGTCTTTGTACAGGCAGAGGAATATCAAAACCTCCTGTCAACATGTGCTGAGCTCTGTTCACATGAACTTCTGTCAGATTTCTCCTCTTTGACATGAGGAGAAAACCTCTGGGAGCTGCTTCAAAGATAACAGCTTCATCTTTAGGTGTGACTGCTGTCTGAAACTGAAGAATGGCACCAATGGTCTTTGAGATGACAGACTTTCTCCTCCAAATAGTCTCACACAGCAGCTTCTCCAACTCCTCGGTCATATTTGTTGGGTTAGTGAGTAAGAACAGAACAAACACTGATCCTGAAACTCTGTTTGGAGAACAAGAGTCCATCATATAGAAACATCTCTCATTAAGCAGCAGCTCACTTTGGCTTTGAGTTCTCAATGACGGCTTCAAAATGGACTTTACATCTTTGTTCCACATTCTGACAAACAGTGAGCTGGAGCTGTGTCAGCTTTTCTTGAACATTTCTTACCTGCAGCCAGCCTGATTCTGGACACCTTTTTATAAAGATGTTCACCAGAGACTCTGTCAGAGAACCAATAACTGTCCTGGACAAACCTTTGATGTCTTTGCTCACCTCGTCCTCTACATGCACGAGTATTATTTCCTTCCACTGTCACACAGCTGAACAGATCATTTACTGTGAACGAGTCCATGTAGAAAATATCAAAATACATCATTTCTGCAGCATGTTATGAATCTCTACATTTGACATCTACCTCACATTTCCTTATGAAATCATGAACTGGAGGATTAATTAAATAACCCTTTGTGTGACTGGATCAGAAACACCTTCAATTATATTCACTGATTTTATTTTTACATTTGTACAAGTGAAAATATATTTAATAAAGCTTTGTTCAGGATAAAACTCATCAATAGAGGAATATGTCTGAGAGCACAAGATACATAAACCTCATAGATTCAAACTCTTTGAGTGACATTAAAAACAGAAAAATGGAGATGAAGAGAGAAAAAACCTGATGAGTCATCCATCATTATGCTGGAGTTAGAGGAATAAATACACCAATATAATAATAATAAGGTGTTATTTTAAGATTCCTGTTCCAGTGGACGTCCTGCTGCAGGTCAGTGTGTATGAAACACTTTGTGAACACATCCTCACAGAGTGGAAATCATCTCTGTAGTGGAGGGAGGTGGCTCTTTCAAGAGCTTTAAGACCACTCACACAACAGGTTTTATCTGATGTGGTTCAGCACCTCGGACAGTGACAGCACCTCACCACTCCCAGGACAGGAGGACGGACAGCTCCTCCTGGACTCACCTGAGAGACAACATGAGTGTCCACTTAACTTTTAAACATGCTGTGTATGAGCCGTTTTACTCATGTCGTTTTTTTTTTTTTGTTTTTTTTTTCTGTCACTAACACAATCACCACAAGGGGGCACTTTAGGTAAACCAACAGGTAGACACTATAAAAGAGTCACAGCTGAAGCAGTGATTTAGGGGACAGGACGAGCACACGGTTTTTACCACTGATAGACATCACAGTTACCCTCATCACACATATCACCTTTGAAGTAAGCTGTCTAAACCTGTTCTTTCATTTGGATCAATAAAAGCAAAGAAATAAAGCAACAATAACCTGGGATTGGACACTGGACTTTTTTAAGAAGCGCATCAAAAACATCTCACTCCTGCACCCAGACAGAGACTAAAATCAGAGCAGATGAGTCACTACATGCTGCATTTGAAGTGTTTGACACGGGCAGTCTGAAGGTCCTAACCTGTTGTTGCAGAGCTGTTTGTCTTCATGTTGTGTTCTTACCAAATGTGAATAAACTCATTCTCTCCAGTGAATTAGACACAAAGTCAGACGTGTTTCAACACAAGTTCCTGTCAGACAACGTGGACGATACAAACTGCTTGAATGGAGCAGGTTATATTTGAGAATTTGTGATGTGCTCAACATGTGACTCTCTTCATTCACTTATTCACTCCATGATCTGTCAGAAAGTCTCCAAAGAGGAGTTTGGATTGTTCCACCTTTGACCTCCCTCTTTCTTTTAGTTTGCTCCAGTGTTTGTGGGTTTTTCCCACCAGCTGGTTCTCCTGCTTGGTGTCTCTTTGAGACCAGCCTGAGATGGACACTAAGCATTTTACCACAGAGTCAACAGGCAGGCGGGGACTGAGACAGACACTAATATGATGTGTGCAGATACAGCAAACTGTCTTCATGTCATTTTGTTTCATCTGTTGTTTATGAGGAATACTGAGAGGAATATAGCTGAGTGTATATATAAAAACGTGTTATAAAAAATCCATGTGCAGGGATCGATCATTATCTGCCTGAGAGGCTGGGCTGTGAATATGTGTGTTTTAAAATTCTACAATTTCATTTAGCAGACCCTTTTGTCCACGTGACGTACAACACAAGCAAGAATTTAGACCAGAGGAAAAACTTCAGCAAGAGCAACAAAGAGCTTCAAGTGTGTTTGGCTGCAGGTGCTGCCATCTAGTGCCAGAAGAAGTCTTTATAACTATGATGATTCCATCTAAATAATAGAGCCACAACTAATAATTCAGAATCAAAAATATTGTTCAACATTTATCAACATTCAATATTCAGTGCTTTCAATCATTAAGAGCTCAGTCTGAGACCTTCTGGTTCATTTGACCCCTGAGGACAAAGAGGAGAAGGGTCAGATTAAGTGTCTATAAGTGCTCCCTGAACAGCTGAGTCTTCAGACGTCTCTTAAAAGTTGAAAGGGACTCTGTGGATCATATGGAGTTGGGAGAACCATGCTTCAGTCACATTTCTACACAGAAACATTCACTGAACTCCCTCTGCTGAGCAGAGACACAGTTTCAGAGTCCACACTCACTGACTCTGAGACACGTCCACACTGAGTCTGTGAGGGCTTAGGGCTGTCCCACTCTCAAACTGTAAAGTATACGAGTGCTCTGACACAGTGCTGACTTTTTAAACCCCCTTTTTAGACCCGAAAAAAAAAAAAAAGTTTCACTTGCTATAAAGAGCGACTATTTTTCTTTACAAAGCTGCTGACAGCAGGGTCGGTATTATAATTTGTATTTTCTTTCTGCCTAATAAGCAATACATTTCCCTGCATAGTTAATGTTAAAGTTGTATTTGAGTTGCTTTTATGATGACATGCTAAAATATATAATAAATAATTAACATGTCCCGTTATCGATTTTATTAATTGAGGGATCATTATTCATTATGACAAAATTTTTATGTCCCCATCTGTCAAAATGATCGATAAGTAAAACATCTAGCTCAATGTGTGATTCCCCGTATCTGGCATTGGATGTTAAAATGCGTAAAAACCGGGTATAAACCCAATACTTACATTTAAAAGTAAAATTAACACCATCTAATGTCACTATTGTGCAATTTCCCCCGTTCTTTTTCGGGACTGAGCAGCTGTGGGCAAAGGATCTTGGGATATGGAGGGCCGCGAAGGATAGTAGCGGTGCGTCCTCCAAAAAGAGGCAAAGGAGGACGCATTTGTGGGCCGCATTTGGAGGATCCTCCGAATCTGCTCTGAATTGGGACGGCCTTCGCGCAGCGTTGTGACGTAACTGGCCTTCAAATGCGTCCCACGAAGGATGCAGCCCCTGAATTGGGACACAGCATCAGAGTGGGGGAAAATACCCACAGTTCATTGCAACGTGACCAAAGAAACATGGTTCCCAGGGGAAGCCCACAGACACGGCAAGGTAAACAAACGGGTAACAGAAATTAACAAAGACTCAACAAACAACAACAATCCACCTGAATCTCTGTATCTTCACACATACTGTGCACTTAAAATATTATGTTCAGATTTTTTATACTCATATTTCTTTCATTTTAGTGGATAAACTGTTTTTACTAATAGGAGTGTATCGGTAAAAAATGTAATCATTTCAAACTAAAACATGTTTGAAGCCACTGCTCACTCCAGGTTGGTAGAGAGTCTTTGCCTCAAGTGGAGGACTTCAAGTATTTTGGGGTCTTGTTCATGAGTGAGGAGGAAACAGATCAAGAGACTGAATAATGGATCAGGGCGGCATCATCAGTCCATTGTGGTGAGGAAGGCGTTGAGTCAGAAGGTAAGGCTCTCAATTTATCAGCCGATCTTCATTCCAACCCTCACGTATGGTCATGAGCTGTGGGTACGGACCAAAAGGACAAGGTCACGAAAACAAGTGGTTGAACTGAGCTTTCTTCACAGGGTGAAAAGATGAGACGATGCCGAAGTGCTAAAGTCTGCTGTTCCTCGAGTGTCCGCTTGAGGCTGGCTCCTGAAGTACCAGAAGTCACAAACACACCAAGCCAAAAAAAGCCGTTTTCACAGCCAAAATAAGCACATTTACAGCCTGGTATAAAGAATGTGTCCTGTCTGAATCGTTAGTTTTACTAACGGCATGCACTGTACGGGGGTGAATTTTTTCTAACTCGGCAGATACCACAATATTGGCATCGTCAGTTCATCCAATCAGAGGCACAGCTCAGATCACATGACTGTGGGGCGTCCTATAGTTGTTACTGTGAAGACTCACAGCCTGTCTCATTTCCAATATGGCCGCGCCGGCCGTTTTGCTTCAAAAGTCTGTTTCAGAAACAGACGGGTGACGTCGCGGAGACCATCACACATACAGACCATTTCCACCAGTAAGCAATGAACTGAGACTTTAGACACCGTATGAAAGAGGCTGAATCATTTCTATCACCTCTCTGTTAACTTACACTCATAAATAAACCTTTGATTTCATTTCACTTGTAAGAAAGCAAGCCTGTGGCTCTGAACTTCATGCTTGTATTTTTGTTTATTTTTACTGGAGGATCTAGTCCTCATCAGGGCGAAAGCAGCAGCAGCTGCCAAGAACTCGTCTCTTCAGAGACTTGAAAAGCCTCACCAGCCTTTTCTTCAGGCCACCAGACGAGGTGTTGGTTGCAGCAGGGGAGTCTGTTCGTGCAGCTTCGTCTTCATGAGACTCTTGATCTCCACTTGAGGACCAGTTCTCTGGATTCTCAGCCCAGGATTGGTTTGATTGATGTTCTTCATGGTTCCAGGACTGTGTGTTGGATTGATCTCCATCTGGGAACCAGGAGTCATCCACCCATTGGGGGAGAGAGGGTATTTCGTCTCCGTAGGTTTGTTCATCTGTTGATTCACAGAGAGGAAGAGAATGCCAGGAGTCTGAATCTTCCTGGGGACCAGGGAGCAAAGCGGTGTCATGGCAGTTGCTCATTTTCACTTGAGATTTGCTGAAACTAGATAAAAAACAACAATCAGTGAGAAAACATGTCAGTCGATCAATCAGTCCCTGAATGTGCTGAACGTTTCTAGAAAATCTCAACGAGTGCATGTGAGATAGGAGCTCCTCAGTCACTTACTAGTCACTGAAGTCTTCATCCTGGCTCAGGTGGGTCATTGTGATGAAGGGGTGCTGCAGAGCTTCATTGGGGGTGAGTCTTAGGCACCCATCAAGGTGCAGCAAACCCTTCATCAGGTCCACAAAGGCCCTTGTGTCCTCAGTTTCCCCGGCAACGATTTGTGGATAGACCTGGATTTGGAAACAGGTTGAGGTTAGTTAGCTTAGCTGCTCAGTCACAGAGACAGATCTGTGACTCACACTGATCAGTCTGTACTCATTGAACACAGAGAGTACTTACATCCATCATGTCATCCAGAGACGTGGGCAGAATGTAGGAGGTGTCACACTCTTGTGCACTGTCTCCGTTCTTGAGAGCATATTCCTCAGCAGTCCAAGGATAGAAAATACACGTGAGAACTAGTTCAAGAAGTTCAATTGATGTGCTTCAACCAGTTGAAACAAAGAGGAGCATGTTGCTCTACCTGAAGCCTCCAGTTTCCACAGTGAGGAGTCCCCTCCAGAGTGAAGAACTGCTCTCTGTACCTCCCAGCCCAGAGAAGATGATCTGCTGGCACACCCAGAATCTCCACTATACGCTTCATCTGCAGACAAACACAAACAATCACATCAGCTGACATCCTGTGTAAGACTGAAGAAGCTTTCAGAGGTAGCCTACATACCATACGATAGTCACAGAGGACTGGAAAAAGGTTTTCAGCGAGGAAGAGGAAGCCGAGATGCAGACCACTCCCCAAACATCAATGGCCTCTGTATATGGCACCTCGAGGGCAACCTCTGGAGCCCTGAAGAGGGAGGACAAGAATGAAAACAGGTCATTTTATGGACAATCTTTAAAAAACAAGAGGAGAACGAGGAGGTTTGGATGAAAGACTCGAGCTCTGCCATGCAGCATCAACCTACCTGTATCCAACAGGTTGGACCACTGTGCCGAGCTGGATTTTGTTGGCTGGGATGGCCAAGCCAAAATCAATCAGTTTGACTCTGACAGTCTTCCTGCTCCCTGACAATTATTACGTTGTCCGGCTTGATGTCGGTATGCAGGATGCCGAGAGTCCTCAGAGCAGCCAAGGCGACAAAAAGCTGCAGAGACACAACAGAGAGGTTCGGTTTTCTGTTCACAGAGGTGAAGGGTTCAGGTGGGGGGTGTTAGTTGATATGTTGCAGATATGTACAGTAGAAAATTGTATGAATTCAACATTAGTAGCTACCTGCTTCGCAATGGGCCGGATTCCTCTTGGGTGCACTGGTTCCCACTCGTTGTGTTCAAACAGATCGTACAGGTTTGCTTCAAGCATTTCAAATGCAAGGCAGGTTTACTCCATGTCATCAAACTGTTCAAAGAACTTGACAACGTTGATGTTATCAGGGTTCAACACAGAGATGGTCTTTAGTAGGGATGAGCCGGATATTCGTTTCAAACGAGTATTCGTTACGGATAATGCATTTTTGCCGAATCCGAATACAACACGAGTTTTTTTTTTAGGATTATTCGTATCCGTACTAAAAGAATCCTCATTGGGTATCAACAACTACTGTCTTCACTCTTCATGCTCTGTGATCGGCCAGTCACACACAGCACACCCCCTCCCTGCACCCACATGCTGCAGCGAGGAGGTGCGGGCTCTCCTCTGTCACACACACACACACACACACACACACACACACACACACACACGCACACACACACACACACACACACACACATAGGCAGCGAGTGACAGCGACTACTTGTCTTGCTTGCTTGAGCTGACTGTAGTTTACGTTGCTCTAATCTCTACTACTCACTCAGTTTTCTTCTGCACGTCTCTATTGAGGTTTGTTTGGTATTTAAAATTACTTCTTGAACTTATTCCGTGTCATACGCGATGCATGTGACAAGACAGGGCTGAAAACGGCTCGTGTCGCGCTGGTCAGTGCCTCTTGCTTCAATTCAGGACCGTTTTTTATGGTTTTCGTTGTCTCGCATCTCTTTAGTTCTTTTTTTATATTTAAAGTTACTTGATTGACTGTTTTGCAACGTCCACGCAACGCACTTGAAGGCTTACAGCTGTAAACTCCTTGTGTCGTGTTTTTTTTTTTTTTTAACTGGCTGCGTGATTTTAGTTTGGCTGGTGAGAAAGTTAGTTGGAAAGCTTTGCCCATTCTGAGCACAGTGTTTTTGAAAATACAGTGAAGAACAAGACATATTTTTTAGTTTTTTTGCCACTGAATGTTTGCACAAATCACCTATTAAATTTACACAGATTATAAATAAAGAGACAGTCTTTCACACTTCTACATACACATTTTACCAGTTGTACATAATACATAGCTGATCACACAAAAGCCTTAAAAAAAAAATAATAATAATAATAAGTTTCAGACTTAAAATAAAGTTCGGGTTTAAGCCTGCCCATTTCCTGGCAAAACACGCCCACTTCCGGTTTAGGCCCCGCCCATACGAGTACGGATACGGATACGGATACGGATAATATGGATGGGTAAACAGATACAGATACAGATAATGGTGTACTCGCTCATCCCTAGTCTTTAGGATGGACACCTGGGGAGGAAAGAGGAGACACTTATTTTAAAATATGATACCAGCAACATGTTTCAAAAGAGTCGGCACAGGAAACACAAAACAATGAAAAAGCTGTGTCACGCTACCAAGAAACACCTGGAGAAACATCAACCAAATGATGAAGTAAATTTGCGACAGGTTGATAAAATGAGTTTAAAATTGATGCGTCATTGATGCTCGATTGGCTTTGAAACAGTCTGAACAGGTAAAATGAACTTCATCTTGGTGCAATCTAAGAACTGGTGCAATATTAACACCTTGTGCCCCTGTTATTGTTCTGTGTATAGTTTTTAACTCTGTTATGTTATCAGTCATTTCATACTTATATTTACATTGAGCACATTTCTTATATTTAATTTGGTCTGTTAACTCTAGTTACACGTATTAAATGATTCTATCTTTATATACTCTTATTGTGTTTTTGTTTGCACTATATACAGTGTTTTTGTGAATGTGTTTCAGTGAATTCCCCTGTTGTGGGATGAATTAAAGGATCATCTTATCTTATCTAAACTTATGTTAATCATCTCATCTCTACTAATGTGCTGTAAGAGTTAAAATAAATCTGAGAGTCTACCTCATGCTCTGTATCCTGGTTTAAATCAGGGTCCTTTTTCAGGACCTTAATGGCCACAGTCTCTCCCGTTTGCAGGTTCTTGCACTTGGCCACCTTTCCAAAAGCGCCCTCACCAATGAGCTCCAGGATGGAGTAGGCAGTGGAGCTGCTGTGCAGGATCTGACCTGCCTGGATATTGGGCTCTGGAACAGTTACTGCAGAGAAACTCCATGGGTACAGACCGTTACAGCATTTAGTGAGTTACAATGGAGAGGAAAAACTTCCCTTTAACGGGCAGAAACCTCGGACAGAACCAGACTCATGTTACACAGACATCTGAGAGAGACTGTGTTGGGATAGAGAGGGGGGGCACAGACAGAGTCCATATTTCTGTGTTGTAGTGATGATCATGGAGAAACTGTAAAAAGCCGTAGCAGCTGGAGTCTGGCAGGTCAATGGGAGCAGACCGTCCACAGCAACAATCCAAAGAACCTAACAGACAAACTCAGAGACTCCCAGAGAGATCCATGGTTAATAACTTTAATGCAGCATTAAGATTAGAAGTTAGACTGACAGACAGAGGAGAGAGGGAAATAGGAGCCTTGTGTGTCAGTTCCCCCCGGACAGTCTAAACCTATAGCAGTATAACTAAGAGCTGGTTCAGACCTGATCCAGCTCAAAACTATAAGATTTATCAAAAAGGAAAGTTTTAAGTCTACTCCTAAAAGTAGAGAGGGTATCTGCTCCCCGAACCTCGACCGGTAAATGATTCCAGAGAAGAAGAGCCTGATAACTAAAGGCTTGACCTCCCAGACTACTTTTGGAGACCCTGGGTACGACGAGCAGGCCTGGATGCTGGAAACAGCGATCTAAACGGATAATACGGCACGATAAGCTCTTTAAGATAGGATGGCCTGATGCCATTAAGAGCTTTGTAAGTCAGAAGAAGGATTTTAAATTCTATTCTAAACTTTATGGGTAGCCAGTGCAGAGACGCTAACACTGGGGGGATATGCTCCCTCCTCCTGGTCCAAGTCAGAATTAGACACAAAGTCAGATGTGTTCCAACACAAGTTCCTGTCAGACAACGTGGATGATACAAACTGCTTGAATGGAGCAGGTTATATTTGAGAATTTGTGATGTGCTCAACATGTGACTCTCTTCATTCACTTATTCACTCCATGATCTGTCAGAAAGTCTCCAAAGAGGAGTTTGGATTGTTCCACCTTTGACCTCCCTCTTTCTTTTAGTTTGCTCCAGTGTTTGTGGTTTTTTCCTACCAGCTGGTTCTCCTGCTTGGTGTATTAGAAACATTTCTAACAAAGAGAATTTAAAAGAAAAAACAAAGAGGTCAGATGTTCCCAGACCTCCGTTTGTTTTACTTTGGAACAGAAGATTTCTTTTTGTCTCCACTTGGTTTGTCCCACAGATGAGTTGACTTCTACAAAACCTGGTCCACATTCATCAAGAAACTAAAACTCTCTCTCTCTCCACACACACACACACACACACACACACACACACACACACACACACACACACACACACACACACACACACACACACACACACACGTTCTCTCTCATCACAGTGGATGAGCCTCTGGTCACTTTTAGGGGAAGATCGTCCACTGTGACGTTTGGACTGGTCTTATAGATGAGTGGCAGGAGCTCCACCCACTTGTCCCAAACCTCCCTGATAGCTGCCAGTTTGTCTTCTTGAGGACGGCCTTGTCTTGTATCACGGCTGACACACAGAACCACCTGTGACAACATGTAAAGTTTCAGGTGGTCATTTCATGATGGCTTGAAAAAATTGTCTGAGCAGACTCTGCGTCCTGTAAACTGCAGGTAGATCAGTTTCTGGATTTGTTCACAGCAGTCAAAATCACAAGACCCGTGTATGCTAACCCATCCTCACCGTCAGTTTCCTGGCCTCTCTCCTCCTCACCAGTTTGCTGATCAAATATATAATCAGAGCCTCACTATCTGTATGTGGACCTGCCATGGTGCTTCCACATGATGAACTGTGATCAAGGCCTCAAAAAGCAGCACTGTATTTACCAAAGCTACCAGAAAAGTTCAGTATTATTGAAACTGAAACTTCCTGTAAGAAGTTGGTTTGGGATGGTTAAAACCTGAACCCTAAAGTTTGGACCATCTTTAGGACTGTCTTTGTTGTTGACAAACTTGATGACTTGATGTAAAAAAGTTGAGTTGTTGTTCCAAAAACCATGACGGCAGACTGTAGGGTTTGAGAATAAGAAAAACAGAGTGGAGTATCAGAGTGATCCACACGGCTGCTTCATCACATCTGACTACTGTTTGTTCCATTAGAAGGTTAGTCAGCACCATCTAGTGCTCAGATAGTAGACCTGCATCATGTGATCTATGTGTGATCTGACACTGACTGGGTTTCTGCCACAGGTGAGACCGGTTCTGACGTCACTCTGAAGTTATGAGGATGTGACAGTCTCCTCAGATCAAAGGCACACAGACACCAGGACGGACGAGGCTCAGACGAGCAGCTTCTTCTCTCCACACATGAAGCTGGAAAGTGTCTGTAAGCTGACCTGAACTCACTTCAACAGGTGAGGATCCCTCCAGAGAAACCTGTCCCTGTTTGATGATCAGGATCACTGAGCTCACATGCTGCTGGATCACTGTTGAACTGTAGAAATGTTTCTGGATGCTGATTGGCTGCTTGAAACGTGTTGTGGAGTTTCTCTCTGAGTTAAAGAGCAGTGATTTTACAGAGATTGATCTGTTTTATAGTTTGTGTTTGAGGAGTCGAGTCAGACTGGAATCTGAGTCACACCATCAGTGAGAAAACAGGGAGTGTCTGAACCGGTCTGACAGCCTGGATCAGCTCGGCTCAGGTGCTTTGATTTATTAACTCTTTATGCTCTGAAGTGAAGAGCTTTAATTACCCTGTTGCCAAAGCCCAACAAGCCCTCTGATGATAAATGTGAGAACCTGAGACCCATTAGCTTCATAAATTCTGATCTCAAGATAATCAGCAAACTACGAGCAAAACTGCTGCAAAAAATATCACCCGGCATAATTAATAGAGATCAAAGTGGATTTATCACAGGAAGACAAGGCTCTCATAATGTGAGAAGGGTCCTGAACATTATACACTACAAAAAAGACATCCCAGATACTGCACTCCTATCTCTGGTTGAGGAAAAAGCCTTTGATAGCATTGAATGGCCACATCTCCTTAATGTACTGGAAAGGTTTGAGTGTGGGAAAAAAAATATAAAGATGGTAAAAATCTTGTATTGGAACCAAATGCAGAAATTATAACAAGCAGAAATATTTTAAAGCCAATCAAAATTAAGAAACAATGTTGCCGGGAGTTCCTATTTCACCCCTACAATTTACATCAGCAACCAAGCAATTCACTGCTGCTATACACTCACACACACAACTCTCTGGAATTACAATTGGGCTGACTGAACACAGAATCTCACTATTTGCTGATGATGTCATCTTATATATGTCAAAACTAGGGAGATCAATCCTGGCTTTGGTGGTGGTAATCCAATCGTTTGGAAAACTCTCTGGCTATAAAGTGAATAATACTAAATCTTGTATTCTACTGCTAAATGCAACTGAAAGGGCAAATCCCATCCATGAGGTAATTCAGTTTAATGTGGTGGAGCAGTTTGAATATTTAGGTGTCAAGACTCTACCTACTCTTGAACATAGAGTGAAAACCAATTATGACTATATAAAGGAAGCAGTTGATGACTCAGTTGATAGGTGGATGTCATTGTCTGTGTCTTTACTGAGAAGAATCAACATTCTAAAAATGAACGTATTGCCAACATTTCTGTATTTATTCCTGCAATATTCCTCTGCTGCAGAGGAATATAATATAATTGCAGGACTGTTTGCACATGTCAAGAAAACTATAGTCGGCTTTTTATAGAACAGAAGGACTAGACTTCGTCTCTCTCTGCTTTACATACCGTTCAACCAGGGTGGCCTGAAGTGCCTGGATTTAGAAAGGTATTACTGGGCTGCACAATTATGTTCTCCTTCTCAAATGAAGAAGTACCACACTGGGTAGAAATTGACTCTTATCATTTATTCATTTATTTACTCTGACAAAGTGAGAAAACTACAGAAACAAAGTGAAAATCCAATCCTTAAGCACATGATAAAAGTCTGGTATGACGTTTGAAAACTTTTTAAAGAAGCACCCTTATTGTCACAGTTTGTCCTGATATGGGATAATCAGCTGTTTCCCCCAGGAAGAGCAGATGCAACGTTCAAGACATGGACACTCAGAGGACTTAGAACAATTAATGCCCTTTTCATGCCAGAGTCTAATGTTTTTATGTCATTTGGAGAGTTGCAATCTGAATTAAATCTTGATAAAAAAGATAAAAACATTATTTTAAATATCTTCAAATGAGAAGTTTTGGAAAATAAATCAAAGTAATCTTAACAGGCCTCCCCAGGGGATCACCACGAGATCACTAGGGGTGGGAGATGAGATAGACGTGTTTAAGTGGGGCTCCTCTCCCTCTTATAAGTTTAACAATTAAAAATACAATTTAGCATTAAGACCTTTTGAAAAAGAGCGTGATAGCAGCTGTCAGAGACGCTTAGCTGAATGATGGAGAAACCTAACAAAAAGCAAAGGCACAGAAAAACAACAAGTCAATGATAGTAGTGAGGCTAATCCTAGCAGCAGCCACATGGAAGCTAGCAGGGAGTATGCAGACGCCATGCCTCCAGGAGAGAATCTGACTCCATCAGACATCAAGTCGGCCATCAGCCGCCTGAGTCAGAATGTCAACAAAAGATTCGACACACTTCACATATCTCTCGCAGATCTGAAGCAGACAATGGCAGATGTTGAGGAGAAAGTGATTTCTGCTGAGAGCAGACTGAACGAGGACGAATCAAACGAATCAAAGCTCTGGAAGACTGGTGCGCAAGATTGGAGGACACAGCACGATCACATGGAGAGAATCTGGATGATTTGGTCTCAAGGTCCAGGAGGCAAAACATCCAAATTACTGGAGTCAAGGAGGGAATGGAGAAAGGTCACCCCACAGACTTTGTTGCCAAACTCATCCTGAAGCTGCTGGGAGAAAAAAAAAAAACTTAAATAACAAACCTATCAAGGTGGAACGTGTGCACAGGATCCGCGGCAGGTCAGCTACAGTTGATGGCCCTCCTCGTCAAATCATCGTACTTATCCACCACGATCCAGTCAAGGAGCGCATCCTTGGTGGGTTAAGATGAGATAAGACTTCTTATCTTGTCTTGATGTTGGGTTAATAAAATTTTATTACCATTTACAGGTCTAGACCTGTTAATGCTTGGAAAGCGTCTTGAGATAACGTTTGTTATGAATTGGCGCTATATAAATAAAGATTGATGGATTGATTGATTGATTGAAACTCCTGTCACAGAAGTTTCCACTACAATACGAGGGCGCACGATTATACATTTTCCCAGACCTCAGTCCAACAATGATGGAGCAACGACAGCGATTCAACAGCATCAGAGCCAGACGCAGAGCCAGACGCAGAGCCAGACGCAGAGCCAGACGCAGAGCCAGACGCAGAGCCAGACGCAGAGCCAGACGCAGAGCCAGACGCAGAGCCAGACGCAGAGCCAGACGCAGAGCCAGACGCAGAGCCAGACGCAGAGCCAGACGCAGAGCCAGACGCAGAGCCAGATGCAGAGTAGCGGCGCTGAGATGTGGCTTCAGACATCCAGCGACATTAATGAGATTCACCACACAGATATTCCTGTTATGAACAAGTCCTGGCATGTGGCCAAACTGGACAGAGAACGAATTTATGAAAAAATGTTATAAACTGTGTGAACAACTTCTTCTTCTCTAGTTTAGTACTATGGTAGACGTGTGCGATACGCCGCCCCCTGCAGTTTGGGAACAGACGCAGTGTGGATTGTGAAAAAGCATAAAAGCCACAGGCCTTCTCTCATATGGATCTCACGCGTCTTATTTCCAGGCGTCACGTTTGTGCTGCAAAATCAGCCCTTAACTTCAGCTGCAGTCATCTAGTCAAGAGAGAGGAAGTACTGATGCATCTGAAAAGCTTGAATGCAGGAATAAATTATCTGCAGGAGACGTGCATTACAAACACAGCCAAACACAAACTACACATGGGCTGGGGATCACAAATATTTCAATCAAGCTTTGGGGCTAGAGCCTGAGGAGTAGCCATTATTATTAAGAAACACAAAACATTTGACCACAGATGCACAATCAGGGATCTCAGTGGGAGATTCCTAACTGTACCTGGAAACTTAATAGTGTTTCAGTAACTTTGATCAATATCTATGGTCCAAACTTCAACGTCCCAACATTTCTTCAAACAGTTTTGAATAGGATTCCAGATGTGGGGGGCACTAAAATTATAATGGAGGACGACATCAACTGTGTAATCGATGCCTCTTTGGATGACCAATCACAGAAGGCACCAGTAAACAGCAAATCCAGTGATGCACAAACTAAACCTCATCGATATTTGGAGGATGTGTAACCCACCACTAGAGGCCATACTTTTTTTCCCCCTGTAAATAATTCCTACTCAAGGATTGATGATGATTCCCTGTGTTGGGACCTCATGTTACCATAATATTATGATACATGAAAATGCTCCAGTGTCTCTTGATATCAGCTCTAAAACACTGTAAGATCACTCACACCAGGAGATTTGATAACACCATTTTAAAAGTTAAAAGCTTCTTGGAATTTGTGTCAGGAAGGTTGCCAAAAATCATAGCTATAAAAGACACAGGTGATGTCGATGACTCGACATGATGGGAGGCTGTTAAGGCAGCGATCAGGGGCGACATTTCTTATATGGCAAATAGGAAAAAAACAGTCAGAAAAAAGATCAGTGGAACCAAATTAGAAAATTCATACAGAGTCTCATCAGACCCCAAAACCCTGAATTCAATGATCTCCCTGAGACAAGAATAGATCACAGGATTAGGAAGTGTCTGAACCGGTCTGACAGCCTGGATCAGCTCGGCTCAGGTGCTTTGATTTATTAACTCTTTATGCTCTGAAGTGAAGAGCTGGATGAAGGTTGGACAATAAAATGTGTGTTACATATTGTTGTGGTCACCATAGTGTGTTTATGGGAGAGTGTGGGGGGGCTGAGTTTGGGCTCCTTAGATCCTGTTTGTGGCTCCAACAAGGTTTGTGTCAGTCCTGAATATCTGAGTCATGTTCCTGAGAGGAAGGAGAACTGATGTGTGTCCTGTGCTGTGAAGCTTGTTGTAATGAATGAACATGTTGTTGTGTTTGTGTGAAGGTGGGGGCTCTGCTATGAATCAGTGTGAGGACAGAGAGGAGGGAGCCCCTCCCTCTAAACCCCTCCCTCTGTGTGGGGACCATGAGAGCCAGACCAGAGCTCAGAGGTGAGACCAGGATCTCTAACTGTCCATGACCTGACATCACTGCATTATCATTATTCACACTCACAGCTCTGTGTGCGTGTGTGTGTGTGTGTGTGTGTGTGTGTGTGTGTGTGTGTGTGTGTGTGTGTGTGTGTGTGTGTGTGTGTGTGTGTGTGTGTGTGTGTGTTTGAAGCAATAAGCAGCAGCATGGACCAGACTCTCCTGGACCTGGACCTGCTCCCAGCTCTGTGTCCTTAAAGAGTGATCAGTCTATGGTTGACCCTCTTTTCTTCAAATCTGTCCGTCAGTCTGATGATCTAAAGTAAAAATCCATCACTGTGTTTTTATCAGAATTCAAACATTTGAAAAGTTTGTGTTAAATTTCAGCAGCACTCAAAGCTGGAAGATTTTCAGTGTTCATGTTTATTCATCAGTGTTTGTGATTCTGTCAGTGTCAAACATCAGAGACCAGACTCTCCTGGACCTGGACCTGGACCTGGACCTGGACCTGGACCCAGCTGTGTCTCCTTTAAGAGTGATCGGTCTATGGATCATCCTATTGATTTCAAATCTGCAGAGATGAGTGTTGATGAAAGGTGAGCCTCTCAAAGTGAACTTCCTGTTGTTGTGTGTGAAACATTTGATCCTAACTGTGGTTGGTGTTTTCTCTGTGAAGCTGAACATGTTTCAGTCTTTGTGTTTCTATCAGGATCCAACAGCAGGAAACAGGACTGGAGGCAGAAAGAAGTGGACTCAGCATGTATCTTCATGTGTGTCCTGTGTTTGTAGGAGGATCCAGCAGATGGAGTCGATCACATCAACACTGTGTGTCATTATATTATAAACACTACATGATCTTCTATTTGTTCCACAGAGTTCAGCAGCAGAGATCAGAGGCTCCCATTGGTCAGTCTGCCCAGCAGCATCACACACAGCTAGATGACTCCATATTGATGGTGTGTAAATGTACACACACACACACACACACACACACACACACACACACACACACACACACACACACAGCTCCTCCTGAGCCTCAGAGCACACACTCATTCTGTTTGGATCTTTCTGAATAGTTTCCTGGTTACCCTGCAAACATCATCTCTGCCTGAATTCTCTTCACACTCAGTGTTTGACTGATTGAATGAAGCCGCACATTTGTTTCATTTGCTTCATGTTTCATTCATAAAGTTCAATAACGGATAGAAAATAAATATTCATCATCAGTTGTTTTCTCTCATTTATTTTCCTGTTTATTCTCTTTTTTATGAAGAGAATTTAAGTCTGGTAGGAAAAAAAAAATCTTGTGACATTTCCTTTAGAGGTCAAAAAGTTTCATTCATGAGCATGAGGTCTGTAAAGAGTAACAGGATTTCTGTTTTCCCTGAAACCTTATAAATAACTAATATCCAGTGTTCCTGAGACATCATGAACTAGGTTCATTTAATAGGTTTCAGAGTTTATGATCAGTTCTAGATAAAGGATCAATAATTAATAAATAATCCAATAATGAGGTGTTTTTTCTGGTTAAGTGATCCGTGTGCTTCTAAACAGGACACAGAATAAACAGAGGTCAGGTTTTCTTCATGTGAAAGTGTTTGTTAAACAGGTTAAAAACACAGACAAAACTCGGTTACTGTTTTTATTTGATTAGAGTTATTACAGCGCACATGAGCAGACACACAAACAGCTGTTAGAGCCGACTGACAGATGATCCAGAGGTGATCAGCTGTTCGAGCCGACTGACAGATGATCCAGAGGTGATCGGCTGTTAGAGCCGACTGACAGATGATCCAGAGGTGATCGGCTGTTAGAGCCGACTGACAGATGATCCAGAGGTGATCGGCTGTTAGAGCCGACTGACAGATGATCCAGAGGTGATCGGCTGTTAGAGCCGACTGACAGATGATCCAGAGGTGATCGGCTGTTAGAGCCGACTGACAGATGATCCAGAGGTGATGGGCTGTTAGAGCCGACTGACAGATGATCCAGAGGTGATCGGCTGTTCGAGCCGACTGACAGATGATCCAGAGGTGATCGGCTGTTAGAGCCGACTGACAGATGATCCAGAGGTGATCGGCTGTTAGAGCCGACTGACAGATGATCCAGAGGTGATCGGCTGTTAGAGCCGACTGACAGATGATCCAGAGGTGATCGGCTGTTAGAGCCGACTGACAGATGATCCAGAGGTGATCGGCTGTTAGAGCCGACTGACAGATGATCCAGAGGTGATCGGCTGTTCGAGCCGACTGACAGATGATCCAGAGGTGATCGGCTGTTCGAGCCGACTGACAGATGATCCAGAGGTGATCAGCTGATGCCGTCATCACTAAAACATGTCGCTTCATGTGACGCTCTGGAGGAAAGGACGTCTCATTTCTCTTGAAACAAATCTCCTTGTTTCCTCTCTACTCTCTTCAGTTCCTTCATCTCTCCTTCATCTCTGGTGGGAGGGACTAATACTCAAGTGAACAATTTATGTGGAGGAAGGAAGGATGGAACTTTAGCGCTTTGAGATGCACCCAAAGACTCAGGCTGTTTTCCAAAGCGCCCTCTACATATTACATGTGAATGTAGTCTGACTGTTCTGTTGGGTCTGTTTTGAAGAATACTAATTTGTTTTTTGGAAAATGAAACTACAGCTGATGGATTTTTAATATTCGTCTTCTTTTTATAAATGTATAAAACAAAATATGTGTCCATCTTGACATTTCAGTTATTAATATGCAAAGAAAAATAAGAAAAATATGCACATACTACTGACTACATATTGAATTTCAGCTGAATCAGATGGGCACTGCTGGTGTAGTAGAACAGCCTTCCTCACATACCGTACCACAAGTGGTGCTCAGGCTCCCATTAGTGGCATGTGGAGGAATCACTGAATGAAATATTAATAAAATAAATTCAAATTAAGGGTGCGGTCACACAGGCCATCCAAACTGTGCTGAACTCAAGCACGATTACCCCTTCCCATAGCACTGCTCCTCTGCTGGCCAGTACAGCCCGTAGTCACACTACTCCAACATGAACCAGACTTTAGACACAGACATGGCCCGCCTACGTCACCATGAAGAGTCTGTTTACATGGAGCGCAGTCTCATCAGAGTCAGCACAATAAGACAGAGAGAACAGGATTAAAACTTTAGAGACTTTTTGGCTCATGTTAAGTTGTTTTGGTCCAACACAGCCCTCTAACACCCCGTTATCAACAATAACGGTCGAGAGGAGCGGTCGCAGCGATCGTTTCCATGTACTCGTGCATGAAGTGTACGGAGTCATTTATATGGTACAGTTTCTTTTAATGTTTTACATTTAAACATAGTGTTAATGTTCAAACTGTGTATTTCTATTGTTTGGAATAATTAAAATGCTTATTGAGAATAAAACCCTCACCTCATTATTGAACTGTGCATAGATTTAGCTGAATACTCAGGCCGACTGCACTACTTGATTAATATCAGTCATCATGGTGGTTCTTTCAAGTACTTTCTGAGGTGGTACTTGGTGTAAAAAGTTTGAGAACCACTGGTGTAGACGGAAACCAGTGGAAAACAGCCTCAGACTTTGTGAGCAGAGTCCACAAACTGAGTCCAGTTTGAGCTTTAAACAACACAAACACTTTGCTTCATGTTAATGACAGCTGCTGCTTTCAGCTTCATTCTAATAAACACATCACGTCTAAAGTCACTGCAGACTTTTTCTGCATGAAAGCACACCAGGAGATTTCTCCAACATGAAGTTCATTTCAGAGAAACTTGATTTGTAGAAGACAGGAGCATCCACAGACTAAGAGGTGAAGCAGTTTTGTGATCCAGTCTCCATGCTGGACTCTGCAGACCAGCAGGCTTTCTGTCTGTCACACATGATCTGATGTTACCTTCTACAAGTTCAACCTGACATTTTCTTCTGTTCCAGCTGCTCCAGGAGAACATTATCAGCTTCGTAAAGAGCCAGCTGAAGAAGATCCAGAGAGCTCTGAGTCCAGATTACCCAGAATGCTTTGAGAGTCAGAGTGAAGATGAGGATGAAGAGCAGAGGAGGAGCAGAGAGGCGTTCCTGAAGATCACTCTGCACTTCCTGAGGAGAATGAAGCAGGAGGAGCTGGCTGAGTGTCTGCAGAGCAGTAAGAGGATCTGAACACATTTAACATGATGGAAAGAGGAAACATGGGAGAGGTTTACATTTCAAACTCTGCTCTTCATATGATGAACACGTTTGTATCACATCTATGAGCTGTGACAAACTGTTCACAACTGATGAGCTGAAGAGATTTCAGAGAGGAGCCAAATCAAATCCATCCTGATGTCTGAAAGCTGAAACTCATCAGACTGATTGTAGCTTCAGCTCATTCATTACATTTCTTTTTTCTTCATTCAGGAACTGTTGTTCCAGAGTGCAGCCGTAAAGTGAAGTCTGAGCTGAAGGAGAGGTTCCAGTGTGTGTTTGAGGGGATCGCTAAAGCAGGAAACCCAACCCTTCTGAAGCAGATCTACACAGAGCTCTACATCACAGAGGGAGGGACTGGAGAGGTCAATGAGGAACATGAGGTCAGACAGATTGAAGCAGCATCCAGGACACCAGACAGAGCAGAAACAAGCATCAGACAAGAAGACCTCTTTAAAGGCCCACCTGGAAGACAGGAACCAATCAGAAGAGTGCTGACAAAGGGAGTGGCTGGCATCGGGAAAACAGTCTTAACACAGAAGTTCACTCTGGACTGGGCTGAAGACAAAAGCAACCAGGACATCCAGTTCATATTTCCATTCACCTTCAGAGAGCTGAATGTGCTGAAAGAGAGAAAGTTCAGCTTGGTGGGACTTGTTCATCACTTCTTTCCTCAAACCAAAGAAGCAGGACTCTGCAGGTTTGAAGAGTTCCAGCTCCTCTTCATCTTTGATGGTCTGGATGAGTGTCGACTTCCTCTGGACTTCCACAACAATCAGATCCTGACTGATGTCACAGAGTCCACCTCAGTGGATGTGCTGCTGACAAACCTCATCAGGGGGAACCTGCTTCCCTCTGCTCGCCTCTGGATGACCACACGACCTGCAGCAGCCAATCAGATCCCTCCTGAGTGTGTTGACATGGTGACAGAGGTCAGAGGGTTCACTGACCCTCAGAAGGACGAGTACTTCAGGAAGAGGTTCAGAGATGAGGAGCAGGCCAGAACAATCATCTCCCACATCAAGACCTCCAGAAGCCTCCACATCATGTGCCACATCCCGGTCTTCTGCTGGATCACTGCTACAGTTCTGGAGGACCTGCTGAAGACCAGAGAAGGGGGACAGCTGCCCAGGACCCTGACTCAGATGTACATCCACTTCCTGCTGGTTCAGTCCAAACTGAGGAACATCAAGTATGAAGGAGGAGCTGAGACTGATCCAGTCTGGAGTCCAGAGAGCAGGAAGATGATGGAGTCTCTGGGAAAACTGGCTTTTGATCAGCTGCAGAAAGGAAACCTGATCTTCTATGAATCAGACCTGACAGAGTGTGGCATCAACATCAGAGCAGCCTCTTGGTACTCAGGAGTGTTCACACAGATCTTTAGAGAGGACAGAGGACTGTACCAGGACAAGGTGTTCAGCTTCATCCATCTGAGCGTTCAGGAGTTTCTGGCTGCTCTTCATGTCCATCTGACCTTCACCAAGTCTGGACTCAACCTGATGAAAGAACAACAAACAGGATCCTGGCGGTCTAAAACCTTTAGAGTCAAACCTAAACTGAAACACCTCCATCAGAGTGCTGTGGACAAGGCCTTACAGAGTCCAAACGGACACCTGGACTTGTTCCTGCGCTTCCTCCTGGGTCTCTCTCTGCAGACCAATCAGAGTCTCCTGAGAGGTCTGCTGACACAGACAGGAAGTGACTCACAGACCAATCAGGAAACAGTCCAGTTCATCAAGAAGAAGCTCAGTGAGGATGTGTCTGCAGAGAAAAGCATCAACCTGTTCCACTGTCTGAATGAACTCAATGATCGGTCTTTACAGGAGCAGATCCAACATTACCTACAATCAGGACGTCTGTCCACAAAGAGACTGTCTCCTGCTCAGTGGTCAGCTCTGGGCTTCATCTTACTGTCATCAGACAAAGATCTGGACCTGTTTGACCTGAAGAAATACTCTGCTTCAGAGGAGGCTCTTCTGAGGCTGCTGCCAGTGATCAGAGCTGCAAACAAAGCTGTGTGAGTGAATGAGAGACATTTGAAACATAAATGATTCTGTTCATGACTCTGAAAACATTTGTTTGTTCTCTTTACATGATCTCCTTCAGGCTGAGTGGATGTAACCTGTCAGAGAGAAGCTGTGAAGCTCTGTCCTCAGTCCTCAGCTCACAGTCCTCCAGGCTCAGAGAGCTGGACCTGAGTCACAACGACCTGCAGGATTCAGGAGTGAAGACTCTGTCTGCTGGACTGAAGAGTCCACAATGTAAACTGGAAACTCTCAGGTTAGTATAAAACTGAAATTAGTAATCTTATTGTCGGAAAGACTAATCCAGTGAGTTTAAGTGACATCGACACAGAAAGCCTCACATGACTCTGAAGTTTAAATGAGAAAAAAGAAAAACAGAAGTGATGGTGTTTGGTCCCTGTGGCCCTTGTGAACCCCCTCCTGTTGAGCTGGGCCCTTTGGCAGATTTTTTTAAAGTCAACAGTTTTTAACCTGGGTTTTAAGATGGACAGTGATTTTAAATTGGATCGGCAAATTATCTTGGCTTTTTTTTACTTTTATATTGAACAGCTGGCAAAGGTAAAGCCTATCTTTGCACTACAGCACTTTGACAAAGTAATCCATGCTTTTATCACATCTCAACTGGATTACGGGGCGACGGTGGCTCAGGGATAGAGTTGTCGTCTCTTAATCGGAAAGTCAAGGGTTTGAATCCCAGCTCCTGCAGTCACATTTTGAAGTGTCCTTGAGCAAGACACTGAACCCGAAATTGCTCCCACTGTTGTTCAGTGGTGTGGGAATGGGTATAATGGTTTCTAGCCTCCTCCCATCAGTGTGTGAATGTGGTGTGGATGGGTGAATGAGATTAGCAGTGTAAAGCGCTTTGAGTGGTCAGAAAGACTAAAAAAGCGCTATATAAGTACTGGTCCATTTACCATTTACTCTTACTGTAACACACTTCATTTGGGAGTCAGTCAGTCCTCTCTCTCATGTCTCCAGCTGGTGCTAAATGCAGCCACTCACCTCCTAACTGGAGTACGTAAGAGGGAGCACATTACTCCCATCCTGGCCTCCCTTCACTGGCTGCCTGTGCATTTTAGAGTCCATTTTAAGGTTCTTTTATTTGTTTTTAAATCCTTAAATGGTCTGACCCCATCTTACAACTCTGAGCTCCTTCACCCCCACACTCCTGCTCAGTGCCTCAAATCACACAGCAAACCTGCCAAATTAACACTGAGAGTGTTAATCTAACACTGGGAAAGTGTTTATATGTGTGTCCACTCTTTTGAGTGTTGATTTAACACTTTTGGAAGTGTTTGTTATAGAATAGAATAGAATAGAATAGAATAGAATAGAATAGAATAGAATAGAATAGAATAGAATAGACTTTATTAATCCCTGAAGGGAAATTCAGGTGTCTGGCAGATGATATCACAAAAATATCACAAAATGCAGGGAATTCACAGATAAATTATAAAAATCACATAAACAAGAACTTCAGCTCATCTCCCATTGGCTTGAGTGTTATGGAGCCTAATGGCTGCAGGGATGGATGATTTTCTGTATCTCAGTCCTGCAGCGCAGAGAGATGAGCCGTCCACTGCTGCTGTTTCTCTGGTCCACAAAGATGTTGTGAAGCGGATGGTCTGTATGATTAATAATGGCCTCTAGCTTCTTCTGTGTGCATCCCTCCACCACAGCCCTCAGTGAGTCCAACCTGGTTCCAATCACAGTTCCAGCTTTTTTACCAGTTGCCCCTCATCCTTGAACTCTATACTGTTTGCCAATAAATAAACTGTGTTTTTAGCTGTGTTTTCTATGCGCTTTAATCCTCTCTGAAGTGACGCCTGTTGGCTTATTTCTCATGCATTTTACTCAGAAATTAGGTAAAACGGGGGGAAAAGTGATTCATGCCGTCACGTGTCACAATGCAATGCGCATTGGGAAGGTATTGTTTCCGCACCGGCACCGCGCACAAACGACACTTAACAGCCAGGTGACTGACAACGCTGTTACACTTGGCCTGCTAAAATGTCAAAGCGACAATCCAAACTCTCAAGTTTCTTTAAACCAGTCGGTCAGCCAGACCCCAAACTGGCCAAAGTTGTTCCGGAGGCAGAGCCCGGCTCCGCAGATACGGGTGGTGACAGGATGATAGCCGCTGAAGATGTGGTCTGTGCAGTCAGGAGCTCAGATAAGGATGAGGGAGCAGTGACGTCAGTTCACGAGAAACTGTAGTCACCACTGGGGACTACAGTTTACAACAGAAGACAATCGGTTAACAAGCATAAAGTTATTTGTGGGCAAAGCACACAACAACGTGGCAAATAGACAGGAAATTTAATCAGACTGTGTCTGCTGCCTGCCAAGTTTGGTTGGATTCATTTTTACTGTGCAGAGTGCACAACACATCATTCTAGTGATGTTTGGTCATTTATCCTTCCAAATACAGACCTTTTTTCTAATTCTTTCTTGATTTTTGATTCTCAGGCTTTTGTTAAATTTATTGTATTTATTTTTTTTCTGGTGTGGTGCTTACATGACAGTGACACACAAAAAATCCCATTAGCAATAAAATGTGTTTATTTGCAATATGTCGGTTATTTAAATTGCTCATTCCAAATTGATTCCAAGTGTTCTGATGGGCCACATGGTGTGCCAAATGTTGCTGCAAATGTTATACTAGGTAAGTGCAGAAATTACGGTGAAAAAGGGTGAAAAAGAAGATAAAAACGCGTTAAAACCCGAGAAAAAAGGTTTCTTTCGGCGCACAATTTCAAAGGGGGACCTGGCACCTGATTGGGGACAAATTAAGCACTGTATATATATATATATATATATATATATATATATATATATATATATATATATATATATATATATATATATATAAAGTAGGATCTTAGTAGGTGTCCAATGCTCTCAACCAGGAAACACACCCACTCTCTACACAGGTTTTTCCCCCTCCCTCTCTTTTTTCCCCCTCTTTTTCCCTCACTACATGGCTTCCCCTCTTGCACACACCCCCACACTTACCTGCCCCTTCCCTACCCCCACTCACTGTACCCCTCTACACCTCCTATCCTTATCATGCATTCCTTTGTACTGTTATTTATGTATTTTACAGTGGTGCTCATTCCATGCTTCTGTTTAATATTTATGGTAATTTCCCTAAGTGTATCTTTCAATGATGTGTGTTTAGTTATAACCCAGCATTGCTTTAATAACACACTTGACACTCATATCCAACTGTTCAGCACAACTTATATACAGGCAGTAGCAGGCAGGTCACATGACAATAGTCAAGAAATGTCAAAACTACTTCTATGTCACAGTTAACATTAATTTCCTGGAATGTGCGGGGCATCCACTCACAGTCAAAAAAAAAAAAAAAATTGACCATATCAATATACTTAAAGCAGATATTTGCCTCCTACAAGAAACTCACTTATCACAAGCAGAAGAAAAATCTCTTGTAGATCTAAATTAAAACACAATATTGGCATCTAGCTATAACCACAGACAGAGAGGAGTCTCTATACTAGTTCACAAGAGTTTGTGGGGACTTCAAAACTGTCCTGAATCCATCAATAGATCGCTCTAGCAACTCAACACACGCCAAACTGTCTCAGTCAGCTAGAGTTATACAAGATTGTATGAACGACTTTGGATTGTGATTGCTGGAGACTTAAAAATCCCTCAAAGAGAGAATATAGCTTCTTCTCTGCAGGACACCATTCATTTTTGAGTATTGACCTTTTTCTTTCAAATAACACCATGGCACAGAAAAGCAGCTCAAATATGCATTCAATAGTCATCAGCTATCACGCCCCAATATCCCTCAGCCTCAAAATTGACACCTTCCCCAACCTTGTCTGGTTCCCCAAATCATTTCATCCGACAGAGGGGAACCAGACAAGGATGCCCACTCTCACCCTTACTGTTTGCTATATCTATCGAACCACTGACTTCAGTGGTGTGCCAAAAGCCTAATATTAAAGGTATTTCTACAAGTATATCAGAGCATAAAATTAACCTGTATGCTGATGACATATATGTACAAGACCCCAAACAGTTGTTACAGGAGAAACACACCCTCATAACACATTTCTCACAACTTTCTGATTACTCCATTAACTGGTAAAAATCAATATTGCTTCCGATAACAGAAGATTCATGGACTCCTGCAGACCAGAAAACACATTTCTCTTTCCCCACTGGTAATATTAAATATCTAGGCATAAATCCAAAATCCAAAAAACTCCAAAATTATCCGATCTAATTCACCTGAACCTCACGCCACTTCTCGATAAAATCTGTGGCGACCTGAAGCGCTTGAATTGCCTTCCCATTTCTCTTCTAGGACAAATAGCCACTGTCAAAATGAAAGTCCTACCCCAAATCAATGCATTGCTAAATAGACACACCCTCACACAGAACATAACTCCTGGCAAAAACACACCTCTGCATCTAAGCACCTGGGAAGAGAAAGGCATCGCTCACCTACATCACCTTTTCAAGGACATCAATAATCCAGGCTTAAAGAGAGCTGTTCTCTGAATCTCAGTAGAACAAGCATCTGAATTTTTAGACAGAAGAAGGTTGAGCCAGCTTAGGTGAGTGAATAGTAGCTTGAGGTTTTTTTTTTTTTTTTGAGTCACAGTGTCTCGTAGTGTTGTGCCCAAGACCACACTATCCGAGACCAAGACTTGCCTGAGACCAGAACGCATTGAGACCAAGACAAGACCAAGACTTTTGGGAGTCGAGACCGAGACGAGACAAGACCAAGACCGAGACAAGCCAAGACCAAGACAAGACCAAGACCATGAAAATTAACTTTCAAAACTATGACAAGGTTGAACTGTTAAAGAGCATTCTCATTCGAATTTTAGTTTTCTTTTAAATACATTTGACACACAAAAACAAGTTGCCTGCAACTCTTTCAACTAAATTCTTCCAAAAAAAAATCCTTGCACATGTTTCAAAGTCATTGCAGGGTATGACATTAAGGTTTTTGCCTACTTTGCCCTGTCTAGGAGGTACTTTTTCTGGCCTTCAGGTGCATAAATTTTGCTAGTATCATACCTTAACCATCATGTCTGTCAGCTGTGGAAAGTGATACACAACACTTCTTTATCAGAAAACTGTATTTATTTTCTATGTTAGCTCACCTGGTGGCTCTCTGAATTAATTTAAACTCAGGAATTCCCTGTTTACAACACTAATAGGGTAAGAATACAAACTCAGAAATAGTGTTGCACAATTTGGCAAAATTGTCTAACTGCAATTATTTTGGACAATTTTGTGATTGTGAGTATAATAAAGTTAGTCTACATGGTTTGTTATAAAATAATATAAACTGATTATTGGTAGTTGTGAAAAACGTAATTAATAAAAAAAAAAAAAAAAAAAAACAAGTACTGAGTTTATACGTTTTGAATGTTAAAGTAGAACTAAAGAAAGCCTGTACAGAAGTATTTTCAGTACACAATTTGGTTAAATTTTAGCTTTCAATGTTATTTTTTAATGCTTTGTTTTAATCTAGTTTGATTTTTATCTCACATTTGTCAAAGCTTAATCCTGTTATTTTAATACAAACGAGTGAGCAAAAATAAATGCTGTCTATTGGAGTGTGGGCTCACATATTAATCCCCACTGCTGCATAAGTCAATCCCCTGGTTAGGGCACCCCAGTCTAAAAAAATCTGGAGACTTCCGGTCGGCGGCCGCATGGAGTAGACGCAACGCACGAGAGCTCCTGCCCAACTTGCACACTTTGCACTCATCTCCTCCTTTAATCTGCAAACCGGGTAGATCCACACTGAACATTATAGCCCCTCAACTTAAGTTTGCTTTAAAATGTCATCCCACCGCGGCAAGTCCGGGAAAAAAGACGACCAAACCAGTAACCTAACCATGGAGGCTGTATCTGAGCTACTTGACCAACACAGACAGGCCCTCGCTGCTGACTTTAAAACTTCCTTCAACCAGTTGGAGAGTAAATTTGACCAGGTTCATTCTACAATCGATGAGCATGGCCAGCGCCTTTCGTCCCTCGAGCTCACTTCAGAGGACCTAAGCCAGCGTGTACGGGAGCTCGAGAATGTCTGCTCCGGCCTAAGAGACAGCAACACCAGGCTAACGGCTAAAGTAGCCGATCTAGAGGGCCGCAGCAGACGTCAAAACATCCGCATCCTGGGCCTCGCAGAGTCTATCGAAGGAGGGCGACCCACGACCTTTTTCTCCGAACTACTGTGTGAAGTTTTTGGAAAAGATACGCTTCCATCCCCGCCCGAGGTCGACAGGGCCCACCGCTCGCTAGCAGCTAAGCCGGCTCCCGGGCAGAGGCCGCGCCCTGTTATCCTCCGCTTACATCGCTACCAGGTGAAGGACCTCCTGATCCGGGAGGCCCGTCGCAGAGGGAAACTGTACTACCGTGATCAACAGGTTCGAGTGGTTGAAGATTACAGCCCCGAGGTATTGAGCCAGCGAGTTGAATACAAGGAAGTAATGGCGGATCTTTATAACCGAGGCCTCAAGCCCTCGCTCCTTTACCCCGCACGGCTTCGCATTACACTTCCCGGCGGAGATAAGAAGTGGCTACGGTCGGCTGACGAGGCGCAGAGATACATCGACAGCCTTCCACCACCATCTACATCACCGTAAATGGCCACTAGATGACTGTACCTGGAGGCTTACAAATGGCAACATGCTAACCTCTACCACGGAGGCTGCCATACACGACCGTAACGGCCGAACTGTATCTGATATGGGGTAACTTACCGAACTATTTAACTGATACTGTCTCAGGCTACAGATACGTGAGTATATTACCCGCTCTGTAACTGTGAACTATTTCAGTGACGCTTGAGGAAAAACATGTTAAAGATTACACTTACTCTTGAGCAAACTCATTCATTTTCATTTTATTAAGACTTTATAGTGTACAGTGTATAACGGACTTTAAAACGAATATTTTAGTTCTAAATTGGCCCTCAGAATAGTCCAAAGGCAGACTGAGGAGTGTTGAGTGCACTTTACTATTTAAATGTGGAGCTGAAGATAGGAGGCTCAAGTGACAGGAAGAATGTTTGGGAGGGACTTTATAAAAGTGGTTTTGAAGAGCTTGCTGCTTTGTTCGTTAGCAGCTGTCTTGTTGTGGGAGTGGGGATGGGTAAGGGGTGGTTGTTTCCGATGCCGGTTTTTTTTTATTAGCCTATACAGCTCATACTTAGCTCATTATGTTCCTGAAGCTCCTGGAGTGTCTTTGTTTTTTTCCCCTTCTGTTTGAACTTTTCTTAAACTTTGCCATTTTAATCTTCCATCCTTAATTAAAGAAAGTGGACAGATCATTAAATTTTATCAGCTGGAACGTCAATGGCTTGAACCACCCTGTTAAGAGGAGGAGGGTTTTTTCCCATATAAAACAATTTAAAGCAGCATTTGTTTTTTTGCAAGAAACACACATTCGTGGTTCTGACAGCACTCGCCTGATGGTGCGATGGACGGGGCAGCAGTTCCACTCCTCATTCCAAGCAAAGGCCAGGGGGGTTTCAATACTTGTAGACCAAAGTATTCCTTTCGTGTGTCACAGTGTTACATCAGATACTAATGGTCGTTTTATCATTGTCTCTGGGAAGCTATATAATACATTGGTGGTTCTTGCCAATGTTTATGCTCCAAACACAGATGATGTGGGCTTCTTTGAACGCTTTTTTTCTGTCCTCCCAGATTTGAGCTCATACTCCCTTATACTCGGGGGGGATTTTAACTGTTGGTTGGACCCTATGCTGGATCGCTCCTCTTCCAAACCGGACACAGTTAGTAAATCTGCCTCTCTCATCCAGTCTTTTCTTTCTAATTCTGATGTCTCTGATGCGTGGCGATTCCTCCATCCAAATAAAAGAGAGTACTCATTCTTTTCCCATGTACACCATACCTTTACTCGGATTGACTACTTTCTCATTGACAACGGACTGATACCTGCGGTGCGATCATGCACTTACCAAAGCATAGTGGTATCAGATCACGCCCCTATTGTGTTATCCTTGGTGCTACCTGGCCTCCCTCAAGTCAAAAAACATTGGCGTTTTAACCCAACCCTCCTGTCAGACAAGGATTTTGTGAAATTTATGGAAGAACATATATCTCTTTTCTTTAAGATAAATACCTCCCCAGAAATATCAAGCTTAACTGTTTGGGATGCTTTAAAGGCGTATCTTAGAGGGCAAATAATTTCTTTCTCTGTAAATATGAAAAAGAGGGCCCACAAGGAGCGCTTGGATCTGGCCAGCCAAATTAAGGAAATAGATAAACAATATGCCCAAGATAAAAACCCTAATTTATATAAGATGCGTGTAGAACTTCAAACTAAATTTGACTTGGCCTCAACCTACCCCATTGAACGCCAACTCTTGAGAAGTAGGAGTCTGTTTTATGTTCATGGTGATAAATCGGGGAAATTATTAGCTAATCAGCTCAGAGAATTTAAAGCAAAGGGTCATATTACAAATATTAAAATGCAAGATGGCAATGTCACTTCAGATCCTGCTAAGATTAATGATACATTTAGGAATTATTATTCCCAACTGTACACCTCTGAATTCCCAAACAACACTAAAATAATGGATAATTTTTTGGACCAACTAAATATTCCCACGCTTTCCTCTAACAGTAAGATGAGGCTGGAAGAACCCATAACAAAAGAAGAGATAGATGCTGCTATCTCGTCATTGCAGTCTGGAAAATCCCCGGGACCCGATGGGTTCCCTGTGGAATTTTTTAAGGCATTTTCCTCGTTACTCTCACCACAACTTAGCATAGTGCTGTCCGATTCATTCAAACAGGGTAAACTTCCAGCTTCCTTTTATGAAGCATGTATCACTCTCATTGCAAAAAAAGATAAGGATACGACAGAGTGCTCTTCATACAGACCGATTTCTTTACTTAATGTTGATGCTAAAATTCTGGCCAAGGTTCTGGCCCGAAGATTAGAGAACCTTTTACCATCGATCATATCTGAAGACCAAACGGGCTTTGTTAAAAATCGACACTCCTACTTCAACTTACGGCGGTTATTTAATATCCTATATCTTCCCCCCGGTACTTCTGAATGTGTCCTATCCTTAGATGCTGAAAAAGCGTTCGACCGGATAGAGTGGGTATATTTGTTGGCATCTTTGAAGAAATTCGGTTTTGGTCCAAACTTCATCTCCTGGATTAAGTTATCATATTTAAGCCCCACCGCATCGGTCCTTACTAACTCCCAGTTGTCACAGCCTTTTAATCTCCACAGGGGAACCCGTCAGGGGTGTCCACTAAGTCCCCTCTTATTTGACCTGGCCATAGAGCCATTGGCAATAGCAATCCGCAGTAGCAAAGATATTTCTGGCATATGGAGGAATGGGGTGGAACATAAGGTGGCCCTTTACGCAGACGACCTGTTAAATTTTATTTCATACCCAGGCACCTCCATACCCGCTTTGTTGTCTTTACTGAAGGAGTTTAGCCAGTTCTCAGGATACAAATTAAATCTAAATAAATCAGAACTTTTTCCTGTCGGTGAGGATGTCCCGGTGTCAGACTACTTCAACTTCCCCTTTAAGATTGTGGAAAACAAATTTACTTATCTTGGGATTACTGTTACAAAAAAGCACAAGTGCCTTTTCAAAGAAAACTTTCTCTCTTTGATAAACCATACAAAACAGTACCTCACACAATGGTCGCCCCTTTCCACATCCCTGGTGGGTCGTATTAATTCTATTAAAATGAAAATTTTGCCTAAATTTTTATACATCTTTCAATCAGTACCAACCTTCATTCCAAAATCCTTTTTTGATACTTTAGATTCCGTTATATCATCCTACATATGGAAGGGTAAGCGCCCCCGGCTGAATAGGGTCCATCTTCAGAAGCCTAAAGGGGAGGGAGGAATGGCTCTGCCTAATTTTCGTTTGTACTTTTGGGCAGCCAATATCCGATGTGTAATTTTTTGGTCATATTTCTTTACTCGATCTGACTGCCCTCTGTGGACAACAATGGAGTTGAGCTGTGCTAAGAATTTTTCTATTCCAGCCCTCCTTGGTTCTCCTCTCCCTCTTTCACCAAATAAACTCATAGACAATCCTGTTGTCTGGCATACGTTAAGAGTGTGGGCTCAGTTCAGGAGAAATTTTGGCTTCACGGATCTCTGCCTTTCATGTCCCATTTCTGCTAATCATCTTTTTCAACCCTCACTACTAGACTCTACATTTCTGGATTGGCGGAGACTGGGTATTGAATGCTTCAGGGATCTTTTCACTGATACTGGTTTTGTATCCTTTGAACAGCTTTCCATAAAGTTTAGTCTCCCCAAGTCTCATTTTTATAGGTACCTACAAATAAGACACTTCCTCCGTGGTCTGTTACCAAGCTTCCCCCAGACACCTGATGGGAACATTGTTGATGCACTGCTCAGTTTCAAACCTTGTAAGGGACTAGTCTCCATTGTTTACAACAAATTGCTAGGCATAAGGCAGGCCCCACTAAACAACATTAAAACTGCTTGGGAGCAAGATTTGAATCAAACTCTGTCTGAGGACATGTGGGGCAGAATTTTTAAGTTGGTTAACTCTACTTCACTCTGTGCCCGGCATTCCTTGTTACAATTTAAAGTTGGACATAGGACCCACATTTCCAAATCCAAATTATCTCACTACTATTCAGATGTAGACCCATGTTGCGACAAGTGTAAGAGAGAGGAAGCTTCCCTTTTTCACATGTTCTGGACGTGTCCCTGCTTGGAAAAATACTGGAGGGAAGTCTTCCAAACGTTATCCTTGATTGTTGGCTTGAACATGGAGCCTGACCCCTTGATCGCTCTCTTTGGTACCACAGACAGTATTGAGGTACATTTGACTCCTGCTAGATGTAGAACCCTGTCCTTTGCTACTCTCTTGGCCAGACATGCAATATTGTTAAGGTGGAAAGATGCTGCCCCCCCCACTCATGCTCAGTGGTTGAGAGATGTTATGTCTTGTTTAAACCTTGAAAAAATACATTACTCAATTTGCAATTCCAAAGATAAGTTTAAGAAAGTTTGGGGACCTTTTCTGGAATACTTCCATAACCTAGAAACTAGCTAGAGACTAGATACCCACTCACGTTTAACTTTTTGATTCTCAATTCAGCATCACATGTGTATAGTCCATCTTTATCTGGGGTCTCTCATTAGTAAATGTGGGGGGCTCACAACTTATAATATATAACTCTTATTTATTTTTACTTATTTATTTATTTTGTGGCATTTATGTTGTCTTTATTTTATCCCCCTCAATAAGTGAAATCTGACTTCCAGCTGTTACCTGTATCACTCCAGGAACGGAGCACTTGGCTCCCTAATCGTGTTGATTCTTTTTTTTTTTTTTTTCTCTTTCTCACAATATATCTGGCTCGGAGACGTTGGGTGGGGTGGGTGGGTTTGAGAAGTTCTCTGTTCTGTGTTGTTTTATTTTTTCTTCTCTTACTCTGTACAGACTGTCTTTTTCTTGCGACCTGAGTTGATTGTACATTTCTTTAATTTACTGTCAATGTTGTACACTTGGATTAAAAAATTGTGAAAATTTAATAAAAATATCTTTGAGAAAAAAAAAAAAAATCTGGACACGCACCTGCTGTCAGCCCGTGCCCTTTTGCAGTTACGTTGTGCTGCTTTGCTCATCAGTGGATGGATTTATGCTAAACGGAGGGTTCAGCTCATGAAAAAGATGGAGTTACAGGGAAAGACAGGACACAAGTGTTCTTCAGGTAAAACACAAACAACTCCAGACATTCACTATAGACATTGACAGCGCCGCTCTCTTTCCATTTAAAGTCTCCCTCCCCACAGTTAATAAATCCAGATCCTTCCATATCACCAAAAAGAGGAGTTATTTTGGTAGAGTGTGTTTTCTGAGAAATAAACTGATCTTTATTTCTTCACTATCTAAAGGAAAAAAATGATCAGGGTATTATTTTTGAAGAGCAGCAGGTTTTATGCACGTGTGTCAATCACACTATTATTAATCTGTGCATGAACCAAAAAAAGGTCCAAAAAACTCCTTAAAAGACAAGATTTAAAGTGCTGTATGAGAAACGAGAAAGGAAAATAATACAAATAATGCATAGAAAAGCTCAGAGTCGTGCTTGCCCAATCAGGCATGTCCTTACGAGTTTTGCTTGCCCGTCGACTTTTTGAAGTTGCCCCGGGCATTTGGGCATTCGTAAATATTGGCCGGCACTGATAAGCCCAGAATTACTTTAAATATCTCATAATAAGATGTTAATTTGTCAGCTGAATAGGAGGTATGTCTTGTACATATCATGCTCCAGGCTCTCCTTGCTCACGTCTCCCACCTTTCACTTTTGCTTGTGGGTGTGTGTGTGTGTGTGTGTGTGTGTGTGTGTGTGTGTGTGTGTGTGTCCCTCAGTCACAACACCGGGAAGGTTGCACTGGCCAGCCCGAGACCGAGTAAAAATGCCCTCGAGTACGAGACAAGACCAAGTCCTTCAAAATCTCGAGACCAAGACCGGTCTCTGGTAGCACAACACTAGTGTCTTGGGTCGTTAAGTGCTTTTCTCAGGAGTTTCAGTCACACTCTCTGCAACAATAGGTGAAGTCAGCTGACGCGGGCCACACTCTCTATTGATTGGCCAAGTGAAATCAGACAGGGGCATTTCAGTTGGGCGCAGTTAGTCAAGTTGGAAACAGTTGTGACTCTTTAAGGCGTACAACTGCACAGGCTTCCCTGGAGCATCAGCGAAAGCGTCAGCTCACATCATGTGAAGACCACACAGGGTAAAGACCTGTGAGTCTACCTGTGCATGAACATTCACATTGACAAGACACAGGTAAATGACTTTCTGGCACTCCTCTCCTCTTGGGACCTCGAACTGGTTCCTTCTCCTCCAACCCACAAAGCCGGTAGAGTCCTTGATTTGGTTCTGACTCATAACTGCTCCACTGCAGATGTGACAGTTACCCCACTACACCTTTCAGATCATTTCTTGGTACAGTTCTCTGTTGCTTTTCCACTAATGCAGGCACCCCCACAGACGGTTTCCTTCTGCAGAAACCTAAAGTCCCTCTCAGCAGCACAGCTGTCTGATGAGGTATGCTCCTTCATGCCCAACCAAACACATTTCTCGACATTGTCTGTTAACAAGGCTACAAAAACACTCTGTTCCTCTATGTCATCCTCTCTGAACAGACTCTGCCCTCCGGTGTCAAAACCAGCCAAGAAAAATCCACCAAGTCCATGGCTCTCTGAAGTTTTAAGAGAACAAAGAGCAGGACTCAGGGCAGCAGAAACACAGTGGCGTAAATCCCAAGAACCCACTGATTTGTCCTCCTACCAGCAAAAACTTGCATCCTTCACTTCCTGCCTTAAGTCTGCAAAGCAAGCCTTTTACAGGTCCTTCTCAAAAAATTAGCATATTATGATAAAGTTCATTATTTTCTGTAATGTACTGATAAACATTAGACTTTCATATATTTTAGATTCATTACACACAACTGAAGTAGTTCAAGCCTTTTATTGTTTTAATATTGATGATTTTGGCAAATAAGTAAAGAAAAACCAAAAATCCCTATCTCAAAAAATTAGCATATCATGAAAAGTTACTCTAAACAAGCAATTAACCTAATCATCTGCATCAACGAATTAACTCTAAACACCTGCAAAAGATTCCTGAGGCTTTTAAAAACTCCCAGCCTGGTTCATTACTCAAAACCGCAATCATGGGTAAGACTGCCGACCTGACTGCTGTCCAGAAGGCCATCATTGACACCCTCAAGCAAGAGGGTAAGACACAGAAAGAAATTTCTCAGCGAATAGGCTGTTCCCAGAGTGCTGTATCAAGGCACCTCAGTGGGGAGGAAAAAGTGTGTCAGAAAACGCTGCTCAACCAGAAGAGGTGACCAGACCCTGAGGAAGATTGTGGAGAAAGGCCGATTCCAGACCTTGGGGGACCTGCGGAAGCGGTGGGCTGAGTCTGGAATAGTAACATCCAGAGCCACCGTGCACAGGCATGTGCAGGAAATGGGCTACAGGTGCCGCATTCCCCAGGTCAAGCCACTATTGAACCAGAAACAGCGGCAGAAGTGCCTGACCTGGGCTACAGAGAAGCAGCATTGGACTGTTGCTCAGTGGTCCAAAGTACTTTTTTCAGATGAAAGCAAATTTTGCATGTCATTCGGAAATCAAGGTGCCAGAGTCTGGAGGAAGATTGGGGAGAAGGAAATGCCAAAATGCCTGAAGTCCAGTGTCAAGTACCCACAGTCAGTGATGGTCTGGGGTGCCATGTCAGCTGCTGGTGGTCCACTGTGTGTTATCAAGGGCAGGGTCAATGCAGCTATCTATCAGGAGATTTCGGAGCACTTCATGCTTCCATTTGCTGAAAAGCTTTATGGAGATGAAGATTTCATTTTTCAGCACGACCTGGCACCTGCTCACAGTGCCAAAACCACTGGTAAATGGTTTACTGACCATGGTATAACTGTGCTCAATTGGCCTGCCAACTCTCCTGACCTGAACCCCATAGAGAATCTGTGGGATATTGTAAAGAGGAAGTTAGGAGTCACCACACCCAACACTGTGGATGAGCTTAAGGCCGCTATCGAAGCATCCTGGGCCTCCATAACACCTCAGCAGTGCCACAGGCTGATTGCCTCCATGCCATGCCGCATTGAAGCTGTCATTTCTGCAAAAGGATTCCCGACCAAGTATTGAGTGCATAACTGAACACAACTATTTGAAGGTTGACTTTTTTTTTGTATTAAAAACACTTTTCTTTTCTTGGTCGGATGAAATATGCTAATTTTTTGAGATAGGGATTTTTGGTTTTTCTTTACTGTTTCGCCAAAACCATCAATATTAAAACAATAAAAGGCTTTAACTACTTCAGTTGTGTGTAATGAATCTAAAATATATGAAAGTCTTATGTTTATCAGTACATTACAGAAAATAATTAACTTTATCACAATATGCTAATTTTTTGAGAAGGACCTGTATCAGAACATGATCTGTGCTGCTTCCGACTCAAGAAAACTGTTTATGGTGTTTAAATCCTTACTCTCTCCTCCAACTGCTCAGCTATCCACTGCATTGACTCCAGACATGTTGGCTTCCTTTTTCACTGAGAAAGTGGTAACCATCAGTAACTGATTCGCCGAGCCTAACCAGCACTTTCAGTTCTAACTGACAACTGGTGCATCACTCTGCTCTTTTGCTCCTCTGAATGAGGATGAGGTCTCCAGACTTCTTCTGAACTCTAAACCTACAACCTATCCTCTTGACCCAATACCTACTAGCATCCTGCAGACCATCCTACCCACAATCAAACCTGCAGTGACACACATGGTCAATTCCTCCTTGGAATCTGGCATATTTCCCACAGCTTTTAAGCAAGCTCTGGTCACTCCACTATTCAAAAAACCTAATCTCAACCCAGCCCAAGTTGAAAATTACAGACCAGTCTCACTTCTGCCATTCTTGTCCAAAATACTTGAGCACACAGTCTTCAACCAAGTCTCTGAACATCTGCAAAAGAACCTGATTGATGCCTATCACTCTGGTTTCAGGCATGACCACTCCACTGAGACTGCACTCCTGTCAGTCACAGAATCACTGCGACTGGCTCAAGCTGCTGGTCGGTCCTCTTTCTTATTATGGACCTATTATATGGACCTGTCTGCTGCTTGTGACACTGTGAACCATCAAATTCTCCTCTCTACATTCTCTTAGCTTGGCATCTCAGGATCTGCCCTGTCTTGGTTCAAGTCCTACCTCACAGGTAGATCCTTCAGAGTGTCAAGGCGAGGCAGAGTGTCTGAATCACATGGCTTATTGACGGGGGTACCCCAGGGGTCAGTGCTTGGTCCTCTCCTCTTCTCCTTATACATACCTCACTTGGTGCAGTGATCCGCTCACATGGCTTCTCTTACCACTGCTACGCTGATGACACTCAGCTTTTCATGTCTTTTCCACCTAATCACACAACTGTCTCAGCTCAGACATCAACGTGTCTGGCTGATATCTCCACTTGGATGAAGGAACGCCACCTTCAGCTAAATCTGTCCAAAACTGAGCTCATTGTCCTTCCAGCCTGTCCCTCTGCCCAACCACACATCAGTGTCATGCTTGAAACAAATCAACTTGTGCCCACAAACTCTGCCATAAATCTGGGTGTCATGATTGATGACCAGCTGACCTTTAAGGTTCATGTGGCCTTGATTGCTCGGTCCTGTCGATATGCCCTCTATTACATCAAGAAGATCAGACCCTACCTGACACAACAGGCCACACAGCTCCTGGTACAGGCTCTTGTGATTTCACGCATTGACTACTGCAATTCACTGCTTGCAAGACTCCCTGTGTCTACATTCAAACCTCTGCAGATGATCCAGACTGCAGCAGCACGTCTGGTCTTTAACCTGCCCAAAACAGCACACGTCACCCAACTGTTAATCTCTCTTCACTGGCTTCCAGTGGCAGCTCCAATCAAATTCAAAGCTCTTCTTCTGGCTCATAAAGCAGTGACAAAAACGGCTCCTTCCTACCTTGAGTCCCTCATCCAGGTCTACACTCCTTCCCACCCGCTACGCTCTGCCTGTGAGAGACTCCTGGTGCGCCCAGCCCAGCATGGCTCTAAATCTCTACCAGACTCTTCTCCTCTGTTGTTCCCAAATGGTGGAATGAATTACCCAACTCGTTAAGATCGGCAGAATCCCTTTCAACTTTTAAGAGAGGTCTGCAGGCTCACCTGTTCAGGGAACACTTTGGCACTTAATCTGACCCTTCCCCTCTTTGTCCTCAGGGGTCAGAATAGAAGGTCTCAGTCTGAGCTCTTAACAAATGAAAGCACTGAATATTGATTGCTGCTGAATGTTGAATTCTAGTTATGGCTACTATTTAGATAGAATAAAAAAAAAAGAGGGGGGTGGGGGGGGTTCTGTGGGCACTTCATGGCAGAGTACCTGTGACCCAACTAACTTGAAGCATTTCTTCACACTTAATAAGGTCTCCTTATTTCTCCTTCTTGTTTAAATTCTTAATTGTGTCGTATGTTGCTTTGGAAAACAGCGTCTGTTAAATGAAATTGCAGAATTGTAGAGAGATGAGCCGTCCACTGCTGCTGTTTCTCTGGTCCACAAAGATGTTGCGAAGCATATGGTCTGTATGATTAAAAATTACCTCTAGCTTCTTCTGTGTGCATCTCTCCTCCACAGCCCCCAGTGAGTCCAACCTGGTTCCAATCACAGTTCAGCTTTTTTCACCAGCTTGTCCAGTCGCCTCGCATCCTTAATCTTTATACTGTTTTCCAGAAGACTGCATCATAGAACAATGCCCAGTCCACCACAGACTGATAAAACACCTGCAGCATCTTTCTGCAGATGTCTAAGGATCTGAGCTTCCTTAAGGAAAAGAGGCGTCTCTGCCTTCCTTCCTGTAGAATGCATCTGTGTTAAAGGACCAGTCCAACTTGTTGTCCAGGTGTACACCAAGATATCTGTAGGTTGGCACCACCTCAATGTCCACCTCTTGAATGCTAACTAGCTGATGGCAGATCCTGGATCTTGGGAAATCTACTATCATTTCCTTTGTCTTTGAGGTGTTCAGTTGGAGGCAGTTTTTGTGACTCCAGTCTCTGAAGGCTTTTGTCAGATCCCTGTATTCAGATTCCTGTCCATTCTGGATACACACCATAACAGCAGTATCATCTGAGTATTTCTGGATGTGGCAGGACTCAGAGTTGTATTTGAAGTCTGCTGTGTACAGTGTGAACAGGAATGGAGCTAGAACAGTCCCTTGTGGAGCTCCTGTGCTGCTCATTATTGTCCCGGAGACACAGTTCCCCAACCTGACAAACTGTGGCCTTGCTGTGAGGTAATCTGTGATCCAGGAGACAAAGGAGGGATCCACTCCTATCTCTTTGAGCTTGTCTCTGAGTATGATGGGCCTGATGGTGTTATGAAGATGCTTGAAAAATCAAAGAACATAATTCTCACATAAGCACCAGATGAGAGAGAGGGCACGGTGGAGCATGTAGAGGACTTCATCATCCACTCCAATGTGTTCTTTGTATGCAAACTGTAGGGGATCGAGTCTGTCTTTGACCTCAAGTCTCAGCAGGCGTAGAAGCAGCCGCTCCAAGGTTTCCATGATGTGTGACGTGAGGACAACTGGTCTGTAGTCATTTAGTTCGGCTGGACATTTAAGCTTTGGTGCTGTTACAATACAAGATGTTCTCCACATTATATTAATATTAATATATTAATCCATTACCCTTTTTATCCTTAACACTGTCACTTTAATATGAATATCACTGTCATTTTTTCCTTCTCTGCACTGCACCGCATAACAAAGTTGCCTGAATGACATTACTCAACACTGTAAATAGCTCATACTGTTGCTGCTACTGGATGGACATTGTTTCTCATTTTTGTTTTGTTTATTATACGTCACCCTTGCTTTGTCCTAACAGATGACCCCAATGCATGCTACTACCCTTGTTCTATAGCCTGTACTGCTGCACTACCTGAATTTCCCCTCTGGGGATCAATAAAGGATTATCTTATCTTATCTTACGCCACAGGGAGAGCGTCTTTTTGAAGGCATCCATCTTATCTCATTGTTCAGGAATGTTATGTCCCCTTCCTTGCACAGACACATTTAACCTGTTCAAATGTTCAAAAATATCAGCTAGGTATGCAACCTGCGCGAGCCACACTTTGTTATTAAACTCGTCAACAAGTGGAGAGTTATTCTCGGCAAGAAAAGCAGCTATTTCAGCTCGTAGTTCGTAAAAACAGGACAGTACCTTTCCCCTGGAAAGCCAGCGTACCTCTGTATGATACATGACTTGTAAATGTTCACTTCCAAGATCTTGGCATAGCTTTTGAAAACACTGACTGTTCTTTGCACTTCGCTTGATGTAGTTTACCACTTGGAGCGGCTTCATGCAGTGACCAAACATAAACATGAACTTTGGACCCCAAAGACGAGTGTCTCCGCTGCTGATACAACCACCCCTACTGTTCAGGAGGGGGAACTACAATGATTGGATTTTCTCATGTTTGGGGGTTCTCTGTTTGAAGTGGGCCCGCGACCCACTTTTGGGTCGCGACCCACCAGTTGAGAACCACCGCCATAGACAATAAGTCTGTGACACCCACACATACAAAGAAGTGTACAGCAGAGTCTCATGTGTTCCCCCTCTCTTACAGGAACAATAACTGTTAGGTTACAATTCACAAAGGCATTGTGGGTATAACCTGAAAGCTGTAGCTTTGCTAAACAGCTGAGAGAGGCGAAGGTGTGAAGAAAATTAAGAAACAAAGTGAGACAAAGTGACCAGAGACACACAAGAAGAAAGTGTTCTCAGGAGAGGAGCAGTTTGATCTGTTTGAAAGTTATATGATTTTAAAAAATCCAACATACACTCTAAAAAAAAATGACCATTGTCTACTTAAAAAATTAAGGCAACAAAGTGACAGTTAATATAAGTGAAAAGATTTTAATTATTAATCTTTATTAAAAATTATTGATGTAATTAAGTTAATTTAAACTGATAATATTATAAATGTTGAGTGAATCCAAATTGGTTTTACTGAAACTGATTAATATTGACTAAGTATCTGAAAAAAAAAAAAGATCTACCAAATATCTGCAGAAAAGTTTTTTAATTCACTAATTAATTTAGATTCATCGATTAAAATGATTTTGATTCAATAAATAAAATGAATCATTTAACAATTATTGTAACCATGAGTGTGGAGGGCACACAGTGGATATGAGAACCTGCTCTACAGTGAGGTGCTACGTTGGGGGGGTTGTGTAATTTTTTCATGGTACTTTAGGGCCTAAGACTAACTGCTGGCTTTGTCTTGGTGGTCCCAGCATTCCTCTTTCTTAACACTTCATAACTTAATTTTTCTTATGTCCCTATGCCAAACTCTTGAAGAAGAAGAAGATGCAGAGGCAATCATCAGGAGAGTCCAGTTCAGCTTGAGTCCATACTTTATTCAAAGTGAGCCATTTTGAACAAAGCAAATGAGTTGAGCAGTCTGCAGACAGCCAACTGAAAACATGACCAACAAGTAGCATTTTTATAACCCAGAGGACGGTTATTTTCTCCTCGCTCCTGTCTCCGGATTGGTCATCTCTGTCGAAAGACAAGTCTCCTTTAGGTTAGCGCTGGAAAGTTCCCTATAAGGAGGGAAGATCCTTCCTGATCGATGCAGGGGCTAAAAGTAGAAACGGATTGCTGTGGTCATACTGAAGATTCTGCTGTGAATCAAACTGAGCAGTATTCAAAGGTGTCATCATGAGTTTGCTTATATACTTTGGTTTTGAACCTGGTTGCAACAGTTTTCCTTCCATTGACTTTTGTTCCAATGTTGGTTAAACTATCTTTAAGATATTGCTTCTTCAGAGTCCAGCTGGTCAAGTTACCAAGAGTCCCAGCATCGAGGCCTGGCCAGCCTCAACGGCATCTCACTAGGGCATAGATTAGCTCATGTCCAGTTACCTCACCTGTTTTGAGTGTCCTTTAGTTATTTTTACAGCCATGACATGCTACTGGAAAACCTGTGTGCGTCATCTGACTCTTCCAGAATGCAAAGGGCAGAGAATTTTATGTTTCTGCTCACTAGTAGACTAAAGAAAGAGACAGCTGGCTGCTATGTTTAAGCTGCTCCACGTTTTGGACTTCAGACTGTCCCAGAAGCTATATTTTACAATTTTTATTTTTTTTTTACAGGGGTACAGGCTGTCTGTGCTCCACGAGGCACAGATCATCTACTGTTTTATTTTTACAGTGTTTAATGTTTCATAGATTAATATGAGATGTATTGATGGGCTGGGGGGATGTGGACGGATGAGGAGTACAGCAAGTCTTTGAAAACAATGAAAGAATTATTTTAGTGCTGTTGTTTTGTTTTATGTACAGCACTTTGTTTCAGCTGTGGTTGTTTTTAAAGTGCTCTATAGATAAAGTTGAGTTGAGTTGAAGTTCCTCAAATTATCAGTGAGGAAAGGCCCAGAACATAAAAACATTCAATTAATTTGTTTAAAAGAAAAAATACAGACAAGTTTGACAAAGAAATTATGTAATGAATATGAAAAAAAATCCTGCATGGCCTTCAGTGGTTTGTAAAATGACAGATTAAGAAAATGTTCATGTCTTCAAAGGTTTCATGGATGTAACCTGTCAGAGAGAAGCTGTGAAGCTCTGTCCTCAGTCCTCAGCTCACAGTCCTCCAGGCTCAGAGAGCTGGATCTGAGTAACAACAACCTGCAGGATTCAGGAGTGAAGACTCTGTCTGCTGGACTGAAGAGTCCACAATGTAAACTGGAAACTCTCAGGTCAGGTCTTTGGCTCCCCCTGCTTGAGGTTAGAGATAAAGAAATAGTGATAATCAGTGGACTTTTTCTTATTGCATGATTCTTTTTCTAACCTCAGACTGTCAGGATGTCTGATCACAGAGAGAGGCTGTGCTTCTCTGGCCTCAGCTCTGAGCTCCAACCCCTCACACCTGAGAGAGCTGGACCTGAGCTACAATCATCCAGGAGACTCAGGAGTGAAGCAGCTTTCTGCTGGACTGGAGGATCCACTCTGCAGACTGGACACACTGAGGTATAACCAGACAACAAGAGCTCAAAGACTGAATCTGTTGGATTCTTTTCAGAGTAGTGATTGGACCTGAACCAGGAAACACACAGAGCAGCAGAAGAGCATCAAATAGAAACAAAACTCTGTTTAATAGAAACAGCAGCATGTCTTCACTTCTTTGATGGTTCTGTTCTCTATAGAAAAAGTCCCATCTGAGCGTTCATCCTCTAATAATGTGTGTGAGCATGAAGAAGGCAGATGTTACATCATCAGAACATCAGAATGATTGAAAATATGTAGAAATATAAAGAGCTCATCTCTAGGAGACAGTGTTGTCTGATCAAATTAAAATGATCAAATATTATAGACGTGAATTTTTCCTGCTGACTCCTACAAAGAGCGGACTACTTTAAAGAGACAGATCAGAGGGAGAGCAGGATTTGGCATCACTCATTTCAAAGAGGACATGAGGAGCAGGATGTGGACTTTATGGATCCAAAGAGCAACAGGCAGCCTTTGCTTTTTGACTCTTTTTGTTCTTCTTTTTCTGCCAGGATCTCAACACTGTCAGAAAAAGTGAGAGTGATGGAGACAGTTGGCTCAGATGAGTTTCAGCCTGTTTCTCTGTCACAGTGACAAACTGAGGATCACTGCTTCATGTTGAGCAGCAGTTTGGACTCATGTTGGACAGAAAATCATTCTGACTGTGTTTCTTCCTCCAGGGTGGACCATGGTGGACAGCAGAGGTTAAAACCTGGTCTGAAGAAGTGTAAGTGTGGAATCAGTTTGACTCCTGATGAGCAAACAGCAGACTGTCAGCTAACAAAGAATAAAGCCTTCAGGTGTGTCTGATGATAAAGTGCTGCTGTGTTTTGTCTTTTTCTCTCCATCAGATTTCTGTGAACTCACTCTGGACTCAAACACAGCACACAGAGAGCTCAGACTGTCTGAAAACAACAGGAAGGTGACACGTGTGATAGAGGATCAGTCATATCCTGATCATCCAGACAGATTTGAGTCCTGGAAACAGCTGCTGTGTAGAGATGGTCTGACTGGTCGATGTTACTGGGAGGTCGAGTGGAGAGGAGGGGTTAATATATCAGTGAGTTACAGAGGAATCAGGAGGAAGGGACACAGTACTGACTGTGTGTTTGGATGTAATGATCAGTCCTGGAGTCTGATCTGCTCTGATGAATGTTACTCTGTCCGTCACAATAACAGAGGAACAGTACTCCGTCTCTTCTCATCCTCTGAGTCTCACAGAGTAGCAGTGTATGTGGACTGTCCTGCTGGCACTCTGTCCTTCTACAGAGTCTCCTCTGACACACTGATCCACCTCCACACCTTCAACACCACCTTCACTGAACCTCTGTATCCTGGGTTTGGGTTGTGGTCTTCTGGTTCCTCAGTGAGTGTGTGTTGTGTGTAGGAGGGAGAGTCTCCTCCTCTCTACACAAACACAAACAGCTGCTGAAGAACAGTTCACCCTCTGCACTAACACACACAAACTTCAGCTGATTCTTTGACTCTTTCTATCCTGTCACATCAGTCTGAATGTTATCAAAGAGCAGGACTCAGTGGAAAACTGACTGACTGAACTTGACTTATTTACATCTCTATGCTGAAAAAATCAGGCCTCATTCAGACTGTTTTTCTTCAATGTGTTTGATAAAAAGTGAGTCAGAAAAGTCTGAGTCAGATTCTTTAAACTGTTCAATGAAATCAATGAATCGTTTTTCTGTCTGTTACTACGAGCATGTCTTAATCCAAAAATCACATTTACCCTAAATGTATATAAACGTGTAATATTATAAATCTATGTTCAGGAATCTGAAGAAAACAGTGACACAGTTTGGACTCATTTATTAGACAGACTGTTTTTGTTTTTAATGGTGAATCAGAAAATCAATCTGACACAAACTCTGGATTGATTCTGTGTAATGTTGATTTGAATAAAGTTGTGTTCAGCATTTTGTTCTTAATAATCTGTCAAACTGTTTTAATCACAGCTCATCACAAACCAAGTGTTTAGAAACTGACTCATGATGATGATGATAATGATGATGATGATGATGATGATGATGATGATGATGATGATCTGTTTCAGGGCTCCTCTTAGTGACTGTTTTCATATTTCTCTTTTTCTCTGCTTTTAAATTCTGATCACGGTGAGTTTGGGTGAAGTCAGGTTCACTGCAGCACGGCGTCCTGGTTTGTCTCACCTGGTCTGGATTCTGTTCCACATAACCACTGGCTAACAGTACATCATCCCTGACCTGTTCCAGTTTGTTAAAGCTGTGATGTGATTCAAGTGGAGTGATACAATACTTTAAAGCTCCTTTCTACAAACAGCAGCAGTTTTAGAGCTGAGTGAACGTCAGACACAAAGTCAGACTAATCCCAGCTCCCTCTGAGGACAGCATGCTGTGTGACTCCCACTCATGTGTGGATCTTCAGATGTAGTTATTGATTTCCTCCACTAGAGGGAGGATCCCTTAAAGTGAGCGCTGGCTGTGGTGAGAGCTCTCATCAGACAGAACAGCCTGCTGAATGAACACAACCAGTGTTTTTATATCAATTCATGAACAAACGGGACACAAAGTAAGAAGACAAACATATTCAGTCTTTGTTCAGGCAGAGGAATATCAAAACCTCCTGTCAACATGTGCTGAGCTCTGTTCACATGAACTTCTGTCAGATTTCTCCTCTTTGACATGAGGAGAAAACCTCTGGGAGCTGCTTCAAAGATAACAGCTTCATCTTTAGGTGTGACTGCTGTCTGAAACTGAAGAATGGCACCAATGGTCTTTGAGATGACAGACTTTCTCCTCCAAATATTCTCACACAGCAGCTTCTCCAACTCCTCGGTCATATTTGTTGGGTTAGTGAGTGAGAACAGAACAAACACTGATCCTGAAACTCTGTTTGGAGAACAAGAGTCCATCATATAGAAACATCTCTCATGAAGCAGCAGCTCACTTTGGCTTTGAGTTCTCAATGACGGCTTCAAAATGGACTTTACATCTTTGTTCCACATTCTGACAAACAGTGAGCTGGAGCTGTGTCAGCTTTTCTTGAACATTTCTTACCTGCAGCCAGCCTGATTCTGGACACCTTTTTATAAAGATGTTCACCAGAGACTCTGTCAGAGAACCAATAACTGTCCTGGACAAACCTTTGATGTCTTTGCTCACCTCGTCCTCTACATGCACGAGTATTATTTCCTTCCACTGTCACACAGCTGAACAGATCATTTACTGTGAACGAGTCCATGTAGAAAATATCAAAATACATCATTTCTGCAGCATGTTATGAATCTCTACATTTGACATCTACCTCACATTTCCTTATGAAATCATGAACTGGAGGATTAATTAAATAACCCTTTGTGTGACTGGATCAGAAACACCTTCAATTATATTCACTGATTTTATTTTTACATTTGTACAAGTGAAAATATATTTAATAAAGCTTTGTTCAGGATAAAACTCATCAATAGAGGAATACGTCTGAGAGCACAAGATACATAAACCTCATAGATTCAAACTCTTTGAGTGACATTAAAAACAGAAAAATGGAGATGAAGAGAGAAAAAACCTGATGAGTCATCCATCATTGTGCTGGAGTTAGGGGAATAAATACACCAATATAATAATAATAAGGTGTTATTTTAAGATTCCTGTTCCAGTGGACGTCCTGCTGCAGGTCAGTGTGTATGAAACACTTTGTGAACACATCCTCACAGAGTGGAAATCATCTCTGTAGTGGAGGGAGGTGGCTCTTTAAAGAGCTTTAAGACCACTCACACAACAGGTTTTATCTGATGTGGTTCAGCACCTCGGACAGCAACAGCACCTCACCACTCCCAGGACAGGAGGACGGACAGCTCCTCCTGGACTCACCTGAGAGACAACATGAGTGTCCACTGAACTTTGAAACATGCTGTGTATGAGCCGTTTTACTCATGTCGTTTTTTGGTTTTGTTTTTGTCACTTACACAATCACCACAAGGGGGCACTTTAGGTAAACCAGCAGGTAGACACTATAAAAGAGTCAGAGGTGAAGCAGTGATTTAGGGAACAGGAAGAGCACACGGTTTTTACCACTGATAGACATCACAGTTACCCTCATCACACATATCAGCTTTGAAGTAAGCTGTCTAAACCTGTTCTTTCATTTGGATCAATAAAAGCAAAGACATAAAGCAACAATAACCTGGGATTGGACACTGGACTTTTTTAAGAAGCGCATCAAAAACATCTGACTCCTGCACCCAGACAGAGACTAAAATCAGAGCAGATGAGTCACTACATGCTGCATTTGAAGTGTTTGACACGGGCAGTCTGAAGGTCCGAACCTGTTGTTGCAGAGCTGTTTGTCTTCATGTTGTGTTCTTACCAAATGTGAATAAACTCATTCTCTCCAGTGAATTAGACACAAAGTCAGACATGTTTCAACACAAGTTCCTGTCAGACAACGTGGACGATACAAACTGCTTGAATGGAGCAGGTTATATTTGAGAATTTGTGATGTGCTCAACATGTGACTCTCTTCATTCACTTATTCACTCCATGATCTGTCAGAAAGTCTCCAAAGAGGAGTTTGGATTGTTCCACCTTTGACCTCCCTCTTTCTTTTAGTTTGCTCCAGTGTTTGTGGGTTTTTTCCACCAGCTGGTTCTCCTGCTTGGTGTATTAGAAACATTTCTAACAAAGAGAATTTAAAAGACAAAACAAAGAGATCAGATGTTCCCAGACCTCTGTTTGTTTTTGGCAGAGGAAGAGATTCAACTGTACAAAGAAGTCAAAAAGAAGAAAACATGAGACACAACGTTCAAGATGACAGGATCAGACTCAAGTCCAAATAACAAGAAGTCAAGATAGCTACTGAGTTCTGGATTTTAAGTTGAAGCCACTGAACACATCACAAAGAGTCCCAGCAAACACAACACAGATTATTCAGTGCAGCATGAATGAGTCGATTTAGAAGCTTTGCAACACATGAAACAGCGCTGAATTTAACTTTTGTCCATTTACAAAATGTAAACAAGCAGATTTTGCTTCTCTGATATGAAACACATGAGTGCTTTTCTGTGTATTAATCTCCAAGAGACCAAACATTACATTCTCCCAGAATAAAACAAAATGTATCATAAAAGAAGTCGCACAGTTATTGCAAGAAAGTCTTCACAGTTTAGCAAAACCAAAATATTTGCATCAAAATTTCAGGATATTACAAAAATATAGTTTACAGGTAGATTTGTTTGAAACAGAGGACTTTTTTAAAAATCTTTCCTTGACATGCTAGCTGGGTAAAATATATGGATGAGCTTAAAGGAAAGTTCCTCAGCTTTATTTGTTTAATGTATTAGTTATAAGCCAAGCCTTCTTCCATGTCATACCATACACCACATTATTAGTTGAGCTCGGTGGAGTCAGACGTACAGTCTGCATAATTCTGATACCTGACGGCACGTGCCGAACACACAGCTTTTAGCATCTTATGTAATGTAACATAATAAGAATAAGAAGAAGAAGAAAAAGAAGAAGAATCTGATGATGATGATGATGATGATGATTATTATTATTATTATTATTATTATTATTATTATTATTATTATTATTATTATTATTATTATTATTATTTTTATTCATTCATTCATTCATCTTCTATACCGCTTCTCCTGTTCAGGGTCGCGGGTGGCTGGAGCCTATCCCAGCTGGCTAAGGGCAAGAGGCGGAGTCACAGGGCTATCTATCTATCTATCTATCTATCTATCTATCTATCTATCTATCTATCTATCTATCTATCTATCTATCTATCTATCTATCTATCTATCCATTTATTTATTTGCTTATTTATTTATTTATTTATTTATTTATTTATTTATTTATTTATTTATTTATTTATTTATGGTAAATATTCGCTCATTTTGAATTTGATGTCCGCAACACGTTCCTAAAAAGCTGGGACAGGTTCATGTTTCTCACTGTTTCAATCAATCAATCAATCTTTATTTATATAGCGCCAATTCATAACAAACGTTATCTCAAGATGCTTTCCAAGCGTTAACAGGTCTAGACCTGTAAATGATAATAAGATTTTATTAACAGAGACCCAAAATCAAGACAAGATAAGAAGTCTGATCTCATCTTAACCCACCATGAGTACAGACCGTTACAGCATTTAGTGAGTTACAATGGAGAGGAAAAACTTCCCTTTAACGGGCAGAAACCTCGGACAGAACCAGACTCATGTTACACAGACATCTGAGAGAGACTGTGTTGGGATTAGAGGGGGGGGGCACAGACACAGGGAGACACAAACACAGAGTCCATATTTCTGTGTTGTAGTGATGATCATGGAGAAACTGTAAAAAGCCGTAGCAGCTGGAGTCTGGCAGGTCCATGGCAGCAGGCCGTCCACAGCAACAATCCAAAGAACCAAACAGACAAACTCAGAGACTCCCAGAGAGATCCATGGTTAATAACTTTAATGCAGCATTAAGATTAGAAGTTAGACTGACTGACAGAGGAGAGAGGGAAATAGGAGCCTTGTGTGTCAGTTCCCCCCGGACAGTCTAAACCTATAGCAACGTAACTAAGAGCTGGTTCAGACCTGATCCAGCTCGAAACTATAAGCTTTATCAAAAAGGAAAGTTTTAAGTCTACTCCTAAAAGTAGAGAGGGTGTCTGCTTCCCGAACCTCGACCGGTAAATGATTCCAGAGAAGAGGAGCCTGATAACTAAAGGCTTGACCTCCCAGACTAATTTTGGAGACCCTAGGTAGGACGAGCAGGCCTGGATGCTGGAAACAGCAATCTAAACGGATAATACGGCACGATAAGCTCTTTAAGATAGGATGGCCCGATGCCATTAAGAGCTTTGAAAGTCAGAAGAAGGATTTTAAATTCTATTCTAAACTTTATGGGTAGCCAGCCAGTGCAGAGACGCTAACGGCTGAAATACACCGGTTGCGTCTGCGTTGCAGCTCCGCTCCGTCAAGGCGCCGGATCAGTTTAAAATCCATTCAAGTCAATGTGTCAATTTACACTGGATCCGTTCTGTTGCGGTTCAGCTGCGTGTCTGGTCCGACAGGTCGCAGCTAATCCGCAGCCATCCTATTTCTGCCGGATGACGGAGCTGTGACGCATAAATTCATAGTAGAGAAGATCGAGCGGGACAGGAAGTAGTGCACGGAAACTACATAAAAAGAGCATGAGACTTTCAAAATAAAACAAACCGTGTCTAATCTAGATCGTATTTAGCTTGATTACAATAGAAGCTCTTCACAATGAGCAGAGATACGCGAGTAGTCAACAGGTCAGTTTACCAAGGGGAAACAGTGAAAAACATGGGCGAGGAGAAGCTTATCATTGAGGTGGAAAACCACAGAATAATTTATGACCCAACACATCCTTTTTATAAAGATAATCTCAAAAAGGAAATGGCATGGAAGAGTGTTTCAAGTGTTTTGGGAGTGAATGGTGAGTAGTGCACCGTACAGTATTTTAGTATTACTGTTTGCTTCAACATTCTCACGGGATCGTGAATTACCGCGAGAAGTCCGCGGTCTCGCGACTCCAGCTCTGCGGCTTGCCGGACTCGCGACGCAGCCGGTGTAAGTTGACAAACGCAGTCAACACGCAGCGCAGCGGAGCTGCAACGCAGACGCACCTGGTGTATTTGAGGCGTAACACTGGGGGGATATGCTCCCTCCTCCTGGTCCCAGTCAGAATTAGACACAAAGTCAGACGTGTTTCAACACAAGTTCCTGTCAGACAACATGGACGATACAAACTGCTTGAATGGAGCAGGTTATGTTTGAGAATTTGTGATGTGCTCAACATGTGACTCTCTTCATTCACTTATTCACTCCATGATCTGTCAGAAAGTCTCCAAAGAGGAGTTTGGATTGTTCCACCTTTGACCTCCCTCTTTCTTTTACTTTGCTCCAGTGTTTGTGTTTTTTTCTTACCAGCTGGTTCTCCTGCTTGGTGTATTAGAAACATTTCTAACAAAGAGAATTTAAAAGACAAAACAAAGAGGTCAGATGTTCCCAGACCTCCGTTTGTTTTACTTTGGAACAGAAGATTTCTTTTTGTCTCCACTCGGTTTGTCCCACAGATGAGTTTAACACAAAGTTTAACTGGAGTCATGATGCTTGTGGAGACTGGACGAAACAGAAACAGAAGTTTGGATATGATGTGGTACTTGACTATGCATACGCTTTGGACCTGCACACAAGTCAGACAGTTTTGGGTCCAGGTCCCAAATCACTGATCTCACACACTGGACAGTCACATCCTGCTGTCCCCCCAGCTCTGCATTTTAGGAGACACATCAGTAACACAAATACCAAACCATACATCTAGTGCACCCCGCACAGCCCAGAAGACAATCCTCCTAAACTGGAATTCAAAACAAAACATAAAGATTACACATGTGAGAAAGCTTCCAGTGGAACATATATCCCTAGAAAAACTGTCAGCCTCACTCAACCATAAAACAGCTGACTTCTACAAAACCTGGTCCACATTCATCAAGAAACTAAAACTCTCTCTACACACACACACACACACACACACACACACACACACACACACACACACACACACACATACACACACACACACACACACACACACACAGACACACACACACACACACACACAGATACACACACACACACACAGACACACACACACACACACACACACACTCAAACATACACACACACACACACACACACACACACACACACACACACACACACACACACACACACACACACACACACACACACACACGTTCTCTCTCATCACAGTGGAGGAGCCTCTGGTCACTTTTAGGGGAAGATCGTCCACTGTGACGTTTGGACTGGTCTTATAGATGAGTGGCAGGAGCTCCACCCACTTGTCCCAAACCTCCCTGATAGCCAGTTTGTCTTCTTGAGGACGGCCTTGTCTTGTATCACGGCTGACACACAGAACCACCTGTGACAACATGTAAAGTTTCAGGTGGTCATTTCATGATGGCCTGAAAAAATTGTCTGAGTAGACTCTGCGTCCTGTAAACTGCAGGTAGATCAGTTTCTGGATTTGTTCACAGCAGTCAAAATCACAAGACCCGTGTATGCTAACCCATCCTCACCGTCAGTTTCCTGGCCTCTCTCCTCCTCACCAGTTTGGTGATCAAATATATAATCAGAGCCTCACTATCTGTATGTGGACCTGCCATGGTGCTGCCACATGATGAACTGTGATCAAGGCCTCAAAAAGCAGCACTGTATTTACCTGTTTCTCAGATGCTAGCCTCTTTGGATGGAACATGCTGGAGCTCCCCCTGAAATCCATCAGTCTCGGGTACAAGCAAGAGAAGACACGCCTTGTGCTAGAGATGAGGGACTCTGCTGACCACTTAGTAAGAAGTGCAAAAGTCCCAATCTGCACAGGCCGCAAGTGGAAAGCGCCTGTTGAGGTAGGGAATGCCATCTCCAGCCTGCAACACAAAGAGGTGATGGGGACGACCCAGACAGGTCGTTCTGGCCTAGGGTGGTCTGCTCCTCAACAGTTCCGGTCTAAAGCCACCAAGAGGCAGCAGAAGACCATGGTTGTGGATGAGGTTACCAGAGTGGAGCAGGAGCACTTCCACGTAAAGGCAATATCGCAGGGCAGACAAGGAGCCTGGACAAGATGGGAGGCTTCTGTGCAGAGACGCATCAGCTGGGCAGACATCTGGAGGACACCGCAAGGCAGACTGAGTTTCCTGGTCAGAGCAGCGTATGACACCCTCCCATGTCCCCGGAACCTTTCTCAGTGGTTTGGGAGTGAAGTAGGCTGTCCGCTGTGTGGTACAACAAAGGCTAGCCTCCAGCATATTCTGTCAGGATGCAAGGTGGCGTTGACCCAGGGGCGCTATAGATGGCGCCATGACCAGGTGCTGGCCAAGTTGGCAGAGCTTCTGGAAGGATGTCGGGTGGCAGCAAACCGCACCCAGGAAACAACAAGGCCCATGCTAGCAGCATTTGTCAAGCCAGGTGAGACGCGCAGAGCACCCACACGGGAACTTACCATCCTGGGATCAGGGAAGGAGTGGCAAATGCTGGCAGACCTAAGAAGAAAACTGGTGTTCCCAAGAGAAATCACAACAACTGCTCTTAGGCCTGACATTGTCATGTGGTCTGCAGTGGAGAGAGTAGTCCACATGATTGAACTCACCATCCCTTGGGAAGAGGGCATGACAGCAGCCCACGAGAGGAAGCACCTCAAGTATTCTGAACTGGCAGCGGAGTGCCAAGAGGCTGGCTGGAGAGCCAGGGTACATCCCGTGGAGGTGGGAAGCAGGGGCTTTGTTGGCAAGACGGCAGTGCAACTGCTGCGCAGGGCTGGGGTGTCGGGGTCAAGCTTGCGGAAGGCAGTGAAAGAGCTGGGAGAAGAGGCTGAGAAGGCGAGCTACTGGCTGTGGCTCCGGAGGAAGGAGAGCGGATGGGGGATAACCCCCCTTTAAGGGCAGCTGCAGGGAGTGGTGGGGAGACGTCCCCTTTCGCCACTGCCCCCCCGCCGGGAGATGTACTGGCATAGGGGGCGAAACATCCGTGAACGGCGGCCTCCAGCTGATGACCCTGCAGCTGCCCGCCCTGGCACTGGAGGAGGTGCGACAGGCCAGAAGGCCGAAGCAGGGACCAATATCTGACCTGTGCAGTGACCTAAACATTCTGGACAACCAGTGACCCCTGCGAAAGAGCAGGTGACAGCCAGGAAAGTCTGGTGGACGACTGGGAAAGACCAGTTGACAGCAGGAAAGACTGTGCCAGGAGTGGGCGGCTAGTCACCCAACCCACTGGCAACCTGGAAACTCCAGGGAGCATCCTCGATGACTACGAAGCACCATAAAAGGAAACAACCCGAAGGCCCTCCGAGAGGCGGGGTGGAAGATGGGCCAAATAGGACAGACCAAGTGGTAACAACCGGAACGGACAACGACAATGAGAAAATCCTCCGGAAATGTATATGCGGATGGGAGAAGGTGACAACACGCAGGGGTCTACACATCCACCAGGGGAGGAAGAAGTGTGGAAGGCAGACAGACCAGCAAACTCGCACTGCGCAAGCAGGTCAGACGACAGGGACTCAAAGCCGGGTTTATAACCACAGTGCTGCAGGACCCAACAGTGCTGGGATGTCTGAAGCAGCTGAAGGTAGCCCTGTGAGGGAGGTAGACCCCAGTGGAGACGAGATCCCATCCGGATGTGCAGTCCACAAGACCAGCAGCAAAGGAGCCAGTAGACGTGGGAAGATCAAGTGGCCTAGGGGTAGCGACCGGGCAGCCTGGCAGAAATTGGATGCAGAGGTGAGCCAAGTGCTGGAGCTGACATTGCGAGGAGGGGTCACAAGCAAGCTTAGAATGTTTGGGGAGATTGTCTTTGAAGAGTGTCAGGAGAGGTTCGGGGAGGTTAAGAAGAAGCCACCCACAGCCCCAGGGTTAGGGAGGAGGAGGTTGGAAATCGAGCAGCTTGTCAGAGACAGGCGGCAGCTACGCCGGAGCTGGCGGAAGGCTATGCCTGAAGAGAAAGCTGGCCTTAAGGAGCTGTGGGACGAGCTCAAACAAAAGCTTGCCAGGCTGCGCAGAGTGGAGAGAATTAGAAGGAGGAGGAAGAAGAAAGAGAAGGAGAGAACCATCTTCTTTAGAGATCCATTCAAGTATGCACGGCAGTTGCTGGACGAGAAGCGGAACGGGAAGCTCAGCGTTTCCAAAGAGGAGCTGGAGAATCACATGAAGAGCCAGTTCAGTGACAGCAGACGAGCCACTCCACTTGGCTCCCCAGGACATGTCCCCCACCCAAACCCACCAACCATACAGTTCGACATCTCCCCACCCAAGTTGAGGGAAGTGGAGGATGTCATCAAGAAGGCAAGGTCAGCATCAGCCCCTGGGCCAAATGGGCTTCCGTACAAACTATACAAGAACTGCCCCCAAGTGGTAAGGATACTGTGGAGACTTATGAGAACTGCTTGGAGGAACAAGGAGGTGCCAGCAGAGTGGCAGCAAGCATTCGGGGTATTCATACCAAAAGAGGAAAATTCCTGTACCATCGACCAGTTTAGAAGTATTGCCCTGCTCAATGTGGAGGGGAAGATCTTCTTCTCCGTCCTGGCCAGGAGAATGACCAATTTCCTCATGGCGAATGAATACATTGACACAAGCTGCCAGAAGGCCGGAATCCCTGGTTTCCCCGGGTGCATTGAGCACTCCTCTATGATTTGGGAACAAATTCAACAGGCGAAGAGGGAGAAGCGGGACCTGCATGTGGTGTGGCTAGACCTCGCCAACGCGTATGGCTCAGTGCCCCACAAACTGATAGACTTCGCTCTGGACTTCTTCCATGTCCCAACGCATGTTAGGAACATCATCTCCAGATACTTTGACAATCTGCACATGTGCTTTCCTCTGGAAGACTGCACAACCGGATGGCAACAGTTGGAGCGAGGAATCGCTATGGGGTGTGCCATCTCCCCCATCCTGTTTGTGACTGCCTTCGAAGTCATCCTCAGAGGGGCCAGGCAGGTTGTCGGAGGCATCAGGCTACCATCAGGGGAGAGGCTCCCACCGCTAAGAAGCTACATGGATGATGTCACGACCATCCTTCAGACGGCGCCATGTACAACGCGACTCCTTAAGCGGTTTGATGAGCTGATTTCATGGGCAAGGATGAAGATAAAGGCAGCAAAATCAAGAAGTCTGTCAATAAGGAAAGGAGTGCCCCAGGACAAGATCACCTTTGTTGCATCAGGAGAGCCAATTCCACAGCTAATTGAACAGCCACTCAAGAGCCTGGGGAGACAGTACACAGCAGATTTGTCTGACAGACAGATGGGGAGGCAGGCCAAACAACAACTTGCCGAGGGACTGGCAAAGATCGATCAAAGCCAGCTCCCAGGGAAATACAAGGTGTGGTGCTACCAGCACACACTATACTGCCGTGTGATGTGGCCTCTGAAGATCTGCGAGGTCCCCATGACAGAGGTCAATAGGATGGACAGCCTAGCCAACAGATACATCAGGAGGTGGATGGGATTGCCTCGCTGTTTCTCAGATGCTAGCCTCTTTGGATGGAACATGCTGGAGCTCCCCCTGAAATCCATCAGTCTCGGGTACAAGCAAGAGAAGACACGCCTTGTGCTAGAGATGAGGGACTCTGCTGACCACTTAGTAAGAAGTGCAAAAGTCCCAATCCGCACAGGCCGCAAGTGGAAAGCGCCTGTTGAGGTAGGGAATGCCATCTCCAGCCTGCAACACAAAGAGGTGATGGGGACGACCCAGACAGGTCGTTCTGGCCTAGGGTGGTCTGCTCCTCAACAGTTCTGGTCTAAAGCCACCAAGAGGCAGCAGAAGACCATGGTTGTGGATGAGGTTACCAGAGTGGAGCAGGAGCACTTCCACGTAAAGGCAATATCGCAGGGCAGACAAGGAGCCTGGACAAGATGGGAGGCTTCTGTGCAGAGACGCATCAGCTGGGCAGACATCTGGAGGACACCGCAAGGCAGACTGAGTTTCCTGGTCAGAGCAGCGTATGACACCCTCCCATGTCCCCGGAACCTTTCTCAGTGGTTTGGGAGTGAAGTAGGCTGTCCGCTGTGTGGTACAACAAAGGCTAGCCTCCAGCATATTCTGTCAGGATGCAAGGTGGCGTTGACCCAGGGGCGCTATAGATGGCGCCATGACCAGGTGCTGGCCAAGTTGGCAGAGCTTCTGGAAGGATGTCGGGTGGCAGCAAACCGCACCCAGGAAACAACAAGGCCCATGCTAGCAGCATTTGTCAAGCCAGGTGAGACGCGCAGAGCACCCACACGGGAACTTACCATCCTGGGATCAGGGAAGGAGTGGCAAATGCTGGCAGACCTAAGAAGAAAACTGGTGTTCCCAAGAGAAATCACAACAACTGCTCTTAGGCCTGACATTGTCATGTGGTCTGCAGTGGAGAGAGTAGTCCACATGATTGAACTCACCATCCCTTGGGAAGAGGGCATGACAGCAGCCCACGAGAGGAAGCACCTCAAGTATTCTGAACTGGCAGCGGAGTGCCAAGAGGCTGGCTGGAGAGCCAGGGTACATCCCGTGGAGGTGGGAAGCAGGGGCTTTGTTGGCAAGACGGCAGTGCAACTGCTGCGCAGGGCTGGGGTGTCGGGGTCAAGCTTGCGGAAGGCAGTGAAAGAGCTGGGAGAAGAGGCTGAGAAGGCGAGCTACTGGCTGTGGCTCCGGAGGAAGGAGAGCGGATGGGGGATAACCCCCCTTTAAGGGCAGCTGCAGGGAGTGGTGGGGAGACGTCCCCTTTCGCCACTGCCCCCCCGCCGGGAGATGTACTGGCATAGGGGGCGAAACATCCGTGAACGGCGGCCTCCAGCTGATGACCCTGCAGCTGCCCGCCCTGGCACTGGAGGAGGTGCGACAGGCCAGAAGGCCGAAGCAGGGACCAATATCTGACCTGTGCAGTGACCAAAGCTACCAGAAAAGTTCAGCATTATTGAAACTGAAACTTCCTGTAAGAAGTTGGTTTGGGATGGTTAAAACCTGAACCCTAAAGTTTGGACCATCTTTAGGACTGTCTTTGTTGTTGACAAACTTGATGACTTGATGTAAAAAAGTTGAGTTGTTGTTCCAAAAACCATGACGGCAGACTGTAGGGTTTGAGAATAAGAAAAACAGAGTGGAGTATCAGAGTGATCCACACGGCTGCTTCATCACATCTGACTGCTGTTTGTTCCATTAGAAGGTTAGTCAGCACCATCTAGTGCTCAGATAGTAGACCTGCATCATGTGATCCGTGTGTAATCTGACACTGACTGGGTTTCTGCCACAGGTGAAACCGGTTCTGACGTCACTCTGAAGTTATGAGGATGCGACAGTCTCCTCAGATCAAAGGCACACAGACACCAGGACGGACGAGGCTCAGACGAGCAGCTTCTTCTCTCCACACATGAAGCTGGAAAGTGTCTGTAAGCTGACCTGAACTCACTTCAACAGGTGAGGATCCCTCCAGAGAAACCTGTCCCTGTTTGATGATCAGGATCACTGAGCTCACATGCTGCTGGATCACTGTTGAACTGTAGAAATGTTTCTGGATGCTGATTGGCTGTTTGAAACGTGTTGTGGAGTTTCTCTCTGAGTTAAAGAGCAGTGATTTTACAGAGATTGATCTGTTTTATAGTTTGTGTTTGAGGAGTCGAGTCAGACTGGAATCTGAGTCACACCATCAGTGAAGAAAACAGGGAGTGTCTGAACCGGTCTGACAGCCTGGATCAGCTCGGCTCAGGTGCTTTGATTTATTAACTCTTTATACTCTGAAGTGAAGAGCTGGATGAAGGTTGGACAATAAAATGTGTGTTACATATTGTTGTGGTCACCATAGTGTGTTTATGGGAGAGTGTGGGGGGGCTGAGTTTGGACTCCTCAGATCCTGTTTGGGGCTCCAACAAGGTTTGTGTCAGTCCTGAATATCTGAGTCATGTTCCTGAGAGGAAGGAGAACTGATGTGTGTCCTGTGCTGTGAAGCTTGTTGTAATGAATGAACATGTTGTTGTGTTTGTGTGAAGGTGGGGGCTCTGCTATGAATCAGTGTGAGGACAGAGAGGAGGGAGCCCCTCCCTCTAAAACCCTCCCTCTGTGTGGGGACCATGAGAGCCAGACCAGAGCTCAGAGGTGAGACCAGGATCTCTAACTGTCCATGACCTGACATCACTGCACCATCATTATTCACACTCACAGCTCTGTGTGTGTGTGTGTGTGTGTGTGTGTGTGTGTGTGTGTGTGTGTGTGTGTGTGTGTGTGTGTGTGTGTGTGTTTGTGTGTCCATGTGTGTTTTGAAGCAGTAAGCAGCAGCATGGACCAGACTCTCCTGGACCTGGACCTGGACCTGGACCTGGACCCAGCTGTGTCTCCTTAAGGAGATATCGGTCTATGGGTTTTCTTATTGATTTCAAATCTGCAGAGATGAGTGTTGATGAAAGGTGAGCCTCTCAAAGTGAACTTCCTGTTGTTGTGTGTGAAACATTTGATCCTAACTGTGGTTGGTGTTTTCTCTGTGAAGCTGAACATGTTTCAGTCTTTGTGTTTCTATCAGGATCCAACAGCAGGAAACAGGACTGGAGGCAGAAAGAAGTGGACTCAGCATGTATCTTCATGTGTGTCCTGTGTTTGTAGGAGGATCCAGCAGATGGAGTCGATCACATCAACACTGTGTGTCATTATATTATAAACACTACATGATCTTCTATTTGTTCCACAGAGTTCAGCAGCAGAGATCAGAGGCTCCCATTGGTCAGTCTGCCCAGCAGCATCACACACAGCTGGATGACTCCATATTGATGGTGTGTAAATGTACACACACACACACACACACACACACACACACAGACACAGACACAGACACAGACACACAGACACAGACACACACACACACACACACACACACACACACACACACACACACACACACACAGGCACAGGCACTCACAAAAAAAGCCCTTGTCTGATTCCCCCTTCCCCAAATACCAGGTCTTTGACAACAGTTAGCCAGAAAATCAAAAGTAAATAAATAAAATACTTAATAAACAAAGTTGAATAACAATATACATACATAGATATATAATAATAAATAATAATACATTTATTTTATATAGCGCTTTTCAAGAACTCAAAGACACTTTACAGTTGTTAAAATCAATACAAACAATAAAAACAGGTTAAACAAAACAACAGTATAATCACACATTAAAAGCTAACTTAAAAAGGGGAGTTTTTAGAAGAGATTTGAATTTTGAAGAATCAGAGCAGATTTGGATATGAGTGGGAAGAGAGTTCCAGAGGGTGGGGGCAGCTATGGAGAAGGCTCTGTCTCCCCAGGTTCGGCGCTTGGTCCTTTGAGGTGGAGACAGGAGGTTGACATGTAAAGAGCGGAGATTACGGGAAGGAGTGTGATGGTGGAGGAGGTCAGTGAGGTAGGAAGGGGCCTGGTTGTGGAGGGCTTTGTGGGTGAGGAGGAGAATTTTAAACTGTATACGGTAAGGAACGGGGAGCCAGTGTAAATGTTGGAGAACAGGGGTGATGTGGTCACGGGAGCAAGTGCAGGTGAGGAGGCGTGCAGCAGAGTTTTGGATTTATTGTAATTTATGAAGGATTTTGGAAGATGAGCCAAAGAGAATGCTGTTGCAGTTGTCTAAGCGGGATGTGATGAATGCATGAATAAGTGTTTCAGCGGCAGAAGAAGAGAGGAATGGACAGAGGCGGGCTATATTTTTATATAGCCGTTTTAGTGAGCTGTGTGACGTGGTGATTAAAGGAGAGGTTGCTATCAAAAACTACTCCAAGGTTACGGATGTGGGGTGAAGGAGATAAAGTTGAATTATTGAATGTAAGGCTGAAATTCTGCATTTGATTTGTGAGAGATTTGGGGCCAATGAGTATAAGGTCAGATTTATTGTAGTTAAGTGATAGGAAATTTTGATGCAACCAAGTTTTTATTTCAGTGAGGCAGTTTGTGATTGTGGAATGTGTTTCAGAGGTTATGGATTTGGTTGAAATGTAGAGCTGTATGTCATCAGCATAACAGTGGAAATGAAGGCCATGTTGACGGATAATGTTACCAAGTGGGAGTAAGTATATGATGAACAGGAGAGGACCAAGCACCGAACCCTGGGGGACACCTTGCGCCAGAGGGGCAGTGTTTGAGTTGCAGTTGTTGATATGGATGAACTGTTGACGGTCTGTGAGATATGATCTTAGCCACGATAGTGCAGTTCCAGTAATGTTGACAGTATGTTCCAGGCGGGAAAGAAGAATAGTGTGGTTTATTGTATCAAATGCAGCGGTGAGATCAAGAAGGATAAGAATGTTAAGGTGGCCAGAATCAGAGGAAAGGAGAAGGTCATTTATATACATACGCATATATATATATATATATATATATATATATATATATATATATATATATATATATATATATATATATATATATATATATATATGTATACATATGTATATTAGTGGTGGGACCTGAAAGAATAATCGAATTAATTATGCCATTTGTAATTAATTAATCGTAATTAATCGCATTTTAATCGCATCGATATTCAACATCAGGAGCAACACTTTTCAAACAGGTTTTGGTATAAGACTAAATCATTGAATAGTCTCATACAGAAATTTAAACTACAAAGTCCTGTTTATTTTGCTCAAGAGCTGTTTTTTTGGAAAACGAGTCAATTTCCGCAGAGCAGATCGTACCAAACAGGAAAACAGACACGAAAAACGATCAGAGTTTTTCCGGTCTTTTCAAAATAAAGCACCATGTTCAGCCTGTCGATCGTAAAATTATCCTCGTATATTAAAACTACGACACTGGCACAGGGCCAGCAGTCATCAACGGGTCAGACCCAGAGGAAATCTGACGCCATGGACAAGGAAAAGTTTATTTTGGAGGCGGAAAACCAGATAATTATATACGATACAACACATCCTCAACAGAAACTAATGAAGCTCTGGGAGGGCAGATGAGTTTTACATACTAAATATCATGAAAGCAGTGGTCATGGGTGTGATTCCTGCGGGAACATGTGGTTCTCCTGTGATCTTGTGATGCTATGAGTACGCTGAGCTGCGCTCCGCTCCTGAGACGGATGCAGTGTGACTTGGCTCGCGCTGACTGATCGCGGCGCTGACAGACCACAGCGCTGGTGCTGTATGTGTGAATCAGGGGTTCATTAATTCAGTCCTTCCCTTTTAGTCTCTGTTGGTGTCCTTATATAAAGGATGTGTTGTATCGTATATAATTATCTGGTTTTCCGCCTCCAATATAAACTTTTCCTCGTCCATGGCGTCAGATTTCCTCTGGGTCTGACCCGCTGATGACTGCTGGCCCTGTGCCAGTGTCGTAGTTTTGATATACAAGGATAATTTTACGATCGACAGGCTGAACATGGTGCTTTATTTTGAAAAGACCGGAAACTCTGATCGTTTTTCGTGTCTGTTTTCCTGTTTGGTACGATCTGCTCTGCGGAGATTGACGCGTTTTCAAAAAAAAAAAAAAAACATCTTTTGAGCAAAATAAACAGATTTTGGTAGATGACTAAATCATTGAATAGTCACATACAGACACTACAAAATCTGTTTGAAAAGTGTTGCTTCTGATGTTGAATATTGGATGCGATTAAAATGCGATTAATTACGATTAATTAATTACAAATGGCATTATTAATTCGATTACTTTTTTTAATCAAGTCCCACCACTAATATATATATATATAAGGGATGAGCAAGTACACCATTATCTGTATCTGTATCTGTTTACCCATCCATATTATCCGTATCCGTATCTGTACTCGCAGGGGGCGGGGCCTAAACCGGAAGTGATCGTTCTTTGTCCGAAAATGGGCGGGCCTTAAATCCTAACATTATTTTAAGTATGAAACTGGCAAGAATTGATTTGAAATGGCTATATTTATTTTCAGCTATGTATTATGTACAACTGGTAAAATGTGTATGTAGTGGTGTGAAAGACTCTCTTTATTTAGGATCCGTGTAAATTTAATAGGTGATTTGTGCAAACATTCAGTGGCAAAAAAGAAAAAAAAATATGCCTTGTTGTTCACTGTATCTTCTAAAACACTGTGCTCAGAATGGGCAAAGCTTTCCAACCAACTTTCTCACCAGCCAAACTTAAATCAAGCAGCCAGTTATAAAAAAAAGAAAAAGAAAAAAAAGACCGGCATGGAGAAACTAGGGGGGCACGCGACACAAGGAGTTTACAGTTTTAAGCCTTCAAATGCGTTGGGTGTACGTTGCAAAACAGTTAATCAAGTAACTTTGAATATAAAAATAAGAACCAAAGAGATGCGAGACAACAAAAACCTTAAAAAAACGGTCTCGAATTAAAGCAAGAGGCACTGACCAGCGCGACACGAGCCGTTTTCAGCCCCGTCTTGTCACATGCATCGCATATGACAGGAAATAAGTTCAAGAAGTAACTTTAAATACCAAACAAACCTCAACAGAGACGAGCAGAAGAAAACTGAGTGAGTAGTACAGAGATTAGAGCAACGTAAACTACAGTCAACTCAAACAAGCAAGAGAAGTAGTCGCTGTCTCTCACTGTGTGTGTGTGTGTGTGTGTGTGTGTGTGTGTGTGTGTGTGTGTGTGTGTGTGTGTGTGTGTGTGTGTGTGTGCGCGTGTGTGTGTGCGCGTGTGTGTGTGTGAAAGAGGAGAGCAGGCACCTCCTCGCTGCAGCATGTGGGTGCAGGGAGGGGGGTGTGCTGTGTGTGACCAATGAGGATTCTTTTAGTACGGATACGAATAATCCTAAAAGAAAACTTATGTTGTGCTCGGACTCGGCAAAAATGCATTATCCGTAACGAGTACTTGTTTGAAACGAATATCCGGCTCATCCCTAATATATATATACATACACATGTACACAAACATACACATGCACATACCCTCATACTAATATATATATACATACTTACTGTTCTGTCACAAGTCACTATGGCACCACCTGTTGGCCTGCAAACCCGACACAGGAAGTGCACTTGATTTAAAGGAAGTAGGAAGTGTTCGGTCTATAAAAGGAACAGGAAGTTGGAAGATCTTCCTTAGCTGTTCAGAGTGGTAAAAACACGACACCTGGGAGGGACGGACTGGGATTCCAGATATTTAGCCATCTGGAAGATCAAGTGCTAGTTGAAATTCTGGCATTAATTAATACAATTTGGCAGGATGGTGAACTGCCAAAGGAGTGGAAGCACGCTGTCGTTGTCCCAATACAGAAACCCGGTAAGCCAGCAAATGACCCTGCGTCATACCGCCCAATTGCATTAACAGCAGTATTGAGCAAAATTATGGAGCGAATGGTAACAGATAGACTAGTGTACATGCTTGAGAGGCAGAGGTATTTTGTCCCTTATCAGAGTGGATTTAGAGCTGGCCGGTCCACCATGGACTCAATCCTATTGTTAGACTCAGAAATCAGGAAGGCACTTGCAAATAGAGAAGCAGTAGTAGGGGTGTTCCTGGATATCGAGAAGGCGTATGATATGCTGTGGAAGGAGGGTTTGGGGATAAAACTATATGATGCTGGAGTCAGAGGAAGAGCATTAAATTGGATTAACAACTTTCTGAGGGAGCGGACCATTCAGGTAAGAGTAGGTAGTGCCTTGTCCACTGAAGAGGCAGTAACAAATGGAACCCCACAGGGAAGCGTGATCAGCCCTGTTTTATTTAACATTATGATTAATGACATTTTTGGTAGAGTAGGGTGTGGATTTGGTGTGTCATTATTTGCAGATGACGGAGCCATATGGAAGAGAGGGCGGAACTTGGATCATATTCACAAGCAACTGCAGCAAGCACTAGACAGAGTGGAGGCTTGGGCAGAGGAGTGGGGTTTTAAAATCTCTGTATCAAAATCAAAATACGTTGTATTTGGGTATAAAAGGAAAATGTCTAAGCTGGGCCTCAGGCTGTATAATTGCCCCATTGAAAGGGTTAAAACCTTTAAGTTTTTAGGTGTGTGGTTTGAAGAAAAGTTGACATGGAGAGAGCATGTAAGGAAAACTGTTGCCAAGTGTGAAAGGATTATTAATGTTTTGAGATGCCTGGTGGGAACAGACTGGGGAGGAAGTAGAGAAACTCTCATGACAATCTACAGAGCTGTTATAAGAGCCAGCATAGATTATGGGTGCATGGCATATGGGGCTGCAGTGCCTTCAGTGCTCAAACAGTTGGATGTGATTCAGGCTAAAGCACTACGAATATGCAGTGGAGCTTTTAGAACTTCACCTATTCAAGCTCTTTTGGTGGAAATGGGGGAAACCCCTTTAGAATTGAGAAGGAGGAAGCTTGCACTGAATTACTGGGCAAAGTTACAGAGTTGGGGGGACCTAGTTCCTGCTGCAAGTCTTCTGCAGGAACACTGGGAACTGCAGGGGGATAGTGTAAAAGGAAGAAAGGGATCGTTGATGCACTCTTTAAGAAATAGAGCAGCTGAGGTGGGAATACTGGATCTACCCTCTAGTCCTGTAATATGCTGGCCTCCTGTCCCTCCTTGGCTTCTTCCAGAACCAGATGTAGACCTCTCTATTCTAGAGAGAATAAAGAGTAAAGATTCAGGAAATCCAGTGGCAATTACAAGTAACCACCTGAATGAAAAATGGTCTGGATTCATGCAAATCTACACAGATGGTTCTAAAAATCAGAGCAACGCAAGAGCAGCAATTGGGGTGAGCATCCCACAGTTACATATTCAGTATGGGAAACGGATTTCTGATTGGGCATCAGTTTTCACAACAGAGCTTGTAGCAATTCTATGGACACTTGGGTGGGTGGAGGAAGTAAGACCAGAGCAGGTAGTCATATGCTCAGATTCAGCAGCAGCATTGGTGGCTTTGAAGGGTGGGAAGAGACTTGGGGCCAGATCCGATTTGGTAGTTGAAATAAAGGTCATCCTTAACCGAATAATTAAATCGGGTAGCAATGTAGGTTTTGTCTGGGTGCCAGCTCACGTTGGGGTTCTGGGAAATGAAGAGGCTGACAGTGCAGCAAAAAGAGCAATTAACAGGAAGGCAGTGGAGTTACAGGTGCAATACGGAAGGGTGGAGTATAAGGAATTAATTCAACAAAAAACGTTAAAAGCCTGGCAAAAGGAATGGGAGCAGGAGCACAAAGGCAGGTTTTATTTTTCATTACAGCCAAATGCAAGGGGTGTACACAGTTTAAGAATGGGAAGAAGGGACACTGTGGTGATCACAAGGCTTAGGCTGGGACATTGTGCATTAAATCATGGGCTGGCGTTGGTGGGTAAACATCCAGATGGAAAATGCAGGTGTGGGGAACAGGAGAGTGTTTCGCATGTTCTTACAGCATGCTCTTATTATGAGCCAGAGAGAACCCTCATGCATAAAGAACTGTCAGCAGCTGGAATCAACAACACTTCAATTAAGTCTCTGCTAAGTTGGGAGCATCTTGAAATAGCAAAAGCTGTTGTAAAATATCTTCACCGGACTGGACTGTATAACAGAATTTGAGACGCTGAAAGTCTAGCGCTAAACCTGTGGGGGGCAGCAATACGCCATAGATGCGTCTAGTCTGCCGGAAATCCAGAAGAAGAAGAAGAAGAAGAAGAAGATCTTCCTTTGTCATCATCAGGGCACACATGTGCCAGCTCATGAAGACGCTCAGCAATGAACTGACTTGTGTCGCTTTAGCCCTTAAGCCAGCAATGGCTGTGAGTCCTTTTCTATGTAAGATTGCAAGGTGGCTAGCTCTGAGATTGTCAGAATGTTGGCAGAAGCTGTATTTTACTTGCTTGTTGTACTATGTAGTTTAGTTGCTTGGTGTTTGCTTAGCATGTAGCTTGGTTAGCCCATAGCTAGCTGGTTTTCTTTTTGTAGCATGTGGCCTAGTTTGTCATTTAGCATCAAACATTACCTTAGCATGTAGTCTTGTTAGCCTAGCATTTAGCTTAGTATGTAGCATTACCATGCAGCTTGGTGTTGTCAATAGCTTAACTTGGCATTGAACTTAGCACTTAGCTTAGCACTTAGCATTTAGCTTAGCATAATTAGCTTAGCATTAATTTTACATTTGTACAACAAGATGATTTGACAGGAGAAGTTGTTTATAGCACCTTGCTAATCAGTGTGTTTTTCTTTGTTATAGTTTTTCACTCTGAATTCAACCTTTGATGAATAAACAAAGATCAACTGAGACCTGACTCATTCATCATTTGAATTGGAGTTTGGCTGACTGTCAAACTGCGTATCATCACACACGTAGGAAGGACAGTACACTTACACATAAAAAGGAAATAAAGAAAAAGTGTACATACTTGTAAAAAAAAAAGTAAATACATAAATATATACATACATATATGCATGTATCGAAATGAGAGTACTCATACAAAAAAAAAGAAAAAAAAGGGGTTACAAAGTCATGTTAGTAGCTGCCATGTTTTCAACACAGGATATGAACGGTTGCCAAGTTTAAAAAAATTTCCTGGTGCAACCTCTTAATGGTATATCTAATCTTTTCTAGGTGGACAAGATACATGACCAATTTTGATAAAATTAGCCTTCTGGCCAAGAGGGAAGAAAAAGCTATCATGTTAGCTTGATACCCACTACAAGAAGCATTCTCTGGGGTAACTCCAAACAGTGAAACTAATGGAGAGGGCTCGATTGTTGTGCCACATATTTTAGAGGTCTTAAAGATGGAATACCACAAACTATGAAGTTTAGAGCAGGCCCAGAACATATGTAATAGTGTAGCAGGAGCCTGCTTACACCAATCACATGATGAGTCAAGATCAGTCTTGATCTTCATCAGTTTCTCTTTTGACCAGTGCAGGCGATGCACAAATTTGAACTGAATTACAGTATGTCGAAGACATATGGAGGAGGAATAAATTCTTTGGATAACCTTATTCCAAGTTGCATCTGCAAAGGATTCTCCCAGGTCATCCTCCATTTAATCCCTCAGACCGTCCAAGCCAGAAGTATTATATGAAGTGAGTAAATTATAAATTTTACTTATTGTTTGTGTCATGTCTAATTTGCATTTGAAAATTAGATCTAACAGAGAGGCCGGAGGGGAGCAGGGAAAACAATCTGAGTTGGATGACACAAAGTTTCTAAGCTGTAAATACTGATAAAAGTTAGAGTTGCTTCAGTTACATTTCTTGGAAAGTTGGTCAAAAAAAGCAAAGAGATCGTTGATACATAAGTCAGACAGTCTGCGCATCCCCACATTTGACCAAGTGACAAAGACGTTATCCATTAATGACGGGAGAGGCATATGTTTTTTTAAAGGAAGGTCTGAATTGATTCCAGATTTTAACTGAGTGGATAACAATAGGATTTGAGGTCAGAGCTGAAATAGGTTGATTAAATGGAAGTTTAGAACAAAGTAAAGCTGCTAAGGAGGAAGATGTAATTGATGTTGCTTCCAAAATTGTCCAACTGGGACTTGAGGAGTTGTTCTTAATCCAATACAGCAAAGCTCTGATATTAGCCACCCAGTAATTATACATAAAATTGGGAAGTGCCATTCTGCCCTGAGTCCGAGGTTTCTGCAATAATTTTTTCTTTATCCTGGGGTGTTTTTTATTCCATAGAAAAGAGGAGATTTGATTGTTTAAATTGGAGAAAAAAGGATTTATTTAAAAAGGTGGGCAGACATTGAAACAAATATAGAAATTTAGGAAGTGCGTTCATTTTAATCACATAAATTCTTCCCCCTAAAGAGAGCGGTAGGAAGTCCCAATGTTCAACATCTTGTTTTAGACTTGATAAAAGAGGTGGGAAATTAGCCTTGTAAAAATCTTTAAAGTCCTGTGTTACCCAAATACCCAAGTACTTAAACTTTGTACAGTTCATTTTAAAGGGGGTTGAGGAATAGTATGACTTATCTACGGGTGTGATGGGCACAAGTTCACTCTTCTGAAAGTTTATCTTATAACCAGATATTGTATTTTCGATTTTTTTTAAGTAAAGTTAATACTTCTGGAAGGGATGAGAGAGAGTCAGATATATACAACAACATGTCATCCACATAGAGTGAAACTTTATGCTCCAAGCCTCCTCGTTGGATGCCCTTAATAGAAGGGCTTTGTCTCAAGGCTAATGCAAGTGGTTCAATTGCCACCGCGAATAAGAGTGGTGAAATAGGACAGCGCTGTCTCGTGCCTCTGTGCAGTTCAAAATATGAGGACAAATTATTATTAGTTCAAACCACTGCCATTGGAAGAGTGTATAGAATCTTGATCCAGGTTATGAACTTAGGGCCAAAGCGAAATTGATTTAAGGTCTCATAAAGACAGTCCCACTCTACCCGATCAAACGCTTTTTCAGCACCTAATGACAGTATAACTCCAGCATTTGCTGAAGCAGTTGGAGCAGGACCATAAAGAATATTAAATAAGCGTCTGACATTGGAAAAAGAGAAACGTTTTTTAATAAATCCTGTTTGATCAGGTGAAATAGTAGTAGGAGTTACATGCTCCGGCCGAAGAGCCAAAATTTTGGCAAGAATCTTTCGATCTGTATTTAAAAGAGAGACAGGGTGGTATGAACTACAACTAAGGTTTTTTTTTTAATCTTTTTTAAGAAGCAGGGAGATGATTGCTTGTCGCATAGTTGGAGGTAAGGACTTTGAGGAAAATGATTCTTCATAAACTGACCGTAACGAAGGGGAGAGCTGAAATGAAAACTTCTTAAAAAAATCTGTGGAAAAGCCATCTAGCCCGGGAGATTTGCCCCATTCACACTCAGTGTTTGACTGATTGAATGAAGCCGTACATTTCTGAGCTGCACACACTCAGAGGTCAGAGGTCAGAGGTCAGAGGTCATGCTGGATGCTGGTCTCACACAGCCTCAGACTTTGTGAGCAGAGTCCACAAAGTGAGTCCAGTTTGAGCTTTAAACAACACAAACACTTTGCTTCATGTTAATGACAGCTGCTGCTTTCAGCTTCATTCTAATAAACACATCACGTCTAAAGTCACTGCAGACTTTTTCTGCATGAAAGCACACCAGGAGATTTCTCCAACATGAAGTTCATTTCAGAGAAACTTGATTTGTAGAAGACAGGAGCATCCACAGACTAAGAGGTGAAGCAGTTTTGGGATCCAGTCTCCATGCTGGACTCTGCAGACCAGCAGGCTTTCTGTCTGTCACACATGATCTGATGTTACCTTCTACAAGTTCAACCTGACATTTTCTTCTGTTCCAGCCGCTCCAGGAGAACATTATCAGCTTCATAAAGAGCGAGCTGAAGAAGATCCAGAGAGCTCTGAGTCCAGATTACCCAGAATGCTTTGAGAGTCAGAGTGAGGATGAGGATGAAGAGCAGAGGAGGAGCAGAGAGGCGTTCCTGAAGATCACTCTGCACTTCCTGAGGAGAATGAAGCAGGAGGAGCTGGCTGAGTGTCTGCAGAGCAGTAAGAGGATCTGAACACATTTAACATGATGGAAAGAGGAAACATGGGAGAGGTTTACATTTCAAACTCTGCTCTTCATATGATGAACACGTTTGTATCACATCTATGAGCTGTGACAAACTGTTCACAACTGATGAGCTGAAGAGATTTCAGAGAGGAGCCAAATCAAATCCATCCTGATGTCTGAAAGCTGAAACTCATCAGACTGATTGTAGCTTCAGCTCATTCATTACATTTCTTTTTTCTTCATTCAGGAGCTGAAGCTGCAGAGTGCAGCCGTAAAGTGAAGTCTGAGCTGAAGGAGAAGTTCCAGTGTGTGTTTGAGGGGATCGCTAAAGCAGGAAACCCAACCCTTCTGAAGCAGATCTACACAGAGCTCTACATCACAGAGGGAGGGACTGGAGAGGTCAATGAGGAACATGAGGTCAGACAGATTGAAGCAGCATCCAGGACACCAGACAGAGCAGAAACAAGCATCAGACAAGAAGACCTCTTTAAAGGCCCACCTGGAAGACAGGAACCAATCAGAAGAGTGCTGACAAAGGGAGTGGCTGGCATCGGGAAAACAGTCTTAACACAGAAGTTCACTCTGGACTGGGCTGAAGACAAAAGCAACCAGGACATCCAGTTCATATTTCCATTCACCTTCAGAGAGCTGAATGTGCTGAAAGAGAGAAAGTTCAGCTTGGTGGGACTTGTTCATCACTTCTTTCCTCAAACCAAAGAAGCAGGACTCTGCAGGTTTGAAGAGTTCCAGCTCCTCTTCATCTTTGATGGTCTGGATGAGTGTCGACTTCCTCTGGACTTCCACAACAATCAGATCCTGACTGATGTCACAGAGTCCACCTCAGTGGATGTGCTGCTGACAAACCTCATCAGGGGGAACCTGCTTCCCTCTGCTCGCCTCTGGATGACCACACGACCTGCAGCAGCCAATCAGATCCCTCCTGAGTGTGTTGACATGGTGACAGAGGTCAGAGGGTTCACTGACCCTCAGAAGGACGAGTACTTCATGAAGAGGTTCAGAGATGAGGAGCAGGCCAGCACAATCATCTCCCACATCAAGTCCTCCAGAAGCCTCCACATCATGTGCCACATCCCGGTCTTCTGCTGGATCACTGCTACAGTTCTGGAGGACGTGCTGAAGACCACAGAGGGGGGGCAGCTGCCCAGGACCCTGACTCAGATGTACATCCACTTCCTGCTGGTTCAGTCCAAACTGAGGAACATCAAGTATGAAGGAGGAGCTGAGACTGATCCAGTCTGGAGTCCAGAGAGCAGGAAGATGATGGAGTCTCTGGGAAAACTGGCTTTTGATCAGCTGCAGAGAGGAAACCTGATCTTCTATGAACCAGACCTGACAGAGTGTGGCATCAACATCAAGGAGGCCTCTTGGTACTCAGGAGTGTTCACACAGATCTTTAGAGAGGACAGAGGACTGTACCAGGACAAGGTGTTCAGCTTCATCCATCTGAGCGTTCAGGAGTTTCTGGCTGCTCTTCATGTCCATCTGACCTTCACCAAGTCTGGACTCAACCTGATGGAAGAACAACAAACAGCATCCTGTTGGTCTAAAACCTTTAGAGTCAAACCTAAACTACAAAAGCTCCATCAGAGTGCTGTGGACAAGGCCTTACAGAGTCCAAATGGACACCTGGACTTGTTCCTGCGCTTCCTCCTGGGTCTCTCTCTGCAGACCAATCAGAGTTTCCTGAAAGGTCTGCTGACACAGACAGGAAGTGACTCACAGACCAATCAGGAAACAGTCCAGTTCATCAAGAAGAAGCTCAGTGAGGATGTGTCTGCAGAGAAAAGCATCAACCTGTTCCACTGTCTGAATGAACTCAATGATCGGTCTCTAGAGAAGCAGATCCAACGGTACCTACAATCAGGACTTTCGTCCACAGATAAACTGTCTCCTGCTCAGTGGTCAGCTCTGGTCTTCATCTTACTGTCATCAGACAAAGATCTGGACCTGTTTGACCTGAAGGAATACTCTGCTTCAGAGGAGGCTCTTCTGAGGCTGCTGCCAGTGATCAGAGCTGCAAACAAAGCTGTGTGAGTGAATGAGAGACATTTGAAACATAAATGATTCTGTTCATGACTCTGAAAACATTTGTTTGTTCTCTTTACATGATCTCCTTCAGGCTGAGTGGATGTAACCTGTCAGAGAGAAGCTGTGAAGCTCTGTCCTCAGTCCTCAGCTCACAGTCCTCCAGGCTCAGAGAGCTGGACCTGAGTCACAACGACCTGCAGGATTCAGGAGTGAAGACTCTGTCTGCTGGACTGAAGAGTCCACAATGTAAACTGGAAACTCTCAGGTCAGGTCTTTGGCTCCCCCTGCTTGAGGTTAGAGATAAAGAAATAGTGATAATCAGTGGACTTTTTCTTATTGCATGATTCTTTTTCTAACCTCAGACTGTCAGGATGTCTGATCACAGAGAGAGGCTGTGCTTCTCTGGCCTCAGCTCTGAGCTCCAACCCCTCACACCTGAGAGAGCTGGACCTGAGTAACAACAACCTGCAGGATTCAGGAGTGGAGACTCTGTGTGCTGGACTGAAGAGTCCACAATGTAAACTGGAAACTCTCAGGTCAGGTCTTTGGCTCCCCCTGCTTGAGGTTAGAGATAAAGAAATAGTGATAATCAGTGGACTTTTTCTTATTGCATGATTCTTTTTCTAACCTCAGACTGTCAGGATGTCTGATCACAGAGAGAGGCTGTGCTTCTCTGGCCTCAGCTCTGAGCTCCAACCCCTCACACCTGAGAGAGCTGGACCTGAGCTACAATCATCCAGGAGACTCAGGAGTGAAGCAGCTTTCTGCTGGACTGGAGGATCCACTCTGCAGACTGGACACACTGAGGTATAACCAGACAACAAGAGCTCAAAGACTGAATCTGTTGGATTCTTTTCAGAGTAGTGATTGGACCTGAACCAGGAAACACACAGACCAGCAGAAGAGCATCAAATAGAAACAAAACTCTGTTTAATAGAAACAGCAGCATGTCTTCACTTCTTTGATGGTTCTGTTCTCTATAGAAAAAGTCCCATCTGAGCGTTTATCCTCTAATAATGTGTGTGAGCATGAAGAAGGCAGATGTTACATCATCAGAACATCAGAATGATTGAAAATATGTAGAAATATAAAGAGCTCATCTCTAGGAGACAGTGTTGTCTGATCAAATTAAAATGATCAAATATTATAGACGTGAATTTTTCCTGCTGACTCCTACAAAGAGCGGACTACTTTAAAGAGACAGATCAGAGGGAGAGCAGGATTTGGCATCACTCATTTCAAAGAGGACATGAGGAGCAGGATGTGGACTTTATGGATCCAAAGAGCAACAGGCAGCCTTTGCTTTTTGACTCTTTTTGTTCTTCTTTTTCTGCCAGGATCTCAACACTGTCAGAAAAAGTGAGAGAGTGATGGAGACAGTTGGCTCAGATGAGTTTCAGCCTGTTTCTCTGTCACAGTGACAAACTGAGGATCACTGCTTCATGTTGAGCAGCAGTTTGGACACATGTTGGACAGAAAATCATTCTGACTGTGTTTCTTCCTCCAGGGTGGACCATGGTGGACAGCAGTGGTTAAAACCTGGTGTGAAGAAGTGTAAGTGTGGAATCAGTTTGACTCCTGATGAGCAAACAGCAGACTGTCAGCTAACAAAGAATAAAGCCTTCAGGTGTGTCTGATGATAAACTGCTGCTGTGTTTTGTCTTTTTCTCTCCATCAGATTTCTGTGAACTCACTCTGGACTCAAACACAGCAAACAGAGAGCTCAAACTGTCTGAAAACAACAAAGAGGTGACACGTGTGGGAGTGGATCAGTCATATCCTGATCATCCAGACAGATTTGACTACTATCCTCAGCTGCTGTGTAGAGATGGTCTGACTGGTCGCTGTTACTGGGAGGTCGAGTGGAACGGAAAGGTTGATATATCAGTGAGTTACAGAAGAATCAGGAGGAAGGAACACAGTTCTGACTGTGAGTTTGGATGGAATAATGATCATTCCTGGAGTCTGATCTGCTCTGATGAAGGTTACTCTGTCCGTCACAATAACAGAGAAACAGACCTCCGTCCCTCCTGGTCCTCTGTCTCTCACAGAGTAGCAGTGTATGTGGACTGTCCTGCTGGCACTCTGTCCTTCTACAGAGTCTCCTCTGACACACTGATCCACCTCCACACCTTCAACACCACCTTCACTGAACCTCTGTATCCTGGGTTTAGGTTGTGTTCTGGTTCCTCAGTGAGTGTGTGTTGTGTGTAGGAGGGAGAGTCTCCTCCTCTCTACACAAACACAAACAGCTGCTGAAGAACAGTTCACCCTCTGCACTAACACACAAACTTCAGCTGATTCTTTGACTCTTTCTATCCTGTCACATCAGTCTGAATGTTATCAAAGAGCAGGACTCAGTGGAAAACTGACTGACTGAACTTGACTTATTTACATCTCTATGCTGAAAAAATCAGGCCTCATTCAGACTGTTTTTCTTCAATGTGTTTGATAAAAAGTGAGTCAGAAAAGTCTGAGTCAGATTCTTTAAACTGATCAATGAAATCAATGAATCATTTTTCTGTCTGTTACTACGAGCATGTCTTAATCCAAAAATCACATTTACCCTAAATGTATATAAACGTGTAATATTATAAATCTATGTTCAGGAATCTGAAGAAAACAGTGACACAGTTTGGACTCAATTATTAGACAGACTGTTTTTGTTTTAATGGTGAATCAGAAAATCAATCTGACACAAACTCTGGATTGATTCTGTGTAATGTTGATTTGAATAAAGTTGTGTTCAGCATTTTGTTCTTAATAATCTGTCAAACTGTTTTAATCACAGCTCATCACAAACCAAGTGTTTAGAAACTGACTCATGATGATGATGATGATGATGATGATGATGATGATGATGATGATGATGATCTGTTTCAGGGCTCCTCTTAGTGACTGTTTTCATATTTCTCTTTTTCTCTGGTTTTAAATTCTGATCACGGTGAGTTTGGGTGAAGTCAGGTTCACTGCAGCACGGCGTCCTGGTTTGTCTCACCCGGTCTGGATTCTGTTCCACATAACCACTGGCTAACAGTACATCATCCCTGACCTGTTCCAGTTTGTTAAAGCTGTGATGTGATTCAAGTGGAGTGATACAATACTTTAAAGCTCCTGTCTACAAACAGCAGCAGTTTTAGAGCTGAGTGAACATCAGACACAAAGTCAGACTAATCCCAGCTCCCTCTGAGGACAGCATGCTGTGTGACTCCCACTCATGTGTGGATCTTCAGATGTAGTTATTGATTTCCTCCACTAGAGGGAGGATCCCTTAAAGTGAGGCTGGCTGTGGTGAGAGCTCTCATCAGACAGAACAGCCTGCTGAATGAACACAACCAGTGTTTTTATATCAATTCATGAACAAACGGGACACAAAGTAAGAAGACAAACATATTCAGTCTTTGTACAGGCAGAGGAATATCAAAACCTCCTGTCAACATGTGCTGAGCTCTGTTCACATGAACTTCTGTCAGATTTCTCCTCTTTGACATGAGGAGAAAACCTCTGGGAGCTGCTTCAAAGATAACAGCTTCATCTTTAGGTGTGACTGCTGTCTGAAACTGAAGAATGGCACCAATGGTCTTTGAGATGACAGACTTTCTCCTCCAAATAGTCTCACACAGCAGCTTCTCCAACTCCTCGGTCATATTTGTTGGGTTAGTGAGTGAGAACAGAACAAACACTGATCCTGAAACTCTGTTTGGAGAACAAGAGTCCATCATATAGAAACATCTCTCATTAAGCAGCAGCTCACTTTGGCTTTGAGTTCTCAATGACGGCTTCAAAATGGACTTTACATCTTTGTTCCACATTCTGACAAACAGGGAGCTGGAGCTGTGTCAGCTTTTCTTGAACATTTCTTACCTGCAGCCAGCCTGATTCTGGACACCTTCTTATAAAGATGTTCACCAGAGACTCTGTCAGAGAACCAATAACTGTCCTGGACAAACCTTTGATGTCTTTGCTCACCTCGTCCTCTACATGCACGAGTATTATTTCCTTCCACTGTCACACAGCTGAACAGATCATTTACTGTGAACGAGTCCATGTAGAAAATATCAAAATACATCATTTCTGCAGCATGTTATGAATCTCTACATTTGACATCTACCTCACATTTCCTTATGAAATCATGAACTGGAGGATTAATTAAATAACCCTTTGTGTGACTGGATCAGAAACACCTTCAATTATATTCACTGATTTTATTTTTACATTTGTACAAGTGAAAATATATTTAATAAAGCTTTGTTCAGGATAAAACTCATCAATAGAGGAATACGTCTGAGTGCACAAGATACATAAACCTCATAGATTCAAACTCTTTGAGTGACATTAAAAACAGAAAAATGGAGATGAAGAGAGAAAAAACCTGATGAGTCATCCATCATTGTGCTGGAGTTAGGGGAATAAATACACCAATATAATAATAATAAGGTGTTATTTTAAGATTCCTGTTCCAGTGGACGTCCTGCTGCAGGTCAGTGTGTATGAAACACTTTGTGAACACATCCTCACAGAGTGGAAATCATCTCTGTAGTGGAGGGAGGTGGCTCTTTAAAGAGCTTTAAGACCACTCACACAACAGGTTTTATCTGATGTGGTTCAGCACCTCGGACAGCGACAGCACCTCACCACTCCCAGGACAGGAGGACAGACAGCTCCTCCTGGACTCACCTGAGAGACAACATGAGTGTCCACTGAACTTTTAAACATGCTGTGTATGAGCCGTTTTACTCATGTCGTTTTTTGGTTTTGTTTTTGTCACTAACACAACCACCACAAGGGGGCACTTTAGGTAAACCAGCAGGTAGACACTATAAAAGAGTCACAGGTGAAGCAGTGATTTAGGGAACAGGAAGAGCACACAGTTTTTACCACTGATAGACATCACAGTTACCCTCAGTTCAGTTCAGTTCAGTTCAGTTCAGTTCAGTTCAGTTCAGTTCAGTTCAGTTCAGTTCAGTTCTTTATTGTCCCTCAAGGGGAAATTTGGTTTGCAGTGCAATCCAATAACAATCACAACCACAATAAGAGTGCATAAAATGGATAAAATCAAGCTGTCCATAGGAAAATAAATCTAAAAAGGAATAAAAACAATAAAAACCATATGGAGTGCTTATAGACAGTGCAGGCAATTCTAAACCATTAAGACTCAGTGCAAGTTTAGAACATTTATTGCACTTGGAATCAAAGAAAATTTAAACCTATTACTTCTAACCCTGGGGAACCTGTAACGCCGGCCAGAAGGAAGAAGAGCAAGTTCTCCTAAAAGTGGGTGGTCAGTGCTGGCCAAGATGGACTGTGCCTTCCTACAGACTTGTCGGTTGTAGATGTCACAAAGAGAAAGCTGCTGTGTGCCAATTATCTTGCTGGCTACCTTGACAATGTCAGAAAGGCGTTTTTTGTTCTGCACAGTGAGGTTTCCATACCAGCTAATAATACAGAATGTTAAAATGGACTCAATAAAAGATTTGTAAAATAAAACCGTCAGTGTTTTGTCCATATTAAAAGTGTTCAGTGCAGATTGCAGACGTGTTGAGGTCATGATTCGAGTTTTTATCAATGACTGTACCCAGGTATTTATAGTGCTCTACTGTCTCTACTTGTGAGCCCTTTATGATGGTTGAGAGAGTAGAGGAAGAGTTTCTCCTGAAGTCAATGGCCATGTCTTTAGTTTTTAGGACATTTAGTTTCAGAAAGTGGTTGTCACACCACTCTACAAAATCTTCCAAGACTGGACCATGATCGACTTCTCCTTCCTGGAGCAGGCTGATGAGGGCTGTATCATCTGCAAATTTCAGAAGATGCCTGTCAGTGTATTTGCTCTTGAACTCATTTGTATAAAGAATATACAATAAAGGAGACAGGACACACCCCTGTGGAGAGCCTGTGGATGACAGCCGCTTCTGGGAGAAAACATCACTAGCCCTTACTACCTGCGGCCTACAGGTTAAAAAATCCAGCACCCATTTCACCCGTCCAGCATCAAGATTAAAATCTGACAATAATTTGTTGACTAGAATATGTGGCTGGATTGTATTAAAAGCTGAAGAAAAATCTAGAAATAAAAGCCCGACATGTGTTTTTGTACCCTCAAGATGCTTGTACAGGTAATTGAACAGTGATAGTTGCATCATCACACATATCACCTTTGAAGTAAGCTGTCTAAACCTGTTCTTTCATTTGGATCAATAAAAGCAAAGAAATAAAGCAACAATAACCTGGGATTGGACACTGGACTTTTTTAAGAAGTGCGTCAAAAACATCTCACTCCTGCACCCAGACAGAGACTAAAATCAGAGCAGATGAGTCACTACATGCTGCATTTGAAGTGTTTGACACGGGCAGTCTGAAGGTCCTAACCTGTTGTTGCAGAGCTGTTTGTCTTCATGTTGTGTTCTTACCAAATGTGAATAAACTCATTCTCTCCAGTGAATTAGACACAAAGTCAGACGTGTTTCAACACAAGTTCCTGTCAGACAACGTGGACGATACAAACTGCTTGAATGGAGAAGGTTATATTTGAGAATTTGTGATGTGCTCAACATGTGACTCTCTTCATTCACTTATTCACTCCATGATCTGTCAGAAAGTCTCCAAAGAGGAGTTTGGATTGTTCCACCTTTGACCTCCCTCTTTCTTTTAGTTTGCTCCAGTGTTTGTGTTTTTTTTTCCTACCAGCTGGTTCTCCTGCTTGGTGTCTCTTTGAGACCAGCCTGAGATGGACACTAAGCATTTTACCACAGAGTCAACAGGCAGGCGGGGACTGAGACAGACACTAATATGATGTGTGCAGATAGAGCAAACTGTCTTCATGTCATTTTGTTTCATCTGTTGTTTATGAGAATAAATATCCTGTACATGACTGTTCAGGAATACTGAGAGGAATATAGCTGAGTGTATATATAAAAAAGTGTTTTAAAAAATCCATGTGCAGGGATCCGTCATTATCTGCCTGAGAGGCTGGGCTGTGAATATGTGTGTTTTAAAATTCTACAGTTTCATTTAGCAGACCCTTTTGTCCAAGTGACGTACAACACAAGCAAGAATTTAGACCAGAGGAAAAACTTCAGCAAGAGCAACAAAGAGCTTCAAGTGTGTTTGGCTGCAGGTGCTGCCATCTAGTGCCAGAAGAAGTCTTTATAACTATGATGATTCCATCTAAATAATAGAGCCACAACTAATAATTCAGAATCAACAATATTGTTCAACATTTATCAACATTCAATATTCAGTGCTTTCAATCATTAAGAGCTCAGTCTGAGACCTTCTGCTTCATTTGACCCCTGAGGACAAAGAGGAGAAGGGTCAGATTAAGTGTCTATAAGTGCTCCCTGAACAGCTGAGTCTTCAGACGTCTCTTAAAAGTAGAAAGGGACTCTGTGGATCATATGGAGTTGGGAGAACCACGCTTCAGTCACATTTCTACACAGAAACATTCACTGAACTCCCTCTGCTGAGCAGAGACACAGTTTCAGAGTCCACACTCACTGACTCTGAGACACGTCCACACTGAGTCTGTGAGGGCTTAGGGCTGTCCCACTCTCAAACTGTAAAGTATGCGAGTGCTCTGACACAGTGCTGACTTTTAGAACCCTCTGTGCACCCTTTGGGCATGTTTGCAGACTCAGAGTGGGGGAAATACCCACAGTTCATTGCAACGTGACCAAAGAAACAGGGTTCCCGGGGGAAGCCCACAGACATGGAAAGGTAAACAAACGGGTAACAGAAATTAACAGAGAGACAACAAACAACAACAATCCACCTGAATCTCTGTATCTTCACACATACTGTGCACTTAAAATATTATGTTCAGATTTTTTATACTCATATTTTTGGTTTTTGGTTTCACACAGGCTGTGAACCAACCCACTCACCGCTTTAATCACACCCTAGATCTTGTTCTGGCACATGGCCTGGAAGCTGTCAATTTAGCGGTTGTCCCCCAAAATCCTCTTCTGTCCGATCACTTCTTAGTTACTTTTGAGTTCTCCTTATTGGACTTTACGCCAGTCAATAAAAATATCTTAACTAGGAGCTTGTCTGATTCAGCCATATGCACTTTCAAGGAAGCTATTCCATCTGCCTTGGAGTCAGTATCTTACCCTACTGTAGCAGAGAGCTTCTATGCGCCTTCTCAGCTTGATCAGCTTGTTGCTGATACTACAGGCTCTCTTCAAGCGGTCCTCGACTCAGTCGCTCCGCTTAGACAGAGGACTCTTAGACGACAGAGTTCTGCTCCGTGGTATAATGCTCAAACTCGTGAGCTCAAACAAAAATCGCGGAAGCTTGAGAGAATTTGGCGCTCAACTAAAACAACAGAGTCCTGTTCTCGTTGGAGAAATAGCTTGAATGAATATAGAAAGGCCCTGCGACTTGCGCGTGCTGCTTATTATTCATCGCTTATTGAAGAGAATAAAAATAATCCAAGATTCCTTTTCAGCACTGTAGCCAGGCTGACAAACAGTCATAGCTCTACTGAGCCACGCATTCCTCCATCGCTTAGCAGTGAGGACTTCATGAGCTTCTTTAATGATAAGATATTAAAGATTAGAGATAAAATTAGTAACCTTGTGCTTTCAAACAGGGTAGAATCTCCAGCCGTCGGCGAAATCACGGAAACGGTTCCTAGACCAAAAATACTCTTAGACCGCTTTGTGCCTGTTGACTTGTCGGAGCTGGTCTCAACAGTTCTTTCGGCTAAACCATCAACTTGCCTCTTGGACCCTGTCCCAGCATGGCTGTTGAAGGAAGTCCTTCCCTCGGTCGGCACCCCTCTTCTAAAGATGATTAATGCGTCCTTACTGACAGGCTATGTGCCACAACTTTTTAAAATTGCAGTAATTAAGCCCCTCCTTAAAAAGCCAACTCTTGATTCAGGCTCCTTAGTTAACTACAGACCAATATCTAACCTCTCTTTTATTTCCAAAATCTTAGAGAAGGTTGTCTCCAGTCAGCTCTGTGAGTTCCTTCATAGTAACAGTCTCCTTGAGGACTTTCAGTCTGGGTTTAGGGCCAACCATAGTACTGAGACTGCACTGCTGAAAGTAACTAATGATCTGCTGTTGGCTTCAGATAGTGGTCACCTCTCTGTGCTCATGTTACTTGATCTTAGTGCTGCTTTTGACACTATTGATCATCACATCCTCCTGCAGAGATTAGAGAAGCTTCTTGGCATCACAGGAACTGCTTTAGCTTGGTTTAGCTCATATCTGTCGAGTCGTTCGCAGTTTGTTCATGTAAACAATAGATCTTCCCTGCATACCAGGGTGCGTTATGGAGTTCCTCAAGGCTCGGTGCTTGGTCCGATTCTTTTTAACTTATATATGCTTCCTCTTGGTAGCATAATTAGAAAACACACCGTAAACTTTCACTTCTATGCAGATGATACGCAGCTATACTTATCATTGAAGCCAGAGGAAACTAGCCGATTATCGACACTTAAAGCTTGCCTCGAAGATGTAAGGACCTGGATGAGCAAAAATTTTCTACTTCTGAACTCAGAGAAGACTGAAGTCATTGTTATTGGACCAAAACACCTCAGAGAGGCTTTTTCTAACCAGATAACTCCCTTAGATGGCATCAGCCTGGCACCTGGCTCCACTGTTAGGAACCTAGGAGTTCTTTTGGATCAGGACCTGTCCTTCAACTCTCACATCCAACAGGTCTCCAGGACAGCGTTCTTTCATCTCCGCAATATTAGAAAAATTAGACACATCTTGTGTCAGAGTGATGCAGAGAAACTGGTCCATGCTTTTGTTACCTCCAGGTTAGATTACTGTAACTCTCTTCTATCTGGTTGTCCTAACAAGTCTATTAGGACTCTTCAGTTAGTTCAGAATGCTGCAGCCCGGGTTCTGACTGGGACCAGGAGGAGGGAGCATATCTCCCCGGTGTTAGCGTCTCTGCACTGGCTACCCATAAAGTTTAGAATAGAATATAAAATTCTTCTTCTGACTTTCAAAGCTCTTAATGGCATTGGGCCATCCTATCTTAAAGAGCTTATCGTGCCATATTATCCGTCTAGATCGCTGCGTTCCCAGCATGCAGGCCTGCTCGTTGTACCCAGGGTCTCTAAAAGTAGTCTGGGAGGTCGAGCCTTTAGTTATCAGGCTCCTCTTCTCTGGAATCATCTACCGGCTGAAGTTCGGGGAGCAGACACCCTCTCTACTTTTAGGAGTAGACTTAAAACTTTCCTTTATGATAAAGCTTATAGTTAGAGCTGGTTCAGACCTGAACCAGCTCTTAGTTATGCTGCTATAGGTTTAGACTGTCCGGGGGGAACTGACACACAGGCTCCTGCTTCCCTCTCTTCTCTATCTGTCAGTCTAACTTCTAACCTTAATGTCCCATTAAAATTATTAACCATGGATCTCTCTGGGAGTCTCTGAGTTTGTCTGTTAGGTTCCTTCGAATTGTTGCTGTGGACGGCCTGCTGCCATGGACCTGACAGACTCCAGCTGCTACGGCTACCTACAGTTACAGTTTCTCCGTGATCATCTCTACAACACAGAAATATGGACTCTGTGTTTATGTCTCCCTGTGTCTTTGTCTCTCTGCCCCTCCCCCCTCCCCCCCTTCTCTCTCTCTAATCCCAACACAGTCGAGGCGGATGTCTGTCTAACATGAGTCTGGTTCTGTCCGAGGTTTCTGCCCGTTAAAGGGAAGTTTTTCCTTGCCATTGTAACTTGCTAAATATTGCAAAGTGCTGTACTCATGGTGGGTTAAGATGAGATAAGGCTTCTTATCTTGTCTTGATGTTGGGTTTCTGTTAATAAAATTTTATTACCATTTACAGGTCTAGACCTGTTAACGCTTGGAAAGCGTCTTGAGATAACGTTTGTTATGAATTGGCGCTATATAAATAAAGACTGATTGATTGATTGATTGATTGATATTTCTTTCATTTTAGTGGATAAACTGTTTTTACTAATAGGAGTGTATCGGTAAAAAATGTAATTATTTCAAACTAAAACATGTTTGAAGCCACTGCTCACTCCAGGTTGGTAGAGAGTCTTTGCCCCAAGTGGAAGACTTAAAGTATTTTGGGGTCTTGTTCATGAGTGAGGAGGAAACAGAGCAAGAGACTGAACGATGGATCAGGGCGGCATCAGCATCGGTCCATTGTGGTGAGGAAGGCGTTGAGTCAGAAGGTAAGGCTCTCAATTTATCAGCCAATCTACATTCCAACCCTCACGTATGGTCATGAGCTGTGGGTACGGACCAAAAGGACAAGGTCATAAAAACAAGTGGTTGAACTGAGCTTTGTTCACAGAGTGTCTGGGCTCAAACATCCGGGGGAGGCTCGCAGTAGAATGGTTGGAGCATCTTTTGAGGACACTTCCCTGGTGCCCATCTGGGAGGAGACCCCAGGGTAGACCCAGGACATGATGGAGAGATTTCATGGTTTATTGTTTAACCAGTTAATCAAGATGCATTTGGCCAATAACAACAGTTTGTCACAACTTCCTGTTGAGAATTCACTATGGTCTTAAGAGACTTTTTTGTAGGTCTCGTCATGATAGTTATGCACTCTGAAAATCAGGTCTGTATGTGAAAGTAGTCTGAGGGGCTGCAGTTTAAAGTCACAGGGGGTGCTGTGGAGCATGTATCAACATGAAAACAGTATAGATGTACTCAGGCTGTGAAACTGAACATGTGTCTGTTTTGGTCCAGATCCAGTTTTGTATATGAGTGCTATTAAGATTTGCATTTAGCAGAAAAAAAAAAAATCATCAACTTTGGCAACCTCCTCTGGCCATGCCCATTGAGATATGAAATTATTATAATTTACTTTTAATCCTTAATGTGTTTAGTATACACAACAATTTCAGGATGATCTAAAAAAAACAGTGGGACAAGTTCCATCAAATGCGTACCCTAAAAAATAACAAAAATCTGACATTTACATGCAATTTACGAACTTCCTGTTCAAAATTCACAATGGTCGAAAGAGACTTTTTATAGGGCTTGGCATGATGGTTATTTCCACCAAAAATCAGGCCTGTAGCCCAAGTAGCCTGAGAGGATGGAGTTTAACTTACTAGGGGGCGCTGTGGAGCACAGATTGGCACGAAAACGGTAGATTAAAAAAAAAAATTGCAGTGACTGCATTTTTTGGCCTGTTTTGTTTCGACTTGAAACACGATGAAGGCACACAATTTGGGGTTAAAGTGGCAGAAGGAAAGAATAATAATCCCTAAGGTTTCAAGAGGACTTTGGCCCTGATTCTCAGACTTGAGCTCTAAATATTAAAGAGATGGATTCACATACAGACCATCTCCACCACTAAGGAGTGAACTGAGACTTTAGACACCGTATGAAAGAGGCTGAATCATTTCTATCACCTCTCTGTTAACTTACACTCATAAATAAACCTTTGATTTCATTTCACTTGCAAGAAAGCAAGCCTGTGGCACTGAACTTCATGCTTGTATTTTTGTTTATTTTTACTGGAGGATCTAGTCCTCAGCAGGACGAAAGCAGCAGCAGCTGCCAAGAACTCGTCTCTTCAGAGACTTGAAAAGCCTCACCAGCCTTTTCTTCAGGCCACCAGACGAGGTGTTGGTTGCAGCAGGGGAGTCTGTTCGTGCAGCTTCGTCTTCATGAGACTCTTGATCTCCACTTGAGGACCAGTTATCTGGATTCTCAGCCCAGGATTGGTTTAATTGATGTTCTTCATGGTTCCAGGACTGTGTGTTGGATTGATCTTCATCAGGGAACCAGGAGTCATCCACCCATTGGGATAGAGAGGGTATTTTGTTCTCTTAGGTTTGTTCATCTGTTGATTCACAGAGAGGAAGAGAATGCCGGGAGTCTGAATCTTCCTGGGGACCAGGGAGCAAAGCGGTGTCATGGCAGTTGCTCATTTTCACTTGAGATTTGCTGAAACTAGATAAAAAACAACAATCAGTGAGAAAACATGTCAGTCGATCAATCAGTCCCTGAATGTGCTGAACGTTTCTAGAAAATCTCAACGAGTGCATGTGAGATAGGAGCTCCTCAGTCACTTACTAGTCACTGAAGTCTTCATCCTGGCTCAGGTGGGTCATTGTGATGAAGGGGTGCTGCAGAGCTTCATTGGGGGTGAGTCTTAGGCACCCATCAAGGTGCAGCAAACCCTTCATCAGGTCCACAAAGGCCCTTGTGTCCTCAGTTTCCCCAGCAATGATTTGTGGATAGACCTGGATTTGGAAACAGGTTGAGGTTAGTTAGCTTAGCCGCTCAGTCACAGAGACAGATCTGTGACTCACACTGATCAGTCTGTACTCATTGAACACAGAGAGTACTTACATCCATCATGTCATCCAGAGACGTGGGCAGAATGTAGGAGGTGTCACACTCTTGTGCACTGTCTCCGTTCTTGAGAGCATATTCCTCAGCAGTCTAAAGATAGAGAATACACGTGAGAACTAGTTCAAGAAGTTCAATTGATGTGCTTCAACCAGTTGAAACAAAGAGGAGCATGTTGCTCTACCTGAAGCCTCCAGTTTCCACAGTGAGGAGTCCCCTCCAGAGTGAAGAACTGCTCTGTGTACCTCCCAGCCCAGAGAAGATGATCTGCTGGCACACCCAGAATCTCCACTATACGCTTCATCTGCAGACAAACACAAACAATCACATCAGCTGACATCCTGTGTAAGACTGAAGAAGCTTTCAGAGGTAGCCTACATACCATACGATAGCCACAGAGGACTGGAAAAAGGTTTTCAGCGAGGAAGAGGAAGCCGAGGATGCAGCCCACTCCCCAAACATCAATGGCCTCTGTATATGGCACCCCGAGGGCAACCTCTGGAGCCCTGAAGAGGAAGGACAAGAATGAAAACAGGTCATTTTATGGACAATCTTTAAAAAACAAGAGGAGAACGAGGAGGTTTGGATGAAAGACTCGAGCTCTGCCATGCAGCATACCTGTACCCAACAGGTTGGACCACTGTGCCGAGCTGGATTTTGTTGGCTGGGATGGCCAAGCCAAAATCAATCAGTTTGACTCTGACAGAGTCTTCCTGCTCCCTGACAATCATGACGTTGTCCGGCTTGATGTCGGTATGCAGGATGCCGAGAGTCCTCAGAGCAGCCAAGGCGACAAAAAGCTGCAGAGACACAACAGAGAGGTTCAGTTTTCTGTTCACAGAGGTGAAGGGTTCAGGTGGGGGGTGTTAGTTGATATGTTGCAGATATGTACAGTAGAAAATTGTGTGAATTCAACATTATGATAAATGGTAAATGGACCAGTACTTATATAGCGCTTTTCTAGTCTTTCTGACCACTCAAAGCGCTTTACACTGCTAGTTCACCCATTCACCCATCCACACCACATTCACACACTCATGGGAGGAGGAAGCTGAAACCATCAGTTTTTTTTAGCTAATCATTCCATTCACACACCACTGAACAACAGTGGGAGCAATTTGGGGTTCAGTGTCTTGCTCAAGGACACTTCGACATGTGACTGCAGGAGCTGGGAATCGAACCCTCGACCTTCCGACTAAGAGCCGACAACTCTACCACTGATCCACAGTCGCCCCTCAACAATAGTAGCTACCTGCTTCGCAATGGGCCGGATTCCTCTTGGGTGCAGATCGTACAGGTTTGCTTCAAGCATTTCAAATGCAAGGCAGGTTTGCTCCATGTCATCAAACTGTTCAAAGAACTTGACAACGTTGATGTTATCAGGGTTCAACACAGATAATGTCTTTAGGATGGACACCTGGGGAGGAAAGAGGAGACACTTATTTTAAAATATGATACCAGCAACGTGTTTCAAAAGAGTCGGCACAGGGAAAACAAAACAATGAAAAAGCTGCGTCACGTTTCCAAGAACCACCTGGAGAAACATCTACCAAATGATGAGGTGAATTTGCGACAGGTTGATAAAATAAGTTTAAAAAGGTGTCAGGGAGAGGCTGAGTCTCTCAGAAGAAGAGACAAGAAGAGTTTCATCACTTTGTTTGGAATCAGGTGGATATTTATGTAGTTTTGGTCTTTCCCTCTCCTTTTATCTCACAACAGTTTACTTTGAAACTTTATAAACCTTTGAAAAGAGTAAAGTGCTTTTCATTGATGCTCGATTGGCTTTGAAACAGTATGAACAGGTAAAATGAACTTCATCTTGGTGCAATCTAAGAACTGGTGCAATATTAACACCTTGTGCCCCTGTTATTGTTCTGTGTATAGTTTTTAACTCTGTTATGTTATCAGTCATCTCATACTTATATTTACATTGAGCACATTTCTTATATTTAATTTGGTCCGTTAACTCTAGTTACACTTATCAAATGATTCTATCTTTATAAACTCTTATTGTGTTTTTGTTTGCACTATATACAGTGTTTTTGTGAATGTATTTCAGTGAATTTCCCTGTTGTGGGATGAATTAAGGGATCATCTTATCTTATCTAAACTTATGTTAATCATCTCATCTCTACCAATGTGCTGTAAGAGTTAAAAGAAATCTGAGAGTCTACCTCATGCTCTGTATCCTGGTTTAAATCAGGGTCCTTTTTCAGGACCTTAATGGCCACAGTCTCTCCCGTTTGCAGGTTCTTGCACTTGGCCACCTTTCCAAAAGCGCCCTCACCAATGAGCTCCAGGATGGAGTCGGCAGTGGAGCTGCTGTGCAGGATCTGACCTGCCTGGATATTGGGCTCTGGAACAGTTACTGCAGAGAAACTCCATGGGTACAGACCGTTACAGCATTTAGTGAGTTACAATGGAGAGGAAAAACTTCCCTTTAACGGGCAGAAACCTCGGACAGAACCAGACTCATGTTACACAGACATCTGAGGGAGACTGTGTTGGGATTAGAGGTGGGGGGGGGGGGGGGGGGGGGATGCACAGACACAGAGTCCATTTTTCTGTGTTGTAGTGATGATCATGGAGAAACTGTAAAAAGCCGTAGCAGCTGGAGTCTGGCAGGTCCATGGCAGCAGGCCGTCCACAGCAACAATCCAAAGGAACCTAACAGACAAACTTAGAGACTCCCAGAGAGATCCATGGTTAATAACTTTAATGGGAGATTAGGATAAGAAGTTAGACTGACAGACAGAGGAGAGAGGGAAACAGGAGCCTTGTGTGTCAGTTCCCCCCGGACAGTCTAAACCTATAGCAGACTAACTAAGAGCTGGTTCAGACCTGATCCAGCTCAAAACTATAAGCTTTATCAAAAAGGAAAGTTTTAAGTCTACTCCTAAAAGTAGAGAGGGTGTCTGCTCCCCGAACCTCGACCGGGAAATGATTCCAGAGAAGAAGAGCCTGATAACTAAAGGCTTGACCTCCCAGACTACTTTTGGAGACCCTAGGTACAACAAGCAGGCCTGGATGCTGGAAACACAGCGATCTAAACAGATAATACGGCACGATAAGCTCTTTGAGATAGGATGGTCCGATGCCATTAAGAGCTTTGTAAGTCAGAAGAAGGATTTTATATTCTATTCTTAACTTTATGGGTAGCCAGTGCAGAGACGCTAACACTGGGGGGATATGCTCCCTCCTCCTGGTCCCAGTCAGAATTAGACACAAAGTCAGACGTGTTTCAACACAAGTTCCTGTCAGACAATGTGGACGATACAAAGTGCTTGAATGGAGCAGGTTATATTTGAGAATTTGTGATGTGCTCAACATGAGACTCTCTTCATTCACTTTTTCACTCCATGATCTGTCAGAAAGTCTCCAAAGAGGAGTTTGGATTGTTCCACCTTTGACCTCCCTCTTTCTTCTAGTTTGCTCCAGTGTTTGTGGTTTTTTCCTACCAGCTGGTTCTCCTGCTTGGTGTATTAGAAACATTTCTAACAAAGAGAATTTAAAAGACAAAACAAAGAGGTCAGATGTTTTCAGACCTCTGTTTGTTTTAATTTGGAACAGAAGATTTCTTTTTGTCTCCACTCGGTTTGTCCCACAGATGAGTTTAACACAAAGTTTAACTGGAGTCATGATGCTTGTGGAGACTGGACGAAACAGAAACAGAAGTTTGGATATGATGTGGTACTTGACTATGCATACGCTTTGGACCTGCACACAAGTCAGACAGTTTTGGGTCCAGGTCCCAAATCACTGATCTCACACACTGGACAGTCACATCCTGCTGTCCCCCCAGCTCTGCATTTTAGGAGACACATCAGTAACACAAATACCAAACCATACATCTAGTGCACCCCTCACAGCCCAGAAGACAATCCTCCTAAACTGGAATTCAAAACAAAACATAAAGATTACACATGTGAAAAAGCTTCCAGTGGAACATATATCCCTAGAAAAACTGTCAGCCTCACTCAACCATAAAACAGCTGACTTCTACAAAACCTGGTCCACATTCATCAAGAAACTAAAACTCTCTCTCTACACACACACACACACACACACACACACACACACACACACACACACACACACACACACACACACACACACACACACACACACACACGTTCTCTCTCATCACAGTGGAGGAGCCTCTGGTCACTTTTAGGGGAAGATCGTCCACTGTGACGTTTGGACTGGTCTTATAGATGAGTGGCAGGAGCTCCACCCACTTGTCCCAAACCTCCCTGATAGCTGCCAGTTTGTCTTCTTGAGGACGGCCTTGTCTTGTATCACGGCTGACACACAGAACCACCTGTGACAACATGTAAAGTTTCTGGTGGTCATTTCATGATGGCTTGAAAAAATTGTCTGAGCAGACTGCGTCCTGTAAACTGCAGGTAGATCAGTTTCTGGATTTGTTCACAGCAGTCAAAATCACAAGACCCGTGTATGCTAACCCATCCTCACCGTCAGTTTCCTGGCCTCTCTCCTCCTCACCAGTTTGGTGATCAAATATATAATCAGAGCCTCACTATCTGTATGTGGACCTGCCATGGTGCTGCCACATGATGAACTGTGATCAAGGCCTCAAAAAGCAGCACTGTATTTACCAAAGCTACCAGAAAAGTTCAGGATTATTGAAACTGAAACTTCCTGTAAGAAGTTGGTTAGGGATGGTTAAAACCTGAACCCTAAAGTTTGGACCATCTTTAGGACTGTCTTTGTTGTTGACAAACTTGATGACTTGATGTAAAAAAGTTGAGTTGTTGTTCCAAAAACCATGACGGCAGACTGTAGGGTTTGAGAATAAGAAAAACAGAGTGGAGTATCAGAGTGATCCACACGGCTGCTTCATCACATCTGACTGCTGTTTGTTCCATTAGAAGGTTAGTCAGCACCATCTAGTGCTCAGATAGTAGACCTGCATCATGTGATCCGTGTGTGATCTGAAACTGACTGGGTTTCTGCCACAGGTGAGAGCGGTTCTGACGTCACTCTGAAGTTATGAGGATGTGACAGTCTCCTCAGATCAAAGGCACACAGACACCAGGACGGACGAGGCTCAGACGAGCAGCTTCTTCTCTCCACACATGAAGCTGGAAAGTGTCTGTAAGCTGACCTGAACTCACTTCAACAGGTGAGGATCCCTCCAGAGAAACCTGTCCCTGTTTGATGATCAGGATCACTGAGCTCACATGCTGCTGGATCACTGTTGAACTGTAGAAATGTTTCTGGATGCTGATTGGCTGTTTGAAACGTGTTGTGGAGTTTCTCTCTGAGTTAAAGAGCAGTGATTTTACAGAGATTGATCTGTTTTATAGTTTGTGTTTGAGGAGTTGAGTCAGACTGGAATCTGAGTCACACCATCAGTGAGAAAACAGGGAGTGTCTGAACCGGTCTGACAGCCTGGATCAGCTCGGCTCAGGTGCTTTGATTTATTAACTCTTTATACTCTGAAGTGAAGAGCTGGATGAAGGTTGGACAATAAAATGTGTGTTACATATTGTTGTGGTCACCATAGTGTGTTTATGGGAGAGTGTGTGGGGGTCTGAGTTTGGGCTCCTCAGATCCTGTTTGGGGCTCCAACAAGGTTTGTGTCAGTCCTGAATATCTGAGTCATGTTCCTGAGAGGAAGGAGAACTGATGTGTGTCCTGTGCTGTGAAGCTTGTTGTAATGAATGAACATGTTGTTGTGTTTGTGTGAAGGTGGGGGCTCTGCTATGAATCAGTGTGAGGACAGAGAGGAGGGAGCCCCTCCCTCTAAAACCCTCCCTCTGTGTGGGGACCATGAGAGCCAGACCAGAGCTCAGAGGTGAGACCAGGATCTCTAACTGTCCATGACCTGACATCACTGCACCATCATTATTCACACTCACAGCTCTTTGTGTGTGTGTGTGTGTGTGTGTGTGTGTGTGTGTGTGTGTGTGTGTGTGTGTGTGTGTGTGTGTGTGTGTGTGTGTGTGTGTGTGTGTGTGTGTGTCTGAAGCAATAAGCAGCTGCATGGACCAGACTCTCCTGGACCTGGACCTGCTCCCAGCTCTGTGTCCTTAAAGAGTGATCGGTCTATGGGTCAACCTCTTCTCTTCAAATCTGTCCGTCGGTCTAAACGTCCAAAGTAAAAGTCCATCACTGTGTTTTTATCAGAATTCAAACATTTGAAAAGTTTGTGTTAAATTTCAGCAGCACTCAAAGCTGGAAGATTTTCAGTGTTCATGTTTATTCATCAGTGTTTGTGATTCTGTCAGTGTCAAACATCAGGGACCAGACTCTCCTGGACCTGGACCTGGACCTGGACCTGGACCCAGCTGTGTCTCCTTTAAGAGTGATTGGTCTAAGGGTCGTCTTATGGATTTCAAATCTGCAGAGATGAGTGTTGATGAAAGGTGAGCCTCTCAAAGTGAACTTCCTGTTGTTGTGTGTGAAACATTTGATCCTAACTGTGGTTGGTGTTTTCTCTGTGAAGCTGAACATGTTTCAGTCTTTGTGTTTCTATCAGGATCCAACAGCAGGAAACAGGACTGGAGGCAGAAAGAAGTGGACTCAGCATGTATCTTCATGTGTGTCCTGTGTTTGTAGGAGGATCCAGCAGATGGAGTCGATCACATCAACACTGTGTGTCATTATATTATAAACACTACATGATCTTCTATTTGTTCCACAGAGTTCAGCAGCAGAGATCAGAGGCTCCCATTGGTCAGTCTGCCCAGCAGCATCACACACAGCTGGATGACTCCATATTGATGGTGTGTAAATGTACACACACACACACACACACACACACACACACACACACACACACACACACACACACACACACACACACACACACTCATACACACACACACAGCTCCTCCTGAGCCTCAGAGCACACACTCATTCTGTTTGGATCTTTCTGAATAGTTTCCTGGTTACCCTGCAAACATCATCTCTGCCTGAATTCTCTTCACACTCAGTGTTTGACTGATTGAATGAAGCCGCACATTTCTGAGCTGCACACACTCAGAGTGTGAATTTGAGTTTGAAGTTAAAATATTGAACACAACCATCATAAAATCAATAGAACAGAGGATCACTGACAAATTTATCTGTTTCATTCATAAAGTTCAATAACGGATAGAAAATAAATATTCATGTGAGAATTATATAAACATTTTATCATTCTTCCAGCCTTAATCACCCTCTCAGTATTTACTCATTAATTACATTTTCAGTATTTACTCACACATTCATTTTGCTCATTTATTATGCTATCATATTGTGTGTGATGCTTTAGACATATATGATTTACTGTCTGCCCAGCAACAGAGATTATTTTGCACGCCCATTTTTGTAATATGATTACACCCTTGCTTGTCTCTGAATAAAGAGATTGTGCAGAGGGAAGAACCTTGAAGATGTTGATCACACCCTGAGTGGTGAGCATTATCACTCTTCCCTTCTGCAGAAGCTGAAAAACTATTGTGAGTTTTCTTGACTCTGGTTCTTATTTGAAACAAATGTCATTATGCCTGACATCTTCTGAATGTCTTTAAACCTGACATTCCCTTCAATGTCATTGAACCTGACAATTCATCATCAGTTGTTTTCTCTCATTTATTTTCCTGTTTATTCTCTTTCTTATGAAGAGAATTTAAGTCTGGTCGGAAAAAAAAAAATTCTTGTGACGTTTCCTTTAGAGGTCAAAAAGTTTCATTCATGAGCATGAGGTCTGTAAAGAGTAACAGGATTTCTGTTTTCCCTGAAACCTTATAAATAACTAATATCCAGTGTTCCTGAGACATCATAAACTAGGTTAATTTAATAGGTTTCAGGGTTCATGATCAGTTCTAGATAAAGGATCAGTAATTAATAAATAATCCAATAATGAGGTGTTTTTTCTGGTTAAGTGATCCGTGTGCTTCTAAACAGGACACAGAATAAACAGAGGTCAGGTTTTCTTCATGTGAAAGTGTTTGTTAAACAGGTTAAAAACACAGACAAAACTCTGTTACTGTTTTTATTTGATTAGAGTTATTACAGCGCACATGAGCAGACACACAAACAGCTGTTAGAGCCGACTGACTGATGATCCAGAGGTGATCGGCTGTTAGAGCTGACTGACAGATGATCCAGAGGTGATCGGCTGTTAGAGCCGACTGACAGATGATCCAGAGGTGATCGGCTGTTAGAGCCGACTGACAGATGATCCAGAGGTGATCGGCTGTTAGAGCTGACTGACAGATGTTCCAGAGGTGATCGGCTGTTAGAGCTGACTGACAGATGTTCCAGAGGTGATCGGCTGTTAGAGCTGACTGACAGATGATCCAGAGGTTATCGGCTGTTAGAGCTGACTGACAGATGATCCAGAGGTGATCGGCTGTTAGAGCCGACTGACTGATGATCCAGAGGTGATCGGCTGTTAGAGCCGACTGACAGATGATCCAGAGGTGATCGGCTGTTAGAGCTGACTGACAGATGATCCAGAGGTGATCGGCTGTTAGAGCCGACTGACAGATGATCCAGAGGTGATCGGCTGTTAGAGCTGACTGACAGATGTTCCAGAGGTGATCGGCTGTTAGAGCCGACTGACAGATGATCCAGAGGTGATCGGCTGTTAGAGCTGACTGACAGATGATCCAGAGGTGATCGGCTGATGCCGTCATCACTAAAACATGTCGCTTCATGTGACGCTCTGGAGGAGAGGACGTCTCATTTCTCTTGAAACAAAACGCCTTGTTTCCTCTCTCCTCTCTTCATTTCCTTCATCTCTCCTTCATCTCTGGTGGGAGGGACTAATACTCAAGTGAACAATTTATGTGGAGGAAGGAAGGATGGAACTTTGGCGCTTTGAGATGCACCCAAAGACTCAGGCTGTTTTCCAAAGCGCCCTCTACATATTACATGTGAATGTAGTTTGACTGTTCTGTTGGGTCTGTTTTGAAGAATACTAATTTGTTTTTTGGAAAATGAAACTACAGCTGATGGATTTTTAATATTTGTCTTTTTTTATAAATGTATAAAACAAAATATGTGTCCATCTTGACATTTCATTTATTAATATGCAAAGAAAAATAAGAAACATATGCACATACTGCTGACTACATATTGAATTTCAGCTGAATCAGATGGGCACTGCTGGTGTAGTAGAGCAGCCTTTCTCGCGTACTGTACCACAAGTGGTGCTCAGGCTCCCATTAGTGGCATGTGGAGGAATCACTGAATGAAATATTAATAAAATAAATTCAAATAAAGAGCGCGGTCACACAGGCCATCCAAACTGTGCTGAACTCAAGCACGATTACCCCTTCCCATAGCGCTGCTCCTCTGCTGGCCAGTACAGCCCGTAGTCACACTACTCCAACATGAACCAGACTTTAGACACAGACATGGCCCGCCTACGTCACCATGAAGAGTCTGTTTACATGGAGCGCAGTCTCATCAGAGTCAGCACAATAAGACACAGAGAACAGGATTAAAACTTTAGAGACTTTTTGGCTCATGTTAAGTTGTTTTGGTCCAACACAGCCCTCTAACACCCCGTTATCAACAATAACGGTCGAGAGGAGCGGTCGCAGAGATCGTTTCCGTGTACTCGTGCATGAAGTGTACGGAGTCATTTATATGGTACAGTTTCTTTTAATGTTTTACATTTAAACATAGTGTTAATGTTCAAACTGTGTATTTCTATTGTTTGAAATAATTAAAATGCTTATTGAGAATAAAACCCTCACCTCATTATTGAACTGTGTATAGATTTAGCTGAATACTCAGGCCGACTGCACTACTTGATTAATATCAGTCATCATGGTGGTTCTTTCAAGTACTTTCTGAGGTGGTACTTGGTGTAAAAAGTTTGAGAACCACTGGTGTAGACGGAAACCACTGGAAAACAGCCTCAGACTTTGTGAGCAGAGTCCACAAACTGAGTCCAGTTTGAGCTTTAAACAACACAAACACTTTGCTTCATGTTAATGACAGCTGCTGCTTTCAGCTTCATTCTAATAAACACATCACGTCTAAAGTCACTGCAGACTTTTTCTGCATGAAAGCACACCAGGAGATTTCTCCAACATGAAGTTCATTTCAGAGAAACTTGATTTGTAGAAGACAGGAGCATCCACAGACTAAGAGGTGAAGCAGTTTTGTGATCCAGTCTCTATGCTGGACTCTGCAGACCAGCAGGCTTTCTGTCTGTCACACATGATCTGATGTTACCTTCTACAAGTTCAACCTGACATTTTCTTCTGTCCCAGCCGCTCCAGGAGAACATTATCAGCTTTGTAAAGAGCCAGCTGAAGAAGATCCAGAGAACTCTGAGTCCAGATTACCCAGAATGCTTTGAGAGTCAGAGTGAGGATGAGGATGAAGAGCAGAGGAGGAGCAGAGAGGCTTTCCTGAAGATCACTCTGCACTTCCTGAGGAGAATGAAGCAGGAGGAGCTGGCTGAGTGTCTGCAGAGCAGTAAGAGGATCTGAACACATTTAACATGATGGAAAGAGGAAACATGGGAGAGGTTTACATTTCAAACTCTGCTCTTCATATGATGAACACGTTTGTATCACATCTATGAGCTGTGACAAACTGTTCACAACTGATGAGCTGAAGAGATTTCAGAGAGGAGCCAAATCAAATCCATCCTGATGTCTGAAAGCTGAAACTCATCAGACTGATTGTAGCTTCAGCTCATTCATTACATTTCTTTTTTCTTCATTCAGGAACTGAAGCTCCAGAGTTCAGCCGTAAAGTGAAGTCTGAGCTGAAGGAGAAGTTCCAGTGTGTGTTTGAGGGGATCGCTAAAGCAGGAAACCCAACCCTTCTGAAGCAGATCTACACAGAGCTCTACATCACAGAGGGAGGGACTGGAGAGGTCAATGAGGAACATGAGGTCAGACAGATTGAAGCAGCATCCAGGACACCAGACAGAGCAGAAACAAGCATCAGACAAGAAGACCTCTTTAAAGGCCCACCTGGAAGACAGGAACCAATCAGAAGAGTGCTGACAAAGGGAGTGGCTGGCATCGGGAAAACAGTCTTAACACAGAAGTTCACTCTGGACTGGGCTGAAGACAAAAGCAACCAGGACATCCAGTTCATATTTCCATTCACCTTCAGAGAGCTGAATGTGCTGAAAGAGAGAAAGTTCAGCTTGGTGGGACTTGTTCATCACTTCTTTCCTCAAACCAAAGAAGCAGGACGCTGCAGGTTTGAAGAGTTCCAGCTCCTCTTCATCTTTGATGGTCTGGATGAGTGTCGACTTCCTCTGGACTTCCACAACAATCAGATCCTGACTGATGTCACAGAGTCCACCTCAGTGGATGTGCTGCTGACAAACCTCATCAGGGGGAACCTGCTTCCCTCTGCTCGCCTCTGGATGACCACACGACCTGCAGCAGCCAATCAGATCCCTCCTAGGTGTGTTGACATGGTGACAGAGGTCAGAGGGTTCACTGACCCTCAGAAGGATGAGTACTTCAGTAAGAGGTTCAGAGATGAGGAGCAGGCCAGCACCATCATCTCCCACATCAAGACCTCCAGAAGCCTCCACATCATGTGCCACATCCCGGTCTTCTGCTGGATCACTGCTACAGTTCTGGAGGACCTGCTGAAGACCAGAAGGAGGGGACAGCTGCCCAGGACCCTGACTCAGATGTACATCCACTTCCTGCTGGTTCAGTCCAAACTGAGGAACATCAAGTATGAAGGAGGAGCTGAGACTGATCCAGTCTGGAGTCCAGAGAGCAGGAAGATGATGGAGTCTCTGGGAAAACTGGCTTTTGATCAGCTGCAGAAAGGAAACCTGATCTTCTATGAATCAGACCTGACAGAGTGTGGCATCAACATCAAGGAGGCCTCTTGGTACTCAGGACTGTTCACACAGATCTTTAGAGAGGACAGAGGACTGTACCAGGACAAGGTGTTCAGCTTCATCCATCTGAGCGTTCAGGAGTTTCTGGCTGCTCTTCATGTCCATCTGACCTTCACCAAGTCTGGGCTCAACCTGATGGAAGAACAACAAACAGCATCCTGGCGGTCTAAAACCTTTAGAGTCAAACCTAAACTGAAACACCTCCATCAGAGTGCTGTGGACAAGGCCTTACAGAGTCCAAACGGACACCTGGACTTGTTCCTGCGCTTCCTCCTGGGTCTCTCTCTGCAGACCAATCAGAGTCTCCTGAGAGGTCTGCTGACACAGACAGGAAGTGACTCACAGACCAATCAGGAAACAGTCCAGTTCATCAAGAAGAAGCTCAGTGAGGATGTGTCTGCAGAGAAAAGCATCAACCTGTTCCACTGTCTGAATGAACTCAATGATCGGTCTCTACAGAACCAGATCCAACAGTTCCTACAATTAGGACTTCTGTCCACAGAGAAACTGTCTCCTGCTCAGTGGTCAGCTCTGGGCTTCATCTTAGTGTCATCAGACAAAAATCTGGACCTGTTTGACCTGAAGAAATACTCTGCTTCAGAGGAGGCTCTTCTGAGGCTGCTGCCAGTGATCAGAGCTGCAAACAAAGCTGTGTGAGTGAATGAGAGACATTTGAAACAAATGATTCTGTTCATGACTCTGAAAACATTTGTTTGTTCTCTTTACATGATCTCCTTCAGGCTGAGTGGATGTAACCTGTCAGAGAGAAGCTGTGAAGCTCTGTCCTCAGTCCTCAGCTCACAGTCCTCCAGGCTCAGAGAGCTGGACCTGAGTCACAACGACCTGCAGGATTCAGGAGTGAAGACTCTGTGTGCTGGACTGAAGAGTCCACAATGTAAACTGGAAACTCTCAGGTCAGGTCTTTGGCTCCCCCTGCTTGAGGTTAGAGATAAAGAAATAGTGATAATCAGTGGACTTTTTCTTATTGCATGATTCTTTTTCCAACCTCAGACTGTCAGGATGTCTGATCACAGAGAGAGGCTGTGCTTCTCTGGCCTCAGCTCTGAGCTCCAACCCCTCACACCTGAGAGAGCTGGACCTGAGCTACAATCATCCAGAAGACTCAGGAGTGAAGCAGCTTTCTGCTGGACTGGAGGATCCACTCTGCAGACTGGACACACTGAGGTATAACCAGACAACAAGAGCTCAAAGACTGAATCTGTTGGATTCTTTTCAGAGTAGTGATTGGACCTGAACCAGGAAACACACAGACCAGCAGAAGAGCATCAAATAGAAACAAAACTCTGTTTAATAGAAACAGCAGCATGTCTTCACTTCTTTGATGGTTCTGTTCTCTATAGAAAAAGTCCCATCTGAGCGTTCATCCTCTAATAATGTGTGTGAGCATGAAGAAGGCACATGTTACATCATCAGAACATCAGAATGATTGAAAATATGTAGAAATATAAAGAGCTCATCTCTAGGAGACAGTGTTGTCTGATCAAATTAAAATGATCAAATATTATAGACGTGAATTTTTCCTGCTGACTCCTACAAAGAGTGGACTACTTTAAAGAGACAGATCAGAGGGAGAGCAGGATTTGGCATCACTCATTTCAAAGAGGACATGAGGAGCAGGATGTGGACTTTATGGATCCAAAGAGCAACAGGCAGCCTTTGCTTTTTGACTCTTTTTGTTCTTCTTTTTCTGCCAGGATCTCAACACTGTCAGAAAAAGTGAGAGAGTGATGGAGACAGTTGGCTCAGATGAGTTTCAGCCTGTTTCTCTGTCACAGTGACAAACTGAGGATCACTGCTTCATGTTGAGCAGCAGTTTGGACTCATGTTGGACAGAAAATCATTCTGACTGTGTTTCTTCCTCCAGGGTGGACCATGGTGGACAGCAGTGGTTAAAACCTGGTGGTCTGAAGAAGTGTAAGTGTGGAATCAGTTTGACTCCTGATGAGCAAACAGCAGACTGTCAGCTAACAAAGAATAAAGCCTTCAGGTGTGTCTGATGATAAACTGCTGCTGTGTTTTTCTCTTTTTCTCTCCATCAGATTTCTGTGAACTCACTCTGGACTCAAACACAGCACACAGAGAGCTCAAACTGTCTGAAAACAACAGGGAGGTGACACATGTGAGAGAAGATCAGTCATATCCTGATCATCCAGACAGATTTGACTCCTGGTTTCAGCTGCTGTGTAGAGATGGTCTGACTGGTCGCTGTTACTGGGAGGTCGAGTGGAGAGGAAAGGTTAATATATCAGTGAGTTACAGAAGAATCAGAAGGAAAGGAGACAGTTCTGACTGTGGGTTTGGATGGAATGATCAGTCCTGGAGTCTGATCTGCTCTGATGAAGGTTACTCTGTCTGTCACAATGACAGAGTAACAGACCTCCCTCTCTCCTTGTCCTCTGACTCTGACAGAGTAGCAGTGTATGTGGACTGTCCTTCTGGCACTCTGTCCTTCTACAGAGTCTCCTCTGACACACTGATCCACTTCCACACCTTCAACACCACCTTCACTGAACCTCTGTATCCTGGGTTTGGGTTGTCTTCTGGTTCCTCAGTGAGTGTGTGTTGTGTGTAGGAGGGAGAGTCTCCTCCTCTCTACACAAACACAAACAGCTGCTGAAGAACAGTTCACCCTCTGCACTAACACACACAAACTTCAGCTGATTCTTTGACTCTTTCTATCCTGTCACATCAGTCTGAATGTTATCAAAGAGCAGGACTCAGTGAACTGACTGAACTTGACTTATTTACATCTCTATGCTGAAAAAATCAGGCCTCATTCAGACTGTTTTTCTTCAATGTGTTTGATAAAAAGTGAGTCAGAAAAGTCTGAGTCAGATTCTTTAAACTGATCAATGAAATCAATGAATCATTTTTCTGTCTGTTACTACGAGCATGTCTTAATCCAAAAATCACATTTACCCTAAATGTATATAAACGTGTAATATTATAAATCTATGTTCAGGAATCTGAAGAAAACAGTGACACAGTTTGGACTCATTTATTAGACAGACTGTTTTTGTTTTTAATGGTGAATCAGAAAATCAATCTGACACAAACTCTGGATTGATTCTGTGTAATGTTGATTTGAATAAAGTTGTGTTCAGCATTTTGTTCTTAATAATCTGTCAAACTGTTTTAATCACAGCTCATCACAAACCAAGTGTTTAGAAACTGACTCATGATGATGATGATGATGATGATGATGATGATGATTATGATGATTATCTGTTTCAGGGCTCCTCTTAGTGACTGTTTTCATATTTCTCTTTTTCTCTGGTTTTAAAGGTCCCATATTATGCTCTTTTTCTGCAGGTTCATATAGCTCTTAGAGGTCCCAGAATAGTCAATATGAAGTTTTTTATCTCAAAAAACTGTTTTTTACTGGACTTTAGCCAGCCTGAAAACTCTCTCTAGAGAGCTCTACCGAGAATAAGCTGTTTTTGTGGGCTGTCCCTTCTTCAGCGCAGGCCACGCCCCTACCTGCCCCTCTTTTTATAGAGTTGGGGAGGGGCGTGGCCTGCGTTCAGGCGCGTGCTCTGATGTTTACAAACACAGTTCACCGGTATGATGGCTAGACACAAACAACCGCAATACTAGCGTCCACAAGAACAACCACAGCTCACAACAGCTGCTTAAAAAGCACTGCGAAAAAAAGTTACATGCATAAACAAAACACCGAATTCTGTCTGTATAGCTTTTTATCTGAATGAAGCTTTATCAGCTTGATTTTTTAGACAAAAACAACCCCAATACTAGCGTCCACAACAACAACAGTTGCTTATAAAGCACCGCGAAAAAAAGTTACATGCATAAACAATACACCGAATTCTATGTCCGTATAGCTTTTATCTGAATGAAGCTTTATCAGCTTGATTTTGTAGACACAAACAACCCCAATACTAGCGTCCACAACAACAACAGCTCACAGCAGCTGCTTAAAAAGCACCGTGAAAAAAAGTTACATGCATGAACAAAACACCGAATTCTGTCTGTATAGCTTTTTATCTGAATGCAGCCTTATCAGCTTGATTTTTTAGACACAAACAACCCCCATTCTTGCGTCCACAACAACAGCTCACAACAGCCGCTTATAAAGCACCGCGAAAAAAAGTTACATGCATAAACTAAAGAGATATTGCGTAAAGATAGCTCTATATGACATATATGGTCACAAAACTTCTCTTCAATTATTTATTTATTGTGTGACGTGTATATTACCAACACCGACTCATGTTAGCTGCCATGCTAACAAGTCAACAGGCTACGAGGCTGGGTAGGCCACTACAGTAAAGCAGCATAAAATACTGAAACTTTAAGCTCGTACCTTAGTTGGGTCACGGATAGTTGGAAGTGATCCAGGTTTCAGCTTTAAAGTCTTTGCAAATCCTGCTTTGAGCTGTCCCTCGTTCAGAAAGCAGTCCCCCATGAAGTGGTGAGCACAAACATACAACATTTTCGGGGTTGTTGTAGGTATTTCGCCGGCATAAATAAAATTAATCCACTCTTCCATCAAAGTTTCAGGTGAAGATGGAGGTAAAAAAAAAAAACTTTTGTGCTGCTCCATGCAGCCAACAACAGTGCATTTGCCATGCTTTGTTCGTACCTTTGCCATGTTAGACTAGTGTTGACTAATGACTGAGGACCGGGAAAATGGTGGGGGAAAAGCTTTTGGAGGCAGAACTACCTTTGGTAGGGAGCCAATCAGGGAGCTGGGCGGAGTATTCGCGCCCTTTGTGACGTCACAAAGGGCGATTTCTAAAACGGCTCATTACTGCTCCCAGGAGCAGAGATTTTCTGAAAAGTGCAGCTTGCAGGAGAGGGAGAGGATAAAATTTCCTCATGTTGAGGGGTGTTGTTAACAGGCTGGGGGTGCATATTATTATGAGGAAACCATTCAAATGTGAATTTTGCATAATATGGCCCCTTTAAATTCTGATCACGGTGAGTTTGGGTGAAGTCAGGTTCACTGCAGCACGGCGTCCTGGTTTGTCTCACCCGGTCTGGATTCTGTTCCACATAACCACTGGCTAACAGTACATCATCCCTGACCTGTTCCAGTTTGTTAAAGCTGTGATGTGATTCAAGTGGAGTGATACAATACTTTAAAGCTCCTTTCTACAAACAGCAGCAGTTTTAGAGCTGAGTGAACGTCAGACACAAAGTCAGACTAATCCCAGCTCCCTCTGAGGACAGCATGCTGTGTGACTCCCACTCATGTGTGGATCTTCAGATGTAGTTATTGATTTCCTCCACTAGAGGGAGGATCCCTTAAAGTGAGCGCTGGCTGTGGTGAGAGCTCTGATCAGACAGAACAGCCTGCTGAATGAACACAACCAGTGTTTTTATATCAATTCATGAACAAACGGGACACAAAGTAAGAAGACAAACATATTCAGTCTTTGTACAGGCAGAGGAATATCAAAACCTCCTGTCAACATGTGCTGAGCTCTGTTCACATGAACTTCTGTCAGATTTCTCCTCTTTGACATGAGGAGAAAACCTCTGGGAGCTGCTTCAAAGATAACAGCTTCATCTTTAGGTGTGACTGCTGTCTGAAACTGAAGAATGGCACCAATGGTCTTTGAGATGACAGACTTTCTCCTCCAAATAGTCTCACACAGCAGCTTCTCCAACTCCTCGGTCATATTTGTTGGGTTAGTGAGTGAGAACAGAACAAACACTGATCCTGAAACTCTGTTTGGAGAACAAGAGTCCATCATATAGAAACATCTCTCATTAAGCAGCAGCTCACTTTGGCTTTGAGTTCTCAATGACGGCTTCAAAATGGACTTTACATCTTTGTTCCACATTCTGACAAACAGTGAGCTGGAGCTGTGTCAGCTTTTCTTGAACATTTCTTACCTGCAGCCAGCCTGATTCTGGACACCTTTTTATAAAGATGTTCACCAGAGACTCTGTCAGAGAACCAATAACTGTCCTGGACAAACCTTTGATGTCTTTGCTCACCTCGTCCTCTACATGCACGAGTATTATTTCCTTCCACTGTCACACAGCTGAACAGATCATTCACTGTGAACGAGTCCATGTAGAAAATATCAAAATACATCATTTCTGCAGCATTTTATGAATCTCTACATTTGACATCTACCTCACATTTCCTTATGAAATCATGAACTGGAGGATTAATTAAATAACCCTTTGTGTGACTGGATCAGAAACACCTTCAATTATATTCACTGATTTTATTTTTACATTTGTACAAGTGAAAATATATTTAATAAAGCTTTGTTCAGGATAAAACTCACCAATAGAGGAATACGTCTGAGAGCACAAGATACATAAACCTCATAGATTCAAACTCTTTGAGTGACATTAAAAACAGAAAAATGGAGATGAAGAGAGAAAAACCTGATGAGTCATCCATCATTGTGCTGGAGTTAGGGGAATAAATACACCAATATAATAATAAGGTGTTATTTTAAGATTCCTGTTCCAGTGGACGTCCTGCTGCAGGTCAGTGTGTATGAAACACTTTGTGAACACATCCTCACAGAGTGGAAATCATCTCTGTAGTGGAGGGAGGTGGCTCTTTAAAGAGCTTTAAGACCACTCACACAACAGGTTTTATCTGATGTGGTTCAGCACCTCGGACAGCGACAGCACCTCACCACTCCCAGGACAGGAGGACGGACAGCTCCTCCTGGACTCACCTGAGAGACAACATGAGTGTCCACTGAACTTTTAAACATGCTGTGTATGAGCCGTTTAACTCATGTCGTTTTTTGGTTTTGTTTTTGTCACTTACACAATCACCACAAGGGGGCACTTTAGGTAAACCAGCAGGTAGACACTATAAAAGAGTCACAGGTGAAGCAGTGATTTAGGGAACAGGAAGAGCACACGGTTTTTACCACTGATAGACATCACAGTTACCCTCAGTTCAGTTCAGTTCAGTTCAGTTCAGTTCAGTTCTTTGTTGTCGCTCAAGGGGAAATTTGGTTTGCAGCGCAATCCAACAACAATCACAACCACAGTAAGAGTGCATAAAATGGATAAAATCAAGCTGTCCATAGGAAAATAAATCTAAAAAGGAATAAAAACAATAAAAACCATATGGAGTGCTTATAGACAGTGCAGGCAATTTGAAACCATTAAGACTCAGTGCAAGTTAAGAACATTTATTGCACTTGGAATAAAAGAAAATTTAAACCTATTACTTCTAACCCTGGGGAACCTGTAACACTGGCCAGAAGGAAGAAGAACAAGTTCTCCTAAAAGTGGGTGGTCAGTGCTGGCCAAGATGGACTGTGCCTTCCTACAGACTTGTCGGTTGTAGATGTCAGAAAGAGAAAGCTGCTGTGTGCCAGTTATCTTGCTGGCTACCTTGACAATGTCAGAAAGGCGTTTTTTTGTTCTGCACAGTGAGGTTTCCATACCAGTTAATAATACAGAATATTAAAATGGACTCAATAAAAGATTTGTAAAATAAAACCATCAGTGTTTTGTCCACATTAAAAGTGTTCAGTCTGTGCAGAAAATAAAGTCTCTGCAGGCCCTTTTTGCAGATTGCAGACGTGTTGAGGTCATGATTCAAGTTTTTATCAATGACTGTACCCAGGTATTTATAGTGCTCTACTGTCTCTACTTGTGAGCCCTTTATGATGGTTGGGAGAGTAGAGGAAGAGTTTCTCCTGAAGTCAATGGCCATGTCTTTAGTTTTTAGGACATTTAGTTTCAGAAAGTGGTTGTCACACCACTCTACAAAATCTTCCAAGACTGGACCATGATCGACTTCTCCTTCCTGGAGCAGGCTGATGAGGACTGTATCATCTGCAAATTTCAGAAGATGCCTGTCAGTGTATTTGCTCTTGAAATCATTTGTATAAAGAATATACAATAAAGTAGACAGGACACACCCCTGTGGAGAGCCTGTGGATGACAGTCGCTTCTGAGAGAAAACATCACTAGCCCTTACTACCTGTGGCCTACAGGTTAAAAAATCCAGCACCCATTTCACCCGTCCAGCATCAAGATTAAAATCTGACAATAATTTGTTGACTAGAATATGTGGCTGGATTGTATTAAAAGCTGAAGAAAAATCTAGAAATAAAAGCCCGACATGTGTTTTTGTACCCTCAAGATGCTTGTACAGGTAATTGAACAGTGATAGTTGCATCATCACACATATCAGCTTTGAAGTAAGCTGTCTAAACCTGTTCTTTCATTTGGATCAATAAAAGCAAAGAAATAAAGCAACAATAACCTGGGATTGGACACTGGACTTTTTTAAGAAGTGCCTCAAAAACATCTCACTCCTGCACCCAGACAGAGACTAAAATCAGAGCAGATGAGTCACTACATGCTGCATTTGAAGTGTTTGACACGGGCAGTCTGAAGGTCCGAACCTGTTGTTGCAGAGCTGTTTGTCTTCATGTTGTGTTCTTACCAAATGTGAATGAACTCATTCTCTCCAGTGAATTAGACACAAAGTCAGACGTGTTTCAACACAAGTTCCTGTCAGACAACGTGGACGATACAAACTGCTTGAATGGAGCAGGTTATATTTGAGAATTTGTGATGTGCTCAACATGTGACTCTCTTCATTCACTTATTCACTCCATGATCTGTCAGAAAGTCTCCAAAGAGGAGTTTGGATTGTTCCACCTTTGACCTCCCTCTTTCTTTTAGTTTGCTCCAGTGTTTGTGTTTTTTCCTACCTGCTGGTTCTCCTGCTTGGTGTATTAGAAACATTTCTAACAAAGAGAATTTAAAAGACAAAACAAAGAGGTCAGATGTTCCCAGACCTCCGTTTGTTTTACTTTGGAACAGAAGATTTCTTTTTGTCTCCACTTGGTTTGTCCCACAGATGAGTTTAACACAAAGTTTAAGTGGAGTCATGATGCTTGTGGAGACTGGACGAAACAGAAACAGAAGTTTGGATATGATGTGGTACTTGACTATGCATACGCTTTGGACCTGCACACAAGTCAGACAGTTTTGGGTCCAGGTCCCAAATCACTGATCTCACACACTGGACAGTCACATCCTGCTGTCCCCCCAGCTCTGCATTTTAGGAGACACATCAGTAACACAAATACCAAACCATACATCTAGTGCACCCCTCACAGCCAAGAAGACAATCCTCCTAAACTGGAATTCAAAACAAAACATAAAGATTACACATGTGAAAAAGCTTCCAGTGGAACATATATCCCTAGAAAAACTGTCAGCCTCACTTTATTTATTTATTTATTTAATTCGGTCACGTCAGCACACTTATACAACATCACACATTGTCAATAGTTGATCGAATTGTACATGTCCGAAAGGGAAGACGGGAGAAGCAGAGCTTATCTAGTCCCGTCCCCATTTCCTCAATATTTAGTCTCCTCTTTTCCACATATCATCAGATTATTATGAATTTGTATTCCATTTACAGAAGTATGACCGTCACTTCATTCACTATTATTGTTTAGGTACATTCTGTCTTCCCTGCTGTCTTACAGACTAAACAACCCACATTTCATCCAAGGTCTGTTCTCTCTGCTTTGTTTTTTAAGCTTCAACACTCTCATGGGGCAATGTTTATCAAACAGCTTTGTGAATGTCTGTAAGAAGCTGCTGTAAGCATTGTTCACATCTGTAGCCTTGAGGACTTCTTCCCATTTTTCTTCTTGTAGAGAACTTTTCAATCTGTTTATATATACCTCTGATTTAATTCTTCTGTTAATTGTTGTATTCTGCATCTCTTTCCCCTCATAGGTCTGGTCATAGACCACAAAAATTGGTAGATGATCGCTTATGTCATTCACAAACAGCCCACTTATTAAATGATCCTCGAGCACATTAGAAAAATGTTGTTAATTAGTGTAGCACTGTGTTTTGTGATTCTGGTCGGGTGAGTGATAAGTGGTTCGAATCCTAAACTGTACAAGGAGTTTAAGAACTCCTCATTGAGCTTCTGTTTATTTGGGTTTAGTAAGACAATGTTAGTATCACCACAGATAAAAACCCTTTTTCTGCCCAATTTTGAGAAGAGATCTCCAGCATATGTGATGAAGTTGTTCAAGTTCAAACCCGCTGCTCTGTAGATACAACAGATGATAATATTACAATTTTCCTTTAGATGTATTTCAACCGTTATGCATTCTAACATGTTTTTAACTGCTGCAGATATGTCCTTCAACACTTTGAGTTTGATATTATCAGCAATGAACAGTGCGATCCCTCCTCCACCTTTCTTTTCTCTGTTCGTACAGACAAAGTTATATCCTTCAAGTTCAAAGTCCATACCTTTCTCTTCGTTAATCCGTGTTTCTGCTTTTGCAATAATGTCACAAGGGTTCTTAAAGTCCATCAGGTATTCCTTTATTTGATCAAAATTGGTGTAGAGGCTCCTGCTGTTAAAATGGATAATTTTCAGCTTGTTGTTCGTGTTAATTCTTGTATTATAATCCTGTTCCATGTAGTAGTTGCAGTTAATCGATTTGTTGCCATAAAAACAGTTATTGGGTCGATGTTTATGTTTGGGTTATTGCAGCCCGAACAGTTCTGGTCAACATTTTGATTTTTTATTAGATCCCGATGCCCATGTTTTCTGATCCAGTCAGGTGAATCCAAGTGTTCATGATCCAAGTTACAGTTCATTAGCTCCATTTCCTCAGATTGTGTTGAGGTTTTGAAGCTTTTGTTATATATTTAGGCGTTCAGTTTGTCCAGATCCTCCATGCTCTTGACCAGCACCGTCTTTGTTTGTTCTGGGGCTTCTCCGTTGGTTCTTATCAGTATTTTGCAGTTTTCCGTCCAGGTGCTTTTTATCTTCCCGGCCTTTTTTAGCTCTCGTGCTTTCTTGGCCATCTCTGTGTTTTTCTTGGTCAGGTTTTCATTGAAGAACACTGTTGAGCCTTTGAGTTTTGGGCCCTGTTTCAGCAGCGCTATCTTATGTTTTCTGTTTGTGAATCTCAATTTCACACTTTTCCCGCCGTTTGCCCCTGTCCAGGGCATGAGGTGACAGTATTCCACGTTGTTGAAATCCATCTCGATTTTCTTTGATTCCATGAAATCAGCCACCTGTCTCTCCACCGTCTTGATGTCCTCTTCGTCATGATCACTGTCATGCTCTCCTGCCCGTCTGTTTATCAGTGCTTTCGCGTAGGATCGCGGTTTGATCTTTATGCCGGTTACGATCACATCATTTAGCCTGGTTTGTTGATCCAGGTCTTCGACTCGCGCTTCCAGCTGTTTGATCATCTCAGAATGTTTTTTTGCTGTAATCCTGCAGCTGTTTGTGTTCTCTCTGACGTTTTTTTTTTTTTTTTTTAACTCAGTGAGAACCGAATCTATCTTCAGATTCAGATCTTGCTGGCCTTTCAGGATTTCATGAATCTCCTCTGCCATGTTTGTGTCGGGTCCGGAACCCGAATCCGGATTTTTTGTCTTGGACTTTCCCTCCTTACTGCCTCCCATTTTGTGAGTTTTGAATAGTCTTCGTTCTGCTGCAGCTGCTATCCAAGGACAGAGCTCACAGATATGCGTCCGTCTCCCATGGAGGACAGAATGAACTCACTCAACCATAAAACAGCTGACTTCTACAAAACCTGGTCCACATTCATCAAGAAACTAAAACTCTCTCTCTCTACACACACACACACACACACACACACACACACACACACACGTTCTCTCTCATCACAGTGGAGGAGCCTCTGGTCACTTTTAGGGGAAGATCGTCCACTGTGACGTTTGGACTGGTCTTATAGATGAGTGGCAGGAGCTCCACCCACTTGTCCCAAACCTCCCTGATAGCTGCCAGTTTGTCTTCTTGAGGACGGCCTTGTCTTGTATCACGGCTGACACACAGAACCACCTGTGACAACATGTAAAGTTTCAGGTGGTCATTTCATGATGGCCTGAAAAAATTGTCTGAGCAGACTCTGCGTCCTGTAAACTGCAGGTAGATCAGTTTCTGGATTTGTTCACAGCAGTCAAAATCACAAGACCCGTGTATGCTAACCCATCCTCACCGTCAGTTTCCTGGCCTCTCTCCTCCTCACCAGTTTGGTGATCAAATATATAATCAGAGCCTCACTATCTGTATGTGGACCTGCCATGGTGCTGCCACATGATGAACTGTGATCAAGGCCTCAAAAAGCAGCACTGTATTTACCAAAGCTACCAGAAAAGTTCAGTATTATTGAAACTGAAACTTCCTGTAAGAAGTTGGTTTGGGATGGTTAAAACCTGAACCCTAAAGTTTGGACCATCTTTAGGACTGTCTTTGTTGTTGACAAACTTGATGACTTGGTGTAAAAAAGTTGAGTTGTTGTTCCAAAAACCATGACGGCAGACTGTAGGGTTTGAGAATAAGAAAAACAGAGTGGAGTATCAGAGTGATCCACACGGCTGCTTCATCACATCTGACTGCTGTTTGTTCCATTAGAAGGTTAGTCAGCACCATCTAGTGCTCAGATAGTAGACCTGCATCATGTGATCTATGTGTGATCTGACACTGACTGGGTTTCTGCCACAGGTGAGAGGAGTTCTGACGTCACTCTGAAGTTATGAGGATGTGACAGTCTCCTCAGATCAAAGGCACACAGACACCTGAGGCTTAAGGGTTAACCCTGGTTTACTGATAGCACAAAGCCAGTTCAATTCTTATCTAGATAGATCACCACGGTAACCTATTCTGAACGGCTAACCTGCTCCAGAGCAAGATAAGTTTGAGTTTGAATCTGATTCTATAAAGTGTCCCACCTACTGGCCAATCAGCTTCTCAGAAACAGGCGAGAAACAGACTCCCCTAAATCAAATTGAACCATACAGTTAGAGTATACCAGGGAGGGATACTCAAGGTAATCAAACTTTATTTATAAAGCTCCTTTCATACATTCAAAGACAACACAAAGTACTTGGCAAATAAAAGGATGTGATGCTTGATGTGAAACGGCACATTATTCTATCATGTCATTCCTACACTTCATTCACCGTGTTTGAAGGCTTTCTTTATTAAAGAGAGAGAGTGTATACGAGTCCGGCTGCTGATTTGTAAACTGTTAATTTGGGTCAGACATTAACTCTGTATTGTCGTGACAACTTTAATCTTAATTTAAACATGATATGACATGAAACAAACGCAGTGATGTTTTTGTACTGATTTTTCATTTGCCCCCACGTCTTTTTCACTCCAGAGGGATGACATCGGAATGAGATAATAACTGCAGTACACACAACTCATTTTCCCAGTATATTGATTCGTGAGATACACGAGTGTGATCAGTGTCATATTGAGCCATTGAAGAATAACTTACTTATTTACACAGTCTGTTATACGCTGCCATGCATTCGGTCTGTGATTGGCAGCTGTCACGGTGTTTCCCCTCTCTGTGATTTGGGCTTTTTCCTCCTCATATTTCATTAATATTAAACGTTGTTCTTCACAAGTGACGCACGGAGCACGGAGCTCTGTCACTCTGTTCTGTGTGTTTAGTGTTTATGACTGTGATTGGTCAGCTGCCTCTGAGCCCTCCCCTTATACGTGCGCGTTCATGGCTCTTGATGAGACAAACCTCGGTCGAGTTATTGTGTTGATAACCTGCGTCGTGCTATCGATTATCCTGATTGTCACTGTTGCACTTAGTCAACCCTGGATTCATGCGAGTTATCCAGGATACGCTGACCGCGCTTCGTGCTACAGGCCCCAGGACGGACGAGGCTCAGACGAGCAGCTTCTTCTCTCCACACATGAAGCTGGAAAGTGTCTGTAAGCTGACCTGAACTCACTTCAACAGGTGAGGATCCCTCCAGAGAAACCTGTCCCTGTTTGATGATCAGGATCACTGAGCTCATATGCTGCTGGATCACTGTTGAACTGTAGAAATGTTTCTGGATGCTGATTGGCTGTTTGAAACGTGTTGTGGAGTTTCTCTCTGAGTTAAAGAGCAGTGATTTGACAGAGATTGATCTGTTTTATAGTTTGTGTTCGAGGAGTCGAGTCAGACTGGAATCTGAGTCACACCATCAGTGAGAAAACAGGGAGTGTCTGAACCGGTCTGACAGCCTGGATCAGCTCGGCTCAGGTGCTTTTATTTATTAACTCTTTATGCTCTGAAGTGAACAGTGTCGTGGCGTGGGGATTTTTTTTTTGAGGAAGCCAAGTGAGACAAATCCTCTAATCTGTATGTTTTATAGGGAGTTGGGAACATAAAAGACTATGTTGCAGCTTGTATAACGCTATTTCATGTAATGGAATGACCGGTTAAGAGCGTCCAGAGAGCGCTCATTTTACGTACACACGCTTGTTATGTAACAGACACTTTGAACACGGACACACACCCTTTCAGCCCCCCCCCCCTCCCTCAGTCACTCATTAACACACATTGTCCTCTTGATTTAGCTTAAATGTCAGCACAAATATGCTTATCTCCCTCCTTTTCATTCCGCGGCTCGATAACGACGACACTGTGATTTGATTGGTTTAAGGCCAAAGACAGGGTGACTTCCCTTGACACAGTGTTAACTAATCACAGATGAGCAGTGTCATGACGACAGCCTCATCTGATTGGTTAATCATTCTTGATTTTTTCACAAAGGGATGCCAACTCGGCCTGGCCTCCTTGCAGACAACAGTGTGCAATACCGTATTTTCACCACTCATTCGCCACATAACATTTAGGAGGGCGCTGTTGTACACATTGTAAAATGCTCAATAAGTAGAGGAGAGAAATAAGGAAGAGATGACAGTGACGGAACACAGAAATATTGAAACTGTTAAAAGGAGTATTTTTATTAAAACACAGCAACAGTCTGAAAAAAGAGAGGAAGCATGGCTTCCCTTGGCCTCCGGGAGAAAACGCCACTGGAAGTGAAGAGCGTGGATGAAGGTTGGACAATAAAATGTGTGTTACACTGGCGGCTCTAGAACATTTATCATGGGGGGGGGGCAAAGGGGTGGCAGAAGGTTTAGACAGGGTGGCATGGGACGTCCTCAGATCAAAGGCACACAGACACCAGGACGGACGAGGCTCAGACGAGCAGCTTCTTCTCTCCACACATGAAGCTGGAAAGTGTCTGTAAGCTGACCTGAACTCACTTCAACAGGTGAGGATCCCTCCAGAGAAACCTGTCCCTGTTTGATGATCAGGATCACTGAGCTCACATGCTGCTGGATCACTGTTGAACTGTAGAAATGTTTCTGGATGCTGATTGGCTGTTTGAAACGTGTTGTGGAGTTTCTCTCTGAGTTAAAGAGCAGTGATTTTACAGAGATTGATCTGTTTTATAGTTTGTGTTTGAGGAGTCGAGTCAGACTGGAATCTGAGTCACACCATCAGTGAGAAAACAGGGAGTGTCTGAACCGGTCTGACAGCCTGGATCAGCTCGGCTCAGGTGCTTTGATTTATTAACTCTTTAAACTCTGAAGTGAAGAGCTGGATGAAGGTTGGACAATAAAATGTGTGTTACATATTGTTGTGGTCACCATAGTGTGTTTATGGGAGAGTGAGGGGGTCTGAGTTTGGGCTCCTCAGATCCTGTTTGTGGCTCCAACAAGGTTTGTGTCAGTCCTGAATATCTGAGTCATGTTCCTGAGAGGAAGGAGAACTGATGTGTGTCCTGTGCTGTGAAGCTTGTTGTAATGAATGAACATGTTGTTGTGTTTGTGTGAAGGTGGGGGCTCTGCTATGAATCAGTGTGAGGACAGAGAGGAGGGAGCCCCTCCCTCTAAAACCCTCCCTCTGTGTGGGGACCATGAGAGCCAGACCAGAGCTCAGAGGTGAGACCAGGATCTCTAACTGTCCATGACCTGACATCACTGCACCATCATTATTCACACTCACAGCTCTGTGTGTGTGTGTGTGTGTGTGTGTGTGTGTGTGTGTGTGTGTGTGTGTGTGTGTGTGTGTGTGTGTGTGTGTGTGTGTGTGTGTGTGTGTGTGTGTGTGTGTGTGTTTTGAAGCAATAAGCAGCAGCATGGACCAGACTCTCCTGGACCTGGACCTGCTCCCAGCTCTGTGTCCTTAAAGAGTGATCAGTCTATGGTTGACCCTCTTCTCTTCAAATCTGTCCGTCAGTCTGATGATCCAAAGTAAAAATCCATCACTGTGTTTTTATCAGAATTCAAACATTTGAAAAGTTTGTGGTAAATTTCAGCAGCACTCAAAGCTGGAAGATTTTCAGTGTTCATGTTTATTCATCAGTGTTTGTGATTCTGTCAGTGTCAAACATCAGAGACCAGACTCTCCTGGACCTGGACCTGGACCTGGACCTGGACCCAGCTGTGTCTCCTTTAAGAGTGATTGGTCTATGGGTCATCCTATTGATTTCAAATCTTCAGAGATGAGTGTTGATGAAAGGTGAGCCTCTCAAAGTGAACTTCCTGTTGTTGTGTGTGAAACATTTGATCCTAACTGTGGTTGGTGTTTTCTCTGTGAAGCTGAACATGTTTCAGTCTTTGTGTTTCTATCAGGATCCAACAGCAGGAAACAGGACTGGAGGCAGAAAGAAGTGGACTCAGCATGTATCTTCATGTGTGTCCTGTGTTTGTAGGAGGATCCAGCAGATGGAGTCGATCACATCAACACTGTGTGTCATTATATTATAAACACTACATGATCTTCTATTTGTTCCACAGAGTTCAGCAGCAGAGATCAGAGGCTCCCATTGGTCAGTCTGCCCAGCAGCATCACACACAGCTGGACTCCATATTGATGGTGTGTAAATGTACACACACACACACACACACACACACACACACACACACACACACACACACACACACACACACACACACACAGCTCCTCCTGAGCCTCAGAGCACACACTCATTCTGTTTGGATCTTTCTGAATAGTTTCCTGGTTACCCTGCAAACATCATCTCTGCCTGAATTCTCTTCACACTCAGTGTTTGACTGATTGAATGAAGCCGCACATTTCTGAGCTGCACACACTCAGAGTGAGAATTTGAGTTTGAAGTTAAAATATTGAACACAACCATCATAAAATCAATAGAACAGAGGATCACTGACAAATTTATCTGTTTCATTCATAAAGTTCAATAACGGATAGAAAATAAATATTCATCATCAGTTGTTTTCTCTCATTTATTTTCCTGTTTATTCTCTTTTTTATGAAGAGAATTTTAAAAAAAATCTTGTGACATTTCCTTTAGAGGTCAAAAAGTTTCATTCATGAGCATGAGGTCTGTAAAGAGTAACAGGATTTCTGTTTTCCCTGAAACTTTATAAATAACTAATATCCAGTGTTCCTGAGACATCATAAACTAGGTTAATTTAATAGGTTTCAGGGTTTATGATCAGTTCTAGATAAAGGATCAATAATTAATAAATAATCCAATAATGAGGTGTTTTTTTCTGGTTAAGTGATCCGTGTGCTTCTAAACAGGACACAGAATAAACAGAGGTCAGGTTTTCTTCATGTGAAAGTGTTTGTTAAACAGGTTAAAAACACAGACAAAACTCTGTTACTGTTTTTATTTGATTAGAGTTATTACAGCGCACATGAGCAGACACACAAACAGCTGTTAAAGCCGACTGACAGATGATCCAGAGGTGATCAGCTGTTAGAGCCGACTGACAGATGATCCAGAGGTGATCAGCTGTTAGAGCTGACTGACAGATGATCCAGAGGTGATCAGCTGTTAGAGCTGACTGACAGATGATCCAGAGGTGATCGGCTGTTAGAGCCGACTGACAGATGATCCAGAGGTGATCAGCTGTTAGAGCCGACTGACAGATGATCCAGAGGTGATCAGCTGATGCCGTCATCACTAAAACATGTCGCTTCATGTGACGCTCTGGAGGAGAGGACGTCTCATTTCTCTTGAAACAAATCTCCTTGTTTCCTCTCTCCTCTCTTCATTTCCTTCATCTCTCCTTCATCTCTGGTGGGAGGGACTAATACTCAAGTGAACAATTTATGTGGAGGAAGGAAGGATGGAACTTTGGCGCTTTGAGATGCACCCAAAGACTCAGGCTGTTTTCCAAAGCGCCCTCTACATATTACATGTGAATGTAGTCTGACTGTTCTGTTGGGTCTGTTTTGAAGAATACTAATTTGTTTTTTGGAAAATGAAACTACAGCTAATGGATTTTTAATATCTGTCTTTTTTTTATAAATGTATAAAACAAAATATGTGTCCATCTTGATATTTCAGTTATTAATATGCAAAGAGATTTCCTGATGGAGTATTTTATTTAAATCAATCAGTGGTAGAGATACAGGAACAATACAGTAACAGATAGGTTGAATTAAAGGTAAAGAAAATATAGATAAAAATAAATATATTAAGCAAGGGAAGATAATAGTTATTATATCACAGTGAGGAGTTGTTTTAATTCATTGTATATTTTTCAATGGTTCAGTGGTTTATGGAACATTTTAAATTCATTTAAAAAAACAACAAATTCAGGCAGAGATTTCAGGGTCTGAAGGGGTTTATGAATAACACATTTAAAAAGGTATTAAAATTATATTAAGGGGTTGACTTTATTTTTACAGCTCATGGAAAAACCACTTCCATATAATCCATGTATGGTTTAAAAAAAAGTTAATTTGTGGTTTATTTGGACTTTAATGGTAAATGGACCAGTACTTATATAGCGCTTTTCTAGTTGTTCTGACCACTCAAAGCGCTTTACACTGCTAGTTTCATTCACCCATCCACACCACATTCACACATACTGATGGTACAAAGATCTATTGTTTAACTAACACATTCATACCTATTCATACACCACTGATCAACAGTGGGAGCAATTGGGGGTTCAGTGTCTTGCTCAAGGACACTTCGGCATGTGACTGCAGGAGCTGGGAATCAAACCCTCGACCTTCCGATTGAGAGATGACAACTCTACCACTGAGCCACAGTCGCTGGTTAATGGATTTGTAGAAGTGAAAACCTCTTTTAAGACTAGAAGTGACAAGACAAACAGCATTAGTGCAGTGCATTGTGGGAAACAGTTTGCCAGGTAGAGTGGCCTGATGCATACTGAGAAATTTTCCAGGTTCATTAGGACATTCTCCTCTTTTTCTCTATTTGCCCCCCGCCTCTTTCTCTAACCCCATCACAGACTCTCTCCTGTCTGTCATGAGTCTGGTTCTGTCCGAGGTTTCTGCCTGTTAAAGGGAAGTTTTTCCTCTCCATTGTAACTCACTAAATGCTGTAAAGGTCTGTTCTCATGGTGGGTTAAGATGAGATCAGACTTCTTATCTTGTCTTGATTTTGGGTCTCTGTTAATAAAAGTTGTTATCATTTACAGGTCTAGACCTGTTAATGTTTTTAGAAAGCGTCTTGAGAGAACGTTTGTTATGAATTGGCGCTGTATAAACAAAGATTGATTGATTGAATTTTTGTCATACTGCAGATTTTGCAGGTTTTCACATACTGCTGACTACATATTGAATTTCAGCTGAATCAGATGGGCACTGCTGGTGTAGTAGAGCAGCCTTTCTCGCGTACCGTACCACAAGTGGTGCTCAGGCTCCCATTAGTGGCATGTGGAGGAATCACTGAATGAAATATTAATAAAATGAATTCAAATAAAGGGCGCGGTCACACAGGCCATCCAAACTGTGCTGAACTCAAGCACGATTACCCCTTCCCATAGCGCTGCTCCTCTGCTGGCCATTACAGCCCGTAGTCACACTACTCCAACATGAACCAGACTTTAGACACAGACATGGCCCGCCTACGTCACCATGAAGAGTCTGTTTACATGGAGCGCAGTCTCATCAGAGTCAGCACAATAAGACACAGAGAACAGGATTAAAACTTTAGAGACTTTTTGGCTCATGTTAAGTTGTTTTGGTCCAACACAGCCCTCTAACACCCCCGTTATCAACAATAACGGTCGAGAGGAGCAGTCGCAGCGATAGTTTCCGTGTACTCGTTCATGAAGTGTACGGAGTCATTTATATGGTACAGTTTCTTTTAATGTTTTACATTTAAACATAGTGTTAATGTTCAAACTGTGTATTTCTATTGTTTGAAATAATTAAAATGCTTATTGAGAATAAAACCCTCACCTCATTATTGAACTGTGCATAGATTTAGCTGAATACTCAGGCCGACTGCACTACTTGATTAATATCAGTCATCATGGTGGTTCTTTCAAGTACTTTCTGAGGTGGTACTTGGTGTAAAAAGTTTGAGAACCACTGGTGTAGACGGAAACCAGTGGAAAACAGCCTCAGACTTTGTGAGCAGAGTCCACAAAGTGAGTCCAGTTTGAGCTTTAAACAACACAAACACTTTGCTTCATGTTAATGACAGCTGCTGCTTTCAGCTTCATTCTAATAAACACATCACGTCTAGAGTCACTGCAGACTTTTTCTGCATGAAAGCACACCAGGAGATTTCTCCAACATGAAGTTCATTTCAGAGAAACTTGATTTGTAGAAGGCAGGAGCATCCACAGACTAAGAGGTGAAGCAGTTTTGTGATCCAGTCTCCATGCTGGACTCTGCAGACCAGCAGGCTTTCTGTCTGTCACACAAGATCTGATGTTACCTTCTACAAGTTCAACCTGACATTTTCTTCTGTTCCAGCTGCTCCAGGAGAACATTATCAGCTTCGTAAAGAGCCAGCTGAAGAAGATCCAGAGAGCTCTGAGTCCAGATTACCCAGAATGCTTTGAGAGTCAGAGTGAGGATGAGGATGAAGAGCAGAGGAGGAGCAGAGAGGCGTTCCTGAAGATCACTCTGCACTTCCTGAGGAGAATGAAGCAGGAGGAGCTGGCTGAGTGTCTGCAGAGCAGTAAGAGGATCTGAACACATTTAACATGATGGAAAGAGGAAACATGGGAGAGGTTTACATTTCAAACTCTGCTCTTCATATGATGAACACGTTTGTATCACATCTATGAGCTGTGACAAACTGTTCACAACTGATGAGCTGAAGAGATTTCAGAGAGGAGCCAAATCAAATCCATCCTGATGTCTGAAAGCTGAAACTCATCAGACTGATTGTAGCTTCAGCTCATTCATTACATTTCTTTTTTCTTCATTCAGGAACTGAAGCTGCAGAGTGCAGCCGTAAAGTGAAGTCTGGGCTGAAGGAGAAGTTCCAGTGTGTGTTTGAGGGGATCGCTAAAGCAGGAAACCCAACCCTTCTGAAGCAGATCTACACAGAGCTCTACATCACAGAGGGAGGGACTGGAGAGGTCAATGAGGAACATGAGGTCAGACAGATTGAAGCAGCATCCAGGACACCAGACAGAGCAGAAACAAGCATCAGACAAGAAGACCTCTTTAAAGGCCCACCTGGAAGACAGGAACCAATCAGAAGAGTGCTGACAAAGGGAGTGGCTGGCATCGGGAAAACAGTCTTAACACAGAAGTTCACTCTGGACTGGGCTGAAGACAAAAGCAACCAGGACATCCAGTTCATATTTCCATTCACCTTCAGAGAGCTGAATGTGCTGAAAGAGAGAAAGTTCAGCTTGGTGGGACTTGTTCATCACTTCTTTCCTCAAACCAAAGAAGCAGGACTCTGCAGGTTTGAAGAGTTCCAGCTCCTCTTCATCTTTGATGGTCTGGATGAGTGTCGACTTCCTCTGGACTTCCACAACAATCAGATCCTGACTGATGTCACAGAGTCCACCTCAGTGGATGTGCTGCTGACAAACCTCATCAGGGGGAACCTGCTTCCCTCTGCTCGCCTCTGGATGACCACACGACCTGCAGCAGCCAATCAGATCCCTCCTAGGTGTGTTGACATGGTGACAGAGGTCAGAGGGTTCACTGACCCTCAGAAGGACGAGTACTTCAGGAAGAGGTTCGGAGATGAGGAGCAGGCCAGAACAATCATCTCCCACATCAAGACCTCCAGAAGCCTCCACATCATGTGCCACATCCCGGTCTTCTGCTGGATCACTGCTACAGTTCTGGAGGACCTGCTGAAGACCAGAGAGGGGGGGCAGCTGCCCAGGACCCTGACTCAGATGTACATCCACTTCCTGCTGGTTCAGTCCAAACTGAGGAACATCAAGTATGAAGGAGGAGCTGAGACTGATCCAGTCTGGAGTCCAGAGAGCAGGAAGATGATGGAGTCTCTGGGAAAACTGGCTTTTGATCAGCTGCAGAAAGGAAACCTGATCTTCTATGAATCAGACCTGACAGAGTGTGGCATCGACATCAGAGCAGCCTCTTGGTACTCAGGAGTGTTCACACAGATCTTTAGAGAGGAGAGAGGACTGTACCAGGACAAGGTGTTCAGCTTCATCCATCTGAGCGTTCAGGAGTTTCTGGCTGCTCTTCATGTCCATCTGACCTTCACCAAGTCTGGACTCAACCTGATGGAAGAACAACAAACAGGATCCTGGTGGTCTATAACCTCTAGAGTCAAACCTGAACTGAAACACCTCCATCAGAGTGCTGTGGACAAGGCCTTACAGAGTCCAAACGGACACCTGGACTTGTTCCTGCGCTTCCTCCTGGGTCTCTCACTGCAGACCAATCAGAGTCTCCTGACAGGTCTGCTGACACAGACAGGAAGTGACTCACAGACCAATCAGGAAACAGTCCAGTTCATCAAGGAGAAGCTCAGTGAGGATGTGTCTGCAGAGAAAAGCATCAACCTGTTCCACTGTCTGAATGAACTCAATGATCGGTCTCTACAGGACCAGATCCAACAGTACCTACAATCAGGACGTCTGTCCACAGAGAAACTGTCTCCTGCTCAGTGGTCAGCTCTGGTCTTCATCTTACTGTCATCAGACAAAGATCTGGACCTGTTTGAACTGAAGAAATACTCTGCTTCAGAGGAGGCTCTTCTGAGGCTGCTGCCAGTGATCAGCGCTGCAAACAAAGCTGTGTGAGTGAATGAGAGACATTTGAAACATAAATGATTCTGTTCATGACTCTGAAAACATTTGTTTGTTCTCTTTACATGATCTCCTTCAGGCTGAGTGGATGTAACCTGTCAGAGAGAAGCTGTGAAGCTCTGTCCTCAGTCCTCAGCTCACAGTCCTCCAGGCTCGGAGAGCTGGACCTGAGTCACAACGATCTGCAGGATTCAGGAGTGGAGACTCTGTCTGCTGGACTGAAGAGTCCACAATGTAAACTGGAAACTCTCAGGTCAGGTCTTTGGCTCCCCCTGCTTGAGGTTAGAGATAAAGAAATAGTGATACTCAGTGGACTTTTTCTTATTGCATGATTCTTTTTCTAACCTCAGACTGTCAGGATGTCTGATCACAGAGAGAGGCTGTGCTTCTCTGGCCTCAGCTCTGAGCTCCAACCCCTCACACCTGAGAGAGCTGGACCTGAGCTACAATCATCCAGGAGACTCAGGAGTGAAGCAGCTTTCTGCTGGACTGGAGGATCCACTCTGCAGACTGGACACACTGAGGTATAACCAGACAACAAGAGCTCAAAGACTGAATCTGTTGGATTCTTTTCAGAGTAGTGATTGGACCTGAACAAGGAAACACACAGACCAGCAGAAGAGCATCAAATAGAAACAAAACTCTGTTTAATAGAAACAGCAGCATGTCTTCACTTCTTTGATGGTTCTGTTCTCTATAGAAAAAGTCCCATCTGAGCGTTCATCCTCTAATAATGTGTGTGAGCATGAAGAAGGCAGATGTTACATCATCAGAACATCAGAATGATTGAAAATATGTAGAAATATAAAGAGCTCATCTCTAGGAGACAGTGTTGTCTGATCAACTTAAAATGATCAAATATTACAGACGTGAATTTTTCCTGCTGACTCCTACAAAGAGTGGACTACTTTAAAGAGACAGATCAGAGGGAGAGCAGGATTTGGCATCACTCATTTCAAAGAGGACATGAGGAGCAGGATGTGGACTTTATGGATCCAAAGAGCAACAGGCAGCCTTTGCTTTTTGACTCTTTTTGTTCTTCTTTTTCTGCCAGGATCTCAACACTGTCAGAAAAAGTGAGAGAGTGATGGAGACAGTTGGCTCAGATGAGTTTCAGCCTGTTTCTCTGTCACAGTGACAAACTGAGGATCACTGCTTCATGTTGAGCAGCAGTTTGGACTCATGTTGGACAGAAAATCATTCTGACTGTGTTTCTTCCTCCAGGGTGGACCATGGTGGACAGCAGAGGTTAAAACCTGGTCTGAAGAAGTGTAAGTGTGGAATCAGTTTGACTCCTGATGAGCAAACAGCAGACTGTCAGCTAACAAAGAATAAAGCCTTCAGGTGTGTCTGATGATAAACTGCTGCTGTGTTTTGTCTTTTTCTCTCCATCAGATTTCTGTGAATTCACTCTGGACTCAAACACAGCACACAGAGAGCTCAGACTGTCTGAAAACAACAGGAAGGTGACACATGTGAGAGAGGGTCAGTCATATCCTGATCATCCAGACAGATTTGACTACTGGGAACAGCTGCTGTGTAGAGATGGTCTGACTAATCGCTGTTACTGGGAGGTCGAGTGGAGAGGAGAGGTTTTTATATCAGTGAGTTACAGAAGAATCAGAAGGAAGGGACACAGTCCTGACTGTGTGTTTGGATATAATGATCAATCCTGGAGTCTGATCTGCTCTGATAAAGGTTACTATGTCCTTCACAATGACAGAGTAACACACCTCCCTCTCTCCTCGTCCTCTGTCTCTCACAGAGTAGCAGTGTATGTGGACTGTCCTGCTGGCACTCTGTCCTTCTACAGAGTCTCCTCTGACACACTGATCCACCTCCACACCTTCAACACCACCTTCACTGAACCTCTGTATCCTGGGTTTAGGTTGTGGTTTCCTGGTTCCTCAGTGAGAGTGTGTTGTGTGTAGGAGGGAGAGTCTCCTCCTCTCTACACAAACACAAACAGCTGCTGAAGAACAGTTCACCCTCTGCACTAACACACACAAACTTCAGCTGATTCTTTGACTCTTTCTATCCTGTCACATCAGTCTGAATGTTATCAAAGAGCAGGACTCAGTGGAAAACTGACTGACTGAACTTGACTTATTTACATCTCTATGCTGAAAAAATCAGGCCTCATTCAGACTGTTTTTCTTCAATGTGTTTGATAAAAAGTGAGTCAGAAAAGTCTGAGTCAGATTCTTTAAACTGATCAATGAAATCAATGAATCATTTTTCTGTCTGTCACTACGAGCATGTCTTAATCCAAAAATCACATTTACCCTAAATGTATATAAACGTGTAATATTATAAATCTATGTTCAGGAATCTGAAGAAAACTGTGACACAGTTTGGACTCATTTATTAGACAGACTGTTTTTGTTTTAATGGTGAATCAGAAAATCAATCTGACACAAACTCTGGATTGATTCTGTGTAATGTTGATTTGAATAAAGTTGTGTTCAGCATTTTGTTCTTAATAATCTGTCAAACGGTTTTAATCACAGCTCATCACAAACCAAGTGTTTAGAAACTGACACATGATGATGATGATGATGATGATGTTACAGATTGGAGGTACTCTGTGAGCTCCAGAAACTTCTAACAAGCTCTCTTCTTCTCTTCTTCTTATTGTTTTAAGGGCGGTTGGCATCCAGCTTATTGGTGCATTACCGCCACCTTCTGTTCTGGAGTGTGGACCAAACAGTAGACTAACATTCTTACTCCTTTACATATATGTGTTACTCCTTACATTCAAATTGAAAACTCCAAACTCTTTTGCGATGCTATTTGCTTCTCTAGCAAAGTTTTGCCTCTGGCTCTTCCCATCCTCCCAGCACTCCTGCAAGACTCCCTTCGTGGGATGAGAATCATTGTGCCCCTGTAAATTAGCCCTGTAGTTCATCATCAATTACCTTCTCCTGATTTCAAGAGGCATTTCACCCAATTCTACCTGTAGGGCAGGAACTGGTGATGTCTTAATTGCCCCACTACACACTCTCAAAGCCTGTGCCTGAATCACATCCAGTTTGTTTAAGAGAGACTTAGCTGCTGATCCATAAGCCACACTGCCATAATCAACCACAGACCTTATCAATGCTACATATAGCCTCTTCAATGCTGAACAGCTTGCACCCCATTCCCTTCCAGTCAAACATCTCATAGCATTTATTACCTTTTTACACTTTTCTTCAATTCTCCTGATATGATCTCCCCATGTTAGCCGTGAATCAAAAAGAACTCCCAGAAATTCAAATGTTCCAACCCTTTCTTAAGTTTCCCCATACATCTTCAACTTCATCCCTTCCTGAATTCTTTTCCTCTTACAAGCTCTCACTCAGATCACCTGGCCTTATTGCACCCAGCTGCTGCTCATCAGCCTGGGTAGTCTTTAAAAGGAGGCTCTTTCCCTCAGTTAGGTGTGTGACACCAAAGAGCTAACACCATCAGTTGGTTTCTTTTGTTTTGTGTGAGTGTTTTTGAGCATATGTGTGCATATATGCATTGAGGGAAAAGGGTGTTTATTGAAGTGGAGAGGTATCTCCACTCCACCTTTTAGAACCCAGAGGCCTCATTTTTGTTTATATTTTGCTTGTAAGAAGGGTCAGATACTTTTTTGTTAGTTTCCTTGCCCGTGACCCCTGTCATTCACGTCATGAGCCTGCTGAAACATGATGATGATGATGATGATGATGATGATGATCTGTTTCAGGGCTCCTCTTAGTGACTGTTTTCATATTTCTCTTTTTCTCTGCTTTTAAATTCTGATCACGGTGAGTTTGGGTGAAGTCAGGTTCACTGCAGCACGGCGTCCTGGTTTGTCTCACCCGGTCTGGATTCTGTTCCACATAACCACTGGCTAACAGTACATCATCCCTGACCTTTTCCAGTTTGTTAAAGCTGTGATGTGATTCAAGTGGAGTGATACAATACTTTAAAGCTCCTTTCTACAAACAGCAGCAGTTTTAGAGCTGAGTGAACGTCAGACACAAAGTCAGACTAATCCCAGCTCCCTCTGAGGACAGCATGCTGTGTGACTCCCACTCATGTGTGGATCTTCAGATGTAGTTATTGATTTCCTCCACTAGAGGGAGGATCCCTCAAAGTGAGCGCTGGCTGTGGTGCGAGCTCTCATCAGACAGAACAGCCTGCTGAATGAACACAACCAGTGTTTTTATATCAATTCATGAACAAACGGGACAAAAAGTAAGAAGACAAACATATTCAGTCTTTGTACAGGCAGAGGAATATCAAAACCTCCTGTCAACATGTGCTGAGCTCTGTTCACATGAACTTCTGTCAGATTTCTCCTCTTTGACATGAGGAGAAAACCTCTGGGAGCTGCTTCAAAGATAACAGCTTCATCTTTAGGTGTGACTGCTGTCTGAAACTGAAGAATGGCACCAACCGTCTTTGAGATGACAGACTTTCTCCTCCAAATAGTCTCACACAGCAGCTTCTCCAACTCCTCGGTCGTATTTGTTGGGTTAGTGAGTGAGAACAGAACAAACACTGATCCTGAAACTCTGTTTGGAGAACAAGAGTCCATCATATAGAAACATCTCTCATTAAGCAGCAGCTCACTTTGGCTTTGAGTTCTCAATGACGGCTTCAAAATGGACTTTACATCTTTGTTCCACATTCTGACAAACAGTGAGCTGGAGCTGTGTCAGCTTTTCTTGAACATTTCTTACCTGCAGCCAGCCTGATTCTGGACACCTTTTTATAAAGATGTTCACCAGAGACTCTGTCAGAGAACCAATAACTGTCCTGGACAAACCTTTGATGTCTTTGCTCACCTCGTCCTCTACATGCACGAGTATTATTTCCTTCCACTGTCACACAGCTGAACAGATCATTTACTGTGAACGAGTCCATGTAGAAAATATCAAAATACATCATTTCTGCAGCATGTTATGAATCTCTACATTTGACATCTACCTCACATTTCTTAATGAAATCATGAACTGGAGGATTAATTAAATAACCCTTTGTGTGACTGGATCAGAAACACCTTCAATTATATTCACTGATTTTATTTTTACATTTGTACAAGTGAAAATATATTTAATAAAGCTTTGTTCAGGATAAAACTCATCAATAGAGGAATACGTCTGAGAGCACAAGATACATAAACCTCATAGATTCAAACTCTTTGAGTGACATTTAAAACAGAAAAATGGAGATGAAGAGAGAAAAACCTGATGAGTCATCCATCATTGTGCTGGAGTTAGGGGAATAAATACACCAATATAATAATAATAAGGTGTTATTTTAAGATTCCTGTTCCAGTGGACATCCTGCTGCAGGTCAGTGTGTATGAAACACTTTGTGAACACATCCTCACAGAGTGGAAATCATCTCTGTAGTGGAGGGAGGTGGCTCTTTAAAGAGCTTTAAGACCACTCACACAACAGGTTTTATCTGATGTCGTTCAGCACCTCGGACAGCGACAGCACCTCACCACTCCCAGGACAGGAGGACGGACAGCTCCTCCTGGACTCACCTGAGAGACAACATGAGTGTCCACTGAACTTTTAAACATGCTGTGTATGAGCCGTTTTACTCATGTCGTTTTTTGGTTTTGATTTTGTCACTTACACAATCACCACAAGGGGGCACTTTAGGTAAACCGGCAGGTAGACACTATAAAAGAGTCACAGGTGAAGCAGTGATTTAGGGAACAGGAAGAGCACACGGTTTGTACCACTGATAGACATCACAGTTACCCTCAATTCAGTTCAGTTCAGTTCAGTTCAGTTCAGTTCTTTGTTGTCACTCAAGGGGAAATTTGGTTTGCAGCGCAATCCAACAACAATCACAACCACAATAAGAGTGCATAAAATGGATAAAATCAAGCTGTCCATAGGAAAATAAATCTAAAAAGGAATAAAAACAATAAAAACCATATGGAGTGCTTATAGACAGTGCAGGCAATTTGAAACCATTAAGACTCAGTGCAAGTTAAGAACATTTATTGCACTTGGAATAAAAGAAATTTAAACCTATTACTTCTAACCCTGGGGAACCTGTAACGTCGGCCAGAAGGAAGAAGAACAAGTTCTCCTAAAAGTGGGTGGTCAGTGCTGGCCAAGATGGACCGTGCCTTCCTACAGACTTGTCGGTTGTAGATGTCAGAAAGAGAAAGCTGCTGTGTGCCAATCATCTTGCTGGCTACCTTGACAATGTCAGAAAGGCGTTTTTTGTTCTGCACAGTGAGGTTTCCATACCGGCTAATAATACAGAATGTTAAAATGGACTCAATAAAAGATTTGTAAAATAAAACCATCAGTGTTTTGTCCATATTAAAAGTGTTCAGTCTGCGCAGAAAATAAAGTCTCTGCAGGCCCTTTTTGCAGATTGCAGACGTGTTGAGGTCATGATTCAAGTTTTTATCAATGACTGTACCCAGGTATTTATAGTGCTCTACTGTCTCTACTTGTGAGCCCTTTATGATGGTTGGGAGAGTAGAGGGAGAGTTTCTCCTGAAGTCAATGGCCATGTCTTTAGTTTTTAGGACATTTAGTTTCAGAAAGTGGTTGTCACGCCACTCTACAAAATCTTCCAAGACTGGACCATGATCGACTTCTCCTTCCTGGAGCAGGCTGATGAGGACTGTATCATCTGCAAATTTCAGAAGATGCCTGTCAGTGTATTTGCTCTTGAAATCATTTGTATAAAGAATATACAATAAAGTAGACAGGACACACCCCTGTGGAGAGCCTGTGGATGACAGCCGCTTCTGGGAGAAAACATCACTAGCCCTTACTACCTGCAGCCTACAGGTTAAAAAATCCAGCACCCATTTCACCCGTCCAGCATCAAGATTAAAATCTGACAATAATTTGTTGACTAGAATATGTGGCTGGATTGTATTAAAAGCTGAAGAAAAATCTATAAATAAAAGCCCGACATGTGTTTTTGTTCCCTCAAGATGCTTGTACAGGTAACTGAACAGTGATAGTTGCATCATCACACATATCAGCTTTGAAGTAAGCTGTCTAAACCTGTTCTTTCATTTGGATCAATAAAAGCAAAGAAATAAAGCAACAATAACCTGGGATTGGACACTGGACTTTTTTAAGAAGTGCGTCAAAAACATCTCACTCCTGCACCCAGACAGAGACTAAAATCAGAGCAGATGAGTCACTACATGCTGCATTTGAAGTGTTTGACACGGGCAGTCTGAAGGTCCTAACCTGTTGTTGCAGAGCTGTTTGTCTTCATGTTGTGTTCTTACCAAATGTGAATAAACTCATTCTCTCAAGTGAATTAGACACAAAGTCAGACGTGTTTCAACACAAGTTCCTGTCAGACAACGTGGACGATACAAACTGCTTGAATGGAGCAGGTTATATTTGAGAATTTGTGATGTGCTCAACATGTGACTCTCTTCATTCACTTATTCACTCAATGATCTGTCAGAAAGTCTCCAAAGAGGAGTTTGGATTGTTCCACCTTTGACCTCCCTCTTTCTTTTAGTTTGCTCCGTTGTTTGTGTTTTTTTCCTACCAGCTGGTTCTCCTGCTTGGTGTATTAGAAACATTTCTAACAAAGAGAATTTGAAAGACAAAACAAAAGTGGTCAAATGTTCCCAGACCTCCGTTTGTTTTACTTTGGAACAGAAGATTTCTTTTTGTCTCCACTCGGTTTGTCCCACAGATGAGTTTAACACAAAGTTTAACTGGAGTCATGATGCTTGTGGAGACTGGACGAAACAGAAACAGAAGTTTGGATATGATGTGGTACTTGACTATGCATACGCTTTGGACCTGCACACAAGTCAGACAGTTTTGGGTCCAGGTCCCAAATCACTGATCTCACACACTGGACAGTCACATCCTGCTGTCCCCCCAGCTCTGCATTTTAGGAGACACATCAGTAACACAAATACCAAACCATACATCTAGTGCACCCCTCACAGCCCAGAAGACAATCCTCCTAAACTGGAATTCAAAACAAAACATAAAGATTACACATGTGAAAAAGCTTCCAGTGGAACATATATCCCTAGAAAAACTGTCAGCCTCACTTTATTTATTTATTTATTTATTTATTTATTTATTTATTTAGGTCACGTCAGCACACTTATACAACATCACACATTGTCAATAGTTCATCAAATTGTACATGTCCGAAAGGGAAGACGGGAGAAGCAGAGCTTATCTAGTCCCGTCCCCATTTCCTCAATATTTAGTCTCCTCTTTTCCACATATCATCAGATTATTATGAATTTGTATTCCATTTACAGAAGTATGACCGTCACTTCATTCACTATTATTGTTTAGGTACATTCTGTCTTCCCTGCTGTCTTACAGACTAAACAACCCACATTTCATCCAAGGTCTGTTCTCTCTGCTTTGTTTTTTAAGCTTCAACACTCTCATGGGGCAATGTTTATCAAACAGCTTTGTGAATGTCTGTAAGAAGCTGCTGTAAGCATTGTTCACATCTGTAGCCTTGAGGACTTCTTCCCATTTTTCTTCTTGTAGAGAACTTTTCAATCTGTTTATATATACCTCTGATTTAATTCTTCTGTTAATTGTTGTATTCTGCATCTCTTTCCCCTCATAGGTCTGGTCATAGACCACAAAAATTGGTAGATGATCGCTTATGTCATTCACAAACAGCCCCCTTATTAAATTATCCTCGAGCACATTAGAAAAATGTTGTTAATTAGTGTAGCACTGTGTTTTGTGATTCTGGTCGGGTGAGTGATAAGTGGTTCGAATCCTAAACTGTACAAGGAGTTTAAGAACTCCTCATTGAGCTTCTGTTTATTTGGGTTTAGTAAGTCAATGTTAGTATCACCACAGATAAAAACCCTTTTTCTGCCCAATTTTGAGAAAAGATCTCCAGCATATGTGATGAAGTTGTTCAAATTCGAACCCGGTGCTCTGTAGATACAACAGATGATAATATTACAATTTTCCTTTAGATGTATTTCAACCGTAATGCATTCTAACATGTTTTTAACTGCTGCAGATATGTCCTTCAACACTTTGAGTTTGATATTATCAGCAATGAACAGTGCGATCCCTTCTCCACCTTTCTTTTCTCTGTTCATACAGACAAAGTTATATCCTTCAAGTTCAAAGTCCATACCTTTCTCTTCGTTAATCCGTGTTTCTGCTTTTGCAATAATGTCACAAGGGTTCTTAAAGTCCATCAGGTATTCCTTTATTTGATCGAAATTGGTGCAGAGGCTCCTGCTGTTCAAATGGATAATTTTCAGCTTGTTGTTCGTGTTAATTCTTGTATTATAATCCTGTTCCATGTAGTAGTTACAGTTAATCGATTTGTTGCTATAAAAACAGTTATTGGGTCGATGTTTATTGTAAGCGCCATTTAACACTGATTAATTTATTTTCCATTATTGTTGTGCAGTGTATATTTCAGTATAAGGAAAAGTACATTTTTTGGGTTTATTTGAGATATTAAGAAGTTTGCTTTTCTTCATGCCTGTTTTGTCCCTCATCGGCACCTGTAGTCTCTTGCTTGAGGAAGAAAAGTGTGTTCTTGATGACGTTGCTCTGTTGTTTCTTCACAATAAATGAGTGCGGCAGAGCCACGGTCGTTTTACCGTTTGCTCGTCTGCTTAGAGGTCAAAATGCCGACTCAACGCGTAAAACAGACTCTGTCATTACTCATAGTGGTTAAGATACATAAGTAAGTAAGAATAAGTTTAAATAAGAAACTTTAAAAGTAACAGATAGCCACTACATTAAGTAAAACGACCAGCTCGGTTGGCCGACGGCAGTCGCCATGACACTGAACTACTCGTCGTCGTCGTGACAACGTAAGACTCAAAGACACCAGCTCCATAAGAAGATAAGACAACGAGAGCAGTCTTATTATGATGACACTTGCTAAGAAAGCACGTCGTGCTTTGTGTCATAGACTGTTTTACGAACTCTTGTTGAGTTAAGAAGTTGTGTGAATCCAACATGGCGGATGACGACGCACACGAGTCCAGAGAAAGATCACGCAGCTGCAGCAGCAGAGCGGACCACAAGAGGGCGCCCAAGTACACAGAAAAGGGTTTGGAAGAGCTCCTAAACCGGCATATAAGCTCAAGACGAACGAAACTGTGTAAAGTAACATCCAAAGCAAATAAGATTAGCGGACTTATGAAAGAAAATGAAAGTCCGGATGTTGTTAATGAACATTTAAAGGAATATTCAGAGCTTTTGTCAGACTTCTTTCATGCTAATGATGACATACTGTTGTTGTTACCTGCTGATGAGAAGGAGGCTGACCAGACGTTCTGGTTCGAGCCAAAAAAGGAACATTTCACAAGATTTATGAATGAAGTCAAAAGTTGGATAGAGAATACAATGCACCAAGAAGAAGTTGATCCAGAGGATAGTGTCTCTTTTGCTGAGGCACCTGCAAAAGGGAAGACTGGTTCATCCAAAGGAGGCAGCTCTGTTGCAACAAGTGTGTCGCGATCATCCAGAGCCTCATCCGTATCTTCTGCACGTCAAAGGGAGCAAGCAGAACGAGCTGCACTGTTAGCACGTGCAGCTTCCCTGAAACACAGGCAGGCATTAGACATGGAGGAATGCCAGTTAAAGGCAAAAAGGGAACAATTAGAGATTGAAACAGCTATTGCTGCCTCCACAGCCAAATTAAAGGTTTTGGAAAATTTTGAGTCTGAAAGTTGTAAGAGTGACACTGTTGGTTATCCTCAGACGAGTCCAGAAGTTAAGTCACAGCACAGGATCCAGCAGCCACAAATAAAGACTGAACAAACTGTACAAACTGAACTGTTAAAGGTAACTGATGTTCCAGTGAAACAAGAAGGTGGGAAACAAAAGACTGATGTCATTGGTGATGCAGCACATTTGATGGAGGTTATGTCCAAACAAAATGACATTACTGAGATGTTGGTCATCCAACAGAGACTGTCACATTTGCCCCAAAGAGATGTTCCTATTTTCAATGGTGAACCACTTGAGTTTAAATCATTCATGAGGGCTTTTGATCACACTATTCATGAAAAAACTGATAGTGACAGTGACAGGTTATACTACCTTGAGCAGTTTACCAGAGGTGAACCTAGAGATTTAGTGAGAAGTTGTCAGCATATGAGTCCAGAACAAGGTTACAGAGAAGCAAGGGCTTTGCTAACTTATCACTATGGTAATGAACTGAAAATTGCAACATCCTACCTGAATAGAGCATTTAGCTGGCCACAGATCAAACCAGATGATGCTAAAGCTCTCCAGAGTTACTCACTATTTCTGACTGGGTGTAACAATGCCATGCAAGACATAAATCAGCTTGAAGAAATGGAGAACCCCACTAATCTTAGAGTCATAGTTTCTAAGCTGCCTTATAAGATAAGGGAAAGGTGGAGAGTATATGCCTTTGATATCCAAGAAGTAAGTGGACGGAGAGCTAAGTTTGTGGATCTAGTCAGATTTATAAACAGACAGGCTAAGATAGCTACTGATCCTCTTTTTGGTGACATCAAAGATGTTGAGGACAAGGGAAAACCATATGCTAATGTGAAAACTATAAGACCATCCAGACCAAGAGGGAGCGCATTTGCCACAAGTGTAGCCCCCATTGAGAGTGACAAGTCACATGAAAAGGATAAAAGCACATCCTGCAGTGTGAGTAGTGCCTTCCAGAAGCCATGTATGTTTTGTGAAAAACAACATTCATTAGTAGAGTGTCACAAAATCAGAAAACAGCCTTACAAGGACAAACTCGAGTTTATCAAAAGTAAAGGTTTGTGTTTTGGGTGTCTGACACCAGGACATTTAAGTAAAGACTGTCGAAAAAGAGCTTCATGTGAACATTGCTCAAAGAAACATCCAAGTATGCTTCATTTCACAAAGGATGAAAACAGCAACACGGCTGATGTGACCAACACCACTGAAAACCCAGCAGCAAGTGAAACAGCACATGTGTCAGGAGGAACTTGTGGAGCTACTGGGGCCGGTAAAGACAATGAAGTCCTGTCAATTGTGCCTGTGTGTGTAAAGCTCAAGAAAAGTAACAAGATAGTTGAGACTTATGCATTTATGGACAATGGAAGCCAGGCCACATTCTGCTCAGAGGAGCTAATGAGACAGCTTGGCATTGAAGGCAGGAAAACACAAATTCTGCTTCGCACAATGGGACAAGAAAAGTTGGAGCCAAGCTACCATCTTTCAGGATTAGAGGTGTGTGGTGTTCAGGAGAAATGTTACATTGACTTACCTGAGCTTTTCACTCATAAAGACATTCCAGTTTCCAAAGAGAACATTCCATTACAAGAGGATTTGGAAAAATGGCCACATCTCCATGGAGTTCAGCTGCCACAGGTGGATGCAGACATTGGACTTTTGATAGGATGTGATGTTTACAAAGCTATGGAACCCTGGGAGATCATCCACAGCCAGGATGATGGTCCATATGCTGTCCGCACCATTCTGGGCTGGGTCATAAATGGTCCCCTCAGAAAAGATGACTGTCCAGCTTCACTTGATGGTGAACTCAGTGTTCGTGTGAATAACATTTCTATTGCCAATATAGAGAATCTGTTAGTGAAACAGTTCAACCATGATTTCCCAGAAAAGGCTTGTGAAGAGAAACAAGAAATGTCTCATGAGGACATTCAGTTCATGGACTTTGTAAATGAAACTGTCACAAAGGTTGATGGACATTACAGTGTAGGACTTCCTTTGAGAAACAAAGCCATTAAGATGCCAAACAACCGCAGTGTGGTTTCGCAAAGAGCAGAAAACCTGAAAAAGAGACTTGTCAAGAACAAAGACTTTCACAGAGAGTATCAAAACTTTATGTCTGAGTTGCTGACTAAAGGTTACGCTGTCAAGGTCCCAAACGCAGACATAGTATCTGAAAATGAGAGAGTGTGGTATATACCTCATCATGGGGTGTACCACCCCCAAAAGAAGAAACTGCGCGTTGTCTTTGACTGTGCAGCTTCATACCAAGGCAAGTCACTGAATGGAGAACTTTTACAAGGCCCAGATCTCACAAACTCACTTGTTGGAGTTTTAACAAGATTTAGACATGAACATATTGCTTTAATGTCAGACATAGAAGCTATGTACCACCAGGTCCGAGTCCCACCAGAGGACAGCAATCTCCTGAGGTTCCTCTGGTGGCCAGATGGAGACTTTAACGAACCTCTGCAAGAATACAAAATGGTTGTGCATCTGTTCGGGGCCACATCCTCCCCGAGCTGTGCAAACTTTGCACTCAAGAGAACAGCTGAGGATGCTAAAGACATAATGGCACCTGCTGCAGTCAAAACTGTGATTCACAATTTCTATGTTGATGATTGCCTTGTTTCGGTGTCAGATGAAACACAAGCATGTATTCTGGTTAAGGACTTAACAGAGCTGTGTGCAAGTGGAGGATTCCATTTGACAAAATGGATGAGCAACAGCAGAGCTGTTCTTGCTTCCATTCCAGAGACAGAAAGAGCGAAAGAAGTTAAGGATTTGGATCTCAGTCATGATGCATTACCTGATGAGAGAGTCTTAGGAGTCAACTGGTGCACTGAGACAGATGTGTTTAAGATCAGGATAAATGCAAAGCACACGCCACAGACGAGACGTGGCATTTTGTCATTTGTGAGTGCCATATATGACCCTTTGGGGTTCTTGTCACCTGTTATCCTTCCTGCAAAAATGATCCTGCAGGAGCTCTGTGGCATGAAGATTTCCTGGGATGAAGATATCCCTGCTGAACTGTCAAAAAGATCACAAATGTGGATTTCTGATCTTGCAAGGCTTCATGGTTTCACTGTGGAGAGGTGTTTGAAACCAACAGGATTTGGATTCATCAAATCAGCACAGTTGCATCATTTTGCTGATGCAAGTGAGAAAGGGTATGGAGTTGTTACCTACCTGCGTCTGAAAAATGAGAAAGAGGACATTCACTGTTCTTTCATCATCAGCAAGTCAAGAGTGTCACCCCTGAAACAGACAACAATTCCAAGACTGGAGTTAACTGCGGCTGCAGTTGCTGTAAAGATGGATCAACTCATGAGAAAAGAGTTGCAAATGTCATTGGATGAGTCTGTGTTCTGGTCTGATAGTACTACTGTGTTAAAGTATATTGCAAGTGAAAATGTCAGATTCAAGACTTTTGTAGCAAACAGAGTATCTCTTATCAGAGACAACACAAAAACAAGTCAATGGATGTATGTGAATTCTGAACTGAATCCTGCTGACCATGCATCACGAGGGATGAATGCAGACAAGTTCAGAAAGTGTCAAAACTGGATTTGTGGACCTGAGTTTCTGTCAAAAGACAAGAGTCATTGGCCTGTTTCCCCAGACATGAGAGAAGTAAACAAAAATGATGTTGAAGTTAAAGCAGCAGTAAGTGTGAGTGTTACTGATGTGTTTGAAAACCCACTCAACAAGCTTATCAGTCATTATTCAGAGTGGCACAGCTTAAAAAAGGCAGTATCCTGGATGCTGAAGTTCAAAAGGCTGCTCCAAAAGTTGAGCACACATCGCAAGCTGCTTCTCTCACAAGCAAATGAAAAATGGAGTTTTGAAAAGAAAACTGAGATGGTGAAAGGCCAAATGCAGAAGTTCAGATCGAACATTAAAGGGACTCTGCTCACTGCTCAAGACATATCAGTGGGAGAAGTTGAAGTTATCAAGTTTTGTCAGAGCCAAAGTTTCAAGGAAGAGCTTGAGAGTCTGCAGAAAGGTGAAAGGCTTAAAAAGAACAGTCACATCATCAAACTTGATCCTGTTGTGCAAGATGGAATTTTAAGAGTCGGAGGAAGGTTGCATCAGTCTTCTCTTCCAGCAGATTTCAAGCATCCTGTGATTCTTCCAAAAGGTCACCATGTGTCCACATTGATCCTGAGGCATATTCACAAAGAGACAGGTCACAGTGGAAGAAATTACACATTGTCAAAACTGAGAGACAGATTCTGGATTCCACAAGCAAATTCTGCTGTGAGAAAAGTGTTGTCCAAATGTGTGGCATGCAGAAAAACATCAGCAAAACCTGGTGAACAGAGAATGGCAGACTTACCTGTAGATCGCTTGGTACCTGACAAACCTCCTTTTAGTAATGTTGGTATAGACTATTTTGGGCCATTTGAGGTCAAATGTGGGAGGAGCACTGTTAAAAGATATGGTGTATTGTTTACATGTTTGACTGTCAGAGCCATTCACATAGAAGTAGCTCACTCGCTTGACACTAACTCTTGCATAAATGCATTGAGGAGATTTATTGCTAGGAGAGGCCAGGTGTCTGTTATGAGATCAGATAATGGTACAAACCTAGTAGGAGCAGAAAAAGAGATGCGAGAGGCTATCAAAGGCTGGAACCAGTCTAAAATATCAGAGACGCTTGCACAGAAAGGGATCACTTGGATTTTTAACCCGCCAGCAGGATCACATTTTGGAGGCATCTGGGAGAGGCAGATTCGCTCTGTAAGGAAGATTCTCACCCAGATCTTGAAGCAGCAACCCCTTGACAGTGATGAAAGTCTCCACACGTTGTTTTGTGAGGTTGAGGCAATTGTCAATGGCAGGCCGATCACCAGAGAGTCTAGTGACCCCAACGACTTGGAGGCTCTCACGCCTAACCATTTACTCCTGCTGAAACGACAACCAGTACTCCCGCCTGGAGTTTTCCAAAAAGAGGACTTGTATGTGAGGAGAAAGTGGCGACAGGTGCAGTACCTGTCAGACATTTTTTGGAAAAGATGGACTAAAGAATATTTGCCGCTTTTGATGGAAAGACAGAAGTGGTTGGTACCCAGGAGAAACCTGAAACCAGGAGATGTTGTCCTCATAGTCGATGACAGCGCCCCCAGAGGTTCTTGGTTGATGGGGAAAGTTGAAAAGACTATTTCTGATTCAAACGGTCTTGTTAGAAGAGCTTTTGTAAAGACTAAAACTAATGTTTTGGAAAGGCCAACAGATAAACTGTGTTTGTTGCTTGAAATGGATGAATAGGTGAATGACGTTCATGTCATCTATGTGATGTGTTTTCAGTGTAAAGCTTTTCTCAGGCTATTTGAGAGTAAATTTTGAGTTCTGTTAATGAGAGATTTGAAACATCTGTAATAGAAAAATTTATTTTTTGTGTTAAAAACAAAACAAAAAAAAGGGTTGGATTGATGTAATCCTGATTCTATAGTTAAATGTGCTTTAATTTTTTTTGAATGTAATTGTTATGCAGCAGCAAAACAATTAGGGGCCGGAATGTAAGCGCCATTTAACACTGATTAATTTATTTTCCATTATTGTTGTGCAGTGTATATTTCAGTATAAGGAAAAGTACATTTTTTGGGTTTATTTGAGATATTAAGAAGTTTGCTTTTCTTCATGCCTGTTTTGTCCCTCATCGGCACCTGTAGTCTCTTGCTTGAGGAAGAAAAGTGTGTTCTTGATGACGTTGCTCTGTTGTTTCTTCACAATAAATGAGTGCGGCAGAGCCACGGTCGTTTTACCGTTTGCTCGTCTGCTTAGAGGTCAAAATGCCGACTCAACGCGTAAAACAGACTCTGTCATTACTCATAGTGGTTAAGATACATAAGTAAGTAAGAATAAGTTTAAATAAGAAACTTTAAAAGTAACAGATAGCCACTACATTTATGTTTGGGTTATTGCAGCCCGAACAGTTCTGGTCAACATTTTGATTTTTTATTAGATCCCGACGCCCATGTTTTCTGATCCAGTCAGGTGAATCCAAGTGTTCATGATCCAAGTTACAGTTCATTAGCTCCATTTCCTCAGATTGTGTTGAGGTTTTGAAGCTTTTGTTATCTATTTAGGCGTTCAATTTGTCCAGATCCTCCATGCTCTTGACCAGCACCGTCTTTGTTTGTTCTGGGGCTTCTCCGTTGGTTCTTATCAGTATTTTGCAGTTTGCCGTCCAGGTGCTTTTTATCTTCCCGGCCTTTTTTAGCTCTCGTGCTTTCTTGGCCATCTCTGCGTTTTTTTTGGTCAGGTTTTCATTGAAGAACACTGTTGAGCCTTTGAGTTTTGGGCCCTGTTTCAGCAGCGCTATCTTATGTTTTCTGTTTGTGAATCTCAATTTCACACTTTTCCCGCCGTTTGCCCCTGTCCAGGGCATGAGGTGACAGTATTCCACGTTGTTGAAATCCATCTCGATTTTCTTTGATTCCATGAAATCAGCCACCTGTCTCTCCACCGTCTTGATGTCCTCTTCGTCATGATCACTGTCATGCTCTCCTGCCCGTCTGTTTTTCAGTGCTTTCGCGTAGGATTGCGGTTTGATCTTTATGCCGGTTACGATCACATCATTTAGCCTGGTTTGTTGATCCAGGTCTTCGACTCGCGCTTCCAACTGTTTGATCATCTCAGAATGTTTTTTGCTGTAATCCTGCAGCTGTTTGTGTTCTCTCTGAAGGTTTTTTTTAACTCAGTGAGAACTGATTCTATCTTCAGATTCAGATCTTGCTGGCCTTTCAGGATTTCATGAATCTCCTCTGCCATGTTTGTGTCGGGTCCGGAACCCGAATCCGGATTTTTTGTCTTGGACTTTCCCTCCTTACTGCCTCCCATTTTGTGAGTTTTGAATAGTCTTCGTTCTGCTGCAGCTGCTATCCAAGGACAGAGCTCACAGATATGCATCCGTCTCCCATGGAGGACAGAATGAACTCACTCAACCATAAAACAGCTGACTTCTACAAAACCTGGTCCACATTCATCAAGAAACTAAAACTCTCTCTCTACACACACATACACACACACACACACACACACACACACACACACACACACACACACACACACACACACACACATACGTTCTCTCTCATCACAGTGGATGAGCCTCTGGTCACTTTTAGTGGAAGATCGTCCACTGTGACGTTTGGACTGGTCTTATAGATGAGTGGCAGGAGCTCCACCCACTTGTCCCAAACCTCCCTGATAGCTGCCAGTTTGACTTCTTGAGGACGGCCTTGTCTTGTATCACGGCTGACACACAGAACCACCTGTGACAACATGTAAAGTTTCAGGTGGTCATTTCATGATGGCCTGAAAAAATTGTCTGAGCAGACTCTGCGTCCTGTAAACTGCAGGTAGATCAGTTTCTGGATTTGTTCACAGCAGTCAAAATCACAAGACCCGTGTATGCTAACCCATCCTCACCGTCAGTTTCCTGGCCTCTCTCCTCCTCACCAGTTTGGTGATCAAATATATAATCAGAGCCTCACTATCTGTATGTGGACCTGCCATGGTGCTGCCACATGATGAACTGTGATCAAGGCCTCAAAAAGCAGCACTGTATTTACCAAAGCTACCAGAAAAGTTCAGTATTATTGAAACTGAAACTTCCTGTAAGAAGTTGGTTTGGGATGGTTAAAACCTGAACCCTAAAGTTTGGACCATCTTTAGGACTGTCTTTGTTGTTGACAAACTTGATGACTTGATGAAAAAAAGTTGAGTTGTTGTTCCAAAAACCATGACAGCAGACTGTAGGGTTTCAGAATAAGAAAAACAGAGTGGAGTATCAGAGTGATCCACACGGCTGCTTCATCACATCTGACTGCTGTTTGTTCCATTAGAAGGTTAGTCAGCACCATCTAGTGCTCAGATAGTAGACCTGCATCATGTGATCTATGTGTGAGCTGACACTGACTGGGTTTCTGCCACAGGTGAGACCGGTTCTGACGTCACTCTGAAGTTATGAGGATGTGACAGTCTCCTCAGATCAAAGGCACACAGACACCAGGACGGACGAGGCTCAGACAAGCAGCTTCTTCTCTCCACACATGAAGCTGGAAAGTGTCTGTAAGCTGACCTGAACTCACTTCAACAGGTGAGGATCCCTCCAGAGAAACCTGTCCCTGTTTGATGATCAGGATCACTGAGCTCACATGCTGCTGGATCACTGTTGAACTGTAGAAATGTTTCTGGATGCTGATTGGCTGTTTGAAACGTGTTGTGGAGTTTCTCTCTGAGTTAAAGAGCAGTGATTTTACAGAGATTGATCTGTTTTATAGTTTGTGTTTGAGGAGTCGAGTCAGACTGGAATCTGAGTCACACCATCAGTGAGAAAACAGGGAGTGTCTGAACCGGTCTGACAGCCTGGATCAGCTCGGCTCAGGTGCTTTGATTTATTAACTCTTTATACTCTGAAGTGAAGAGCTGGATGAAGGTTGGACAATAAAATGTGTGTTACATATTGTTGTGGTCACCATAGTGTGTTTATGGGAGAGTGTGGGGGGGCTGAGTTTGGGCTCCTCAGATCCTGTTTGGGGCTCCAACAAGGTTTGTGTCAGTCCTGAATATCTGAGTCATGTTCCTGAGAGGAAGGAGAACTGATGTGTGTCCTGTGCTGTGAAGCTTGTTGTAATGAATGAACATGTTGTTGTGTTTGTGTGAAGGTGGGGGCTCTGCTATGTATCAGTGTGAGGACAGAGAGGAGGGAGCCCCTCCCTCTAAAACCCTCCCTCTGTGTGGGGACCATGAGAGCCAGACCAGAGCTCAGAGGTGAGACCAGGATCTCTAACTGTCCATGACCTGACATCACTGCACCATCATTATTCACACTCACAGCTGTGTGTGTGTGTGTGTGTGTGTGTGTGTGTGTGTGTGTGTGTGTGTGTGCGCGTGTGTGTGTGTGTGTGTGTGTGTGTGTGTGTGTGTGTGTGTGTGTGTGTGTGTGTGTGTGTTTTGAAGCAGTAAGCAGCAGTATGGACCAGACTCTCCTGGACCTGGACCTGCTCCCAGCTCTGTGTCCTTAAAGAGTGGTTGGTCTATGGATATTCTTATTAATTTTAAATCTTCAGAGATGAGTGTTGATGAAAGGTGAGCCTCTCAAAGTGAACTTCCTGTTGTTGTGTGTGAAACATTTGATCCTAACTGTGGTTGGTGTTTTCTCTGTGAAGCTGAACATGTTTCAGTCTTTGTGTTTCTATCAGGATCCAACAGCAGGAAACAGGACTGGAGGCAGAAAGAAGTGGACTCAGCATGTATCTTCATGTGTGTCCTGTGTTTGTAGGAGGATCCAGCAGATGGAGTCGATCACATCAACACTGTGTGTCATTATATTATAAACACTACATGATCTTCTATTTGTTCCACAGAGTTCAGCAGCAGAGATCAGAGGCTCCCATTGGTCAGTCTGCCCAGCAGCATCACACACAGCTGGATGACTCCATATGGATGGTGTGTAAATGTACACACACACACACACACACACACACACACACACACACACACACAGCTCCTCCTGAGCCTCAGAGCACACACTCATTCTGTTTGGATCTTTCTGAATAGTTTCCTGGTTACCCTGCAAACATCATCTCTGCCTGAATTCTCTTCACACTCAGTGTTTGACTGATTGAATGAAGCCGCACATTTCTGAGCTGCACACACTCAGAGGTCAGAGGTCATGCTGGATGCTGGTCTCACACAGCCTCAGACTTTGTGAGCAGAGTCCACAAACTGAGTCCAGTTTGAGCTTTAAACAACACAAACACTTTGCTTCATGTTAATGACAGCTGCTGCTTTCAGCTTCATTCTAATAAACACATCACGTCTAAAGTCACTGCAGACTTTTTCTGCATGAAAGCACACCAGGAGATTTCTCCAACATGAAGTTCATTTCAGAGAAACTTGATTTGTAGAAGACAGGAGCATCCACAGACTAAGAGGTGAAGCAGTTTTGTGATCCAGTCTCCATGCTGGACTCTGCAGACCAGCAGGCTTTCTGTCTGTCACACATGATCTGATGTTACCTTCTACAAGTTCAACCTGACATTTTCTTCTGTTCCAGCTGCTCCAGGAGAACATTATCAGCTTCGTAAAGAGCCAGCTGAAGAAGATCCAGAGAGCTCTGAGTCCAGATTACCCAGAATGCTTTGAGAGTCAGAGTGAGGATGAGGATGAAGAGCAGAGGAGGAGCAGAGAGGCGTTCCTGAAGATCACTCTGCACTTCCTGAGGAGAATGAAGCAGGAGGAGCTGGCTGAGTGTCTGCAGAGCAGTAAGAGGATCTGAACACATTTAACATGATGGAAAGAGGAAACATGGGAGAGGTTTACATTTCAAACTCTGCTCTTCATATGATGAACACGTTTGTATCACATCTATGAGCTGTGACAAACTGTTCACAACTGATGAGCTGAAGAGATTTCAGAGAGGAGCCAAATCAAATCCATCCTGATGTCTGAAAGCTGAAACTCATCAGACTGATTGTAGCTTCAGCTCATTCATTACATTTCTTTTTTCTTCATTCAGGAACTGAAGCTGCAGAGTGCAGCCGTAAAGTGAAGTCTGAGCTGAAGGAGAAGTTCCAGTGTGTGTTTGAGGGGATCGCTAAAGCAGGAAACCCAACCCTTCTGAAGCAGATCTACACAGAGCTCTACATCACAGAGGGAGGGACTGGAGAGGTCAATGAGGAACATGAGGTCAGACAGATTGAAGCAGCATCCAGGACACCAGACAGAGCAGAAACAAGCATCAGACAAGAAGACCTCTTTAAAGGCCCACCTGGAAGACAGGAACCAATCAGAAGAGTGCTGACAAAGGGAGTGGCTGGCATCGGGAAAACAGTCTTAACACAGAAGTTCACTCTGGACTGGGCTGAAGACAAAAGCAACCAGGACATCCAGTTCATATTTCCATTCACCTTCAGAGAGCTGAATGTGCTGAAAGAGAGAAAGTTCAGCTTGGTGGGACTTGTTCATCACTTCTTTCCTCAAACCAAAGAAGCAGGACTCTGCAGGTTTGAAGAGTTCCAGCTCCTCTTCATCTTTGACGGTCTGGATGAGTGTCGACTTCCTCTGGACTTCCACAACAATCAGATCCTGACTGATGTCACAGAGTCCACCTCAGTGGATGTGCTGCTGACAAACCTCATCAGGGGGAACCTGCTTCCCTCTGCTCGCCTCTGGATGACCACACGACCTGCAGCAGCCAATCAGATCCCTCCTGAGTGTGTTGACATGGTGACAGAGGTCAGAGGGTTCACTGACCCCCAGAAGGACGAGTACTTCAGGAAGATGTTCAGAGATGAGGTGCAGGCCAGCACAATCATCTCCCACATCAAGACCTCCAGAAGCCTCCACATCATGTGCCACATCCCGGTCTTCTGCTGGATCACTGCTACAGTTCTGGAGGACCTGCTGAAGACCAAAGAGGAGGGACAGCTGCCCAGGACCCTGACTCAGATGTACATCCACTTCCTGCTGGTTCAGTCCAAACTGAGGAACATCAAGTATGAAGGAGGAGCTGAGACTGATCCAGTCTGGAGTCCAGAGAGCAGGAAGATGATGGAGTCTCTGGGAAAACTGGCTTTTGATCAGCTGCAGAAAGGAAACCTGATCTTCTATGAATCAGACCTGACAGAGTGTGGCATCAACATCAAGGAGGCCTCTTGGTACTCAGGAGTGTTCACACAGGTCTTTAGAGAGGAGAGAGGACTGTACCAGGACAAGGTGTTCAGCTTCATCCATCTGAGCGTTCAGGAGTTTCTGGCTGCTCTTCATGTCCATCTGACCTTCACCAAGTCTGGACTCAACCTGATGAAAGAACAACAAACAACATCCCTGAACTCTGAAACCTTTAGAGTCAAACCTAAACTGAAACACCTCCATCAGAGTGCTGTGGACAAGTCCTTACAGAGTCCAAACGGACACCTGGACTTGTTCCTGCGCTTCCTCCTGGGTCTCTCTCTGCAGACCAATCAGAGTCTCCTGACAGGTCTGCTGACACAGACAGGAAGTGACTCACAGACCAATCAGGAAACAGTCCAGTTCATCAAGGAGAAGCTCAGTGAGGATGTGTCTGCAGAGAAAAGCATCAACCTGTTCCACTGTCTGAATGAACTCAATGATCGGTCTCTACAAGACCAGATCCAACAGTTCCTTCAATCAGGACGTCTGTCCACAGAGAAACTGTCTCCTGCTCAGTGGTCAGCTCTGGTCTTCATCTTAATGTCTTCAGACAAAGATCTGGACCTGTTTGACCTGAAGAAATACTCTGCTTCAGAGGAGGCTCTTCTGAGGCTGCTGCCAGTGATCAGAGCTGCAAACAAAGCTGTGTGAGTGAATGAGAGACATTTGAAACATAAATGATTCTGTTCATGACTCTGAAAACATTTGTTTGTTCTCTTTACATGATCTCCTTCAGGCTGAGTGGATGTAACCTGTCAGAGAGAAGCTGTGAAGCTCTGTCCTCAGTCCTCAGCTCACAGTCCTCCAGGCTCAGAGAGCTGGACCTGAGTCACAATGACCTGCAGGATTCAGGAGTGAAGACTCTGTCTGCTGGACTGAAGAGTCCACAATGTAAACTGGAAACTCTCAGGTCAGGTCTTTGGCTCCCCCTGCTTGAGGTTAGAGATAAAGAAATAGTGATAATCAGTGGACTTTTTCTTATGGCATGATTCTTTTTCTAACCTCAGACTGTCAGGATGTCTGATCACAGAGAGAGGCTGTGCTTCTCTGGCCTCAGCTCTGAGCTCCAACCCCTCACACCTGAGAGAGCTGGACCTGAGCTACAATCATCCAGGAGACTCAGGAGTGAAGCAGCTTTCTGCTGGACTGGAGGATCCACTCTGCAGACTGGACACACTGAGGTATAACCAGACAACAAGAGCTCAAAGACTGAATCTGTTGGATTCTTTTCAGAGTAGTGATTGGACCTGAACCAGGAAACACACAGACCAGCAGAAGAGCATCAAATAGAAACAAAACTCTGTTTAATAGAAACAGCAGCATGTCTTCACTTCTTTGATGGTTCTGTTCTCTATGGAAAAAGTCCCATCTGAGCGTTCATCCTCTAATAATGTGAGTGAGCATGAAGAAGGCAGATGTTACATCATCAGAACATCAGAATGATTGAAAATATGTAGAAATATAAAGAGCTCATCTCTAGGAGACAGTGTTGTCTGATCAAATTAAAATGATCAAATATTATAGACGTGAATTTTCCCTGCTGACTCCTACAAAGAGCGGACTACTTTAAAGAGACAGATCAGAGGGAGAGCAGGATTTGGCATCACTCATTTCAAAGAGGACATGAGGAGCAGGATGTGGACTTTATGGATCCAAAGAGCAACAGGCAGCCTTTGCTTTTTGACTCTTTTTGTTCTTCTTTTTCTGCCAGGATCTCAACACTGTCAGAAAAAGTGAGAGAGTGATGGAGACAGTTGGCTCAGATGAGTTTCAGCCTGTTTCTCTGTCACAGTGACAAACTGAGGATCACTGCTTCATGTTGAGCAGCAGTTTGGACTCATGTTGGACAGAAAATCATTCTGACTGTGTTTCTTCCTCCAGGGTGGACCATGGTGGACAGCAGTGGTTAAAACCTGGTGGTCTGAAGAAGTGTAAGTGTGGAATCAGTTTGACTCCTGATGAGCAAACAGCAGACTGTCAGCTAACAAATGTGGCAAGCGGGAGGGGGGCGGACGGATCGGTTACGCACCCACTCTAAAGTGGGGCCGGGTACAATCTACCTTTAAGTTAGGAGTAACTACACCAGAGCCGGACAACGCCACCCTGGGAATTTCACCCAGGGAAATAGTTTTCAACTTTTGACAGGCACACAGGTTCGTTCCACAAAATGGAGCCAAAGACGTGGTTCAAGGAGAAAAAAAAAGAAATATTCCTTTACTTTATTAAGAAAAACAGATTAAAACATTCTCCTTAAAAATACCATCATCCACTCAAAGGAAAAAAAGGGGAGTTAGGCCTAGAAGGACTGGACTTACCAGTGGATTTGGATTGGGACCGTGAAGGGGAAGGGAACACCCTGTGGCTTGTGAAACATGCGCTCAAAACTGTGGAAAATCAAGAAAAATCACACAAAGCACACGAGGAGGGGAACACCACCACCAGACTCCAGTCCTGCAAAGAGAGGGAACAAAATGAGTGGGATAACACAAACCAAAACTCCAATAACTCAAAGAACAACAAAACAAAATAAATAAAGTTAAAGCTACCAAAAATAACAAATTAGCAAAGAAACAGAAACCAATATTTAACTAAACGCTAATGAAACAAAAACAGGAAACCAATAACCAAACTCAGGTTGTCAAAAGCAATTAAGAACAAAAAAGGAGGGAAAAAAAAACCTTTTACCAAAATTAGTTGTAAAAAAAAAAAAAAGAAAGAAACGAAATACACAAATAAACAGGAAAAAGAATAACCCAAAGCAAACTCCGCTAAGTCAGTGTGTTTACCAAAAATACAAAAGAAATCAACATAACGGGAGCCACTCTCACACACTTAAAAATACCTGCACATGCACACCCAGCTAGGAAACCAAGCCAACAAGCTATGTCGCAGCACAGGCAAACAAAGGCGAAGTCAGGCAAAGACTGGTAGGGCAAAGCAGCAGCGCTTCTGGGTGACAGATTAGCATCAGATCACGTAAGGCAAGGAAGAAAGAGGAGCTCCTTGCTCCGCTGCATCCAGCCACATAAACAAATCTCTGGGCGGGGAGACCCCGTGAACTGCAGCAGCAAACTACGCCAAACTGAAAAATGAACAATACAATTAATAACGGCATGAAATCACAAAGTTACTAACAAATCAAGGCAGCCGCTGCCACATTACCTGAATGGATACTGCTCTGACAGACAATGGGGCAACCAGGAGGCGACAGAATCTCGCATAGAGATCGTATAACTGTAGGCGCGTCAGGAGCTGCTGCAGGGGACCACGCGAAGCTGTCGATGTGCCAACAAACAATAATTTTCTTGCTGCTCGAGTAAATCAGCACACAAGCAGCTTACCTTACGGTTAGCTTACCTGCACCGGTGCTGCAGTGGAGCCCGGAAGTGAGGTAACCAAGGAGTGGCGGGACCTCGGGGCCAGAGAGAAAGAGGCCGACGAGAGGAATCTGCCTGCCTATATGGAGTGCCCTCGTCAGCTGATTGGCTAATGAGTGCCAGGCAGCGCTGTCACCAAAAGGAGCAGAGATGAGACAGCTCATCCTGCTACACAAAGAAAAAAGCCTTCAGGTGTGTCTGATGATAAACTGCTGCTGTGTTTTGTCTTTTTCTCTCCATCAGATTTCTGTGAACTCACTCTGGACTCAAACACAGCACACCGATACCTCAGACTGTCTGAAAACAACAGGAAGGTGACATGTGTGAGACAGGGTCAGTCCTATCCTGATCATCCAGACAGATTTGACTCCTGGGTTCAGCTGCTGTGTAGAGATGGTCTGACTGGTCGCTGTTACTGGGAGGTCGAGTGGAGAGGAGAGGTTAATATATCAGTGAGTTACAGAGGAATCAGAAGGAAGGGAAACAGTTCTGACTGTGGGTTTGGATGTAATAATCAGTCCTGGAGTCTGATCTGCTCTGATAAAGGTTACTCTGTCCTTCACAATAACAGTAGAACAGTCCTCCCTCTCTCCTCGTCCTCTGTCTCTCACAGAGTAGCAGTGTATGTGGACTGTCCTGCTGGCACTCTGTCCTTCTACAGAGTCTCCTCTGACACACTGATCCACCTCCACACCTTCAACACCACCTTCACTGAACCTCTCTATCCTGGGTTTGGGTTGTGGTCTCCTGGTTCCTCAGTGAGTGTGTGTTGTGTGTAGGAGGGAGAGTCTCCTCCTCTTTACACAAACACAAACAGCTGCTGAAGAACAGTTCACCCTCTGCACTAACACACACAAACTTCAGCTGATTCTTTGACTCTTTCTATCCTGTCACATCAGTCTGAATGTTATCAAAGAGCAGGACTCAGTGGAAAACTGACTGACTGAACTTGACTTATTTACATCTCTATGCTGAAAAAATCAGGCCTCATTCAGACTGTTTTTCTTCAATGTGTTTGATAAAAAGTGAGTCAGAAAAGTCTGAGTCAGATTCTTTCAACTGATCAATGAAATCAATGAATCATTTTTCTGTCTGTTACTACGAGCATGTCTTAATCCAAAAATCACATTTACCCTAAATGTATATAAACGTGTAATATTATAAATCTATGTTCAGGAATCTGAAGAAAACAGTGACACAGTTTGGACTCATTTATTAGACAGACTGTTTTTGTTTTAATGGTGAATCAGAAAAACAATCTGACACAAACTCTGGATTGATTCTGTGTAATGTTGATTTGAATAAAGTTGTGTTCAGCATTTTGTTCTTAATAATCTGTCAAACTGTTTTAATCACAGCTCATCACAAATCAAGTGTTTAGAAACTGACACATGATGATGATGATGATGATGATGATGATGATGATGATGATGATGATGATGATGATGATGATCTGTTTCAGGGCTCCTCTTAGTGACTGTTTTCATATTTCTCTTTTCCTCTGGTTTTAAATTCTGATCACGGTGAGTTTGGGTGAAGTCAGGTTCACTGCAGCACGGCGTCCTGGTTTGTCTCACCTGGTCTGGATTCTGTTCCACATAACCACTGGCTAACAGTACATCATCCCTGACCTGTTCCAGTTTGTTAAAGCTGTGATGTGATTCAAGTGGAGTGATACAATACTTTAAAGCTCCTTTCTACAAACAGCAGCAGTTTTAGAGCTGAGTGAACATCAAAATGAACACAACCAGTGTTTTTATATCAATTCATGAACAAACAGGACACAAATTAAGAAGACAAACATATTCAGTCTTTGTACAGGCAGAGGAATATTAAAACCTCCTGTCAACATGTGCTGATGTTGCACACTTCAAGGAAGACTCTCAGTGTGACTTTGTGTTTCCTCTTAATGCTGTAAATATACACAGATAAAGAAAATGCACATTGCTAAGAGCATGTCTCTGCATAACTTCGTGTTACAGCACTGATGAACAATGTGCAAGTTTTACCCTTTTCTTTTCAAACACCAGATAATTTCAAGAGATATTACAACACAACTCAACAACAAAGCATACAGAAATACTAAACTATAGATATACTCAGCATAACAGCATTTTTCAGTAATTCAGCAGGTGTTTCAGACATAAAATACTCATATCTACAGTCACTCAGGTGCAATCTCTCTTCTAACTTAGCATAGCTAACAACAAATCAACTCCTGTACAAACGTACTTTAGGGGAATAAACGGCCAACGTACCCGTTCTGCTAGTGACACACTGCTTCTGTTTTCATGAAACTATCATCATCATTTATGTCTGCTTACCTGTAAATATACACACATACAGAAAATGCACATTGTTAAGAGCACGTCTCTGCATAGCCTCGCGTTACGGCACTGATGAACAATAAAGCGGCACTGTTTACCTCAAGCAGAATGACTCACTCAGCACTATACTCTATCTTGTGGCAAATGTTGGACATTATACCTGATTGTCTGAACATTGTTTTCTGCATGTGTGTAATTTGTCTGAGCACAATAGATATTTTAACAAAACAGTACATGAGTTAGTTTCACAATAAAATAATTACCATACTGTAGAATGGGGGGGCAGGTGTCTTTTTTATGAATCTGTGATCTCCATATTCCCACACTACCCCCTCATAAATCAAATGGCGTCCCGGCATTAAGTACCATTTCACATTATGAAAACCCAAGTGCACATGTGAGTAAGAATAGTTTACAGGCAAAATACATATATGTAGGAGTCAGAATTAACAATCCACAAAAGTCCTTATGGATGCCAAACTGGAACCAGTCAGCCATGTGGCACATATCTCCTGTTGATGCCACAGGTTTGCAGTAAGTGTTATCGTGCACTACAACAGTCCACTGCTTCTACCGTCATCACAAAGGGTATCTGCATCCCTTCTGAGAGAAAGCAACTATAACATAGTGGTTGCCTGCTGTCTTAGCCAATATGTGCATCTGCCATGAAGGATAAATTTAATGTCTGACTTTTTAAACATGTGGACATCTTCCAATTCAAGTTATGCATTTTACTTATTTAACAACTCAACTCAAATTAACTTCAGTCACTTATTTACTACTCAGCTATTGAACTGTTCTATCGTGTAGTCATGTGACTAAGTAGGCTGTCCTAACCTATATGTAAATATTCTTGTTTTTCTCGCTCAAAAAGGATACTTTTTCCTGTTAGAAGGTGATTGTTCTGCATCGCTCTGGATACTGGGGGTTAACTGGGGCACTCATCTTTACTCTTAGCCTGCAGTGCATCAGTGTTCAGTGTTCTCCTCTTGTGTTGATAGTTCTTCAGCTACTTGTTCCAATTGTTTTGACCCAGCTTCACTCTGGAACCCATCTGCAACTGTTACTCTGTTGTCTAGGTGAAACTCAGTTGCCTCTGCCCTCAAATGACAATGGAGTCCCACTGTTCCTCATCCTCTGAACTGAGTTCCTCTCCCCTGCATGTACGTTTGGTGTTTTCCTTTCGTTGTTTTCTGAGTTCAGTAGGGGTGTTGCTTGTTTCAACTGGGGAGGAAGTCACGGGGTTAGAGAAGATTCTGATGCATGACTGATGTGTCCCTTTCCACATTCAGGCTTTAGTTCATACACTGGGCTGTCATGATGTTTCCTTTGTGTTACAAGATATAACTCATCTTCCCAGAATGACCTCAACTTCCCTGGCCCTCCTTTTTCATTTAGGTTTCGCACCAGCACTGTGCTTCCTGGATATAACTCTGCTCCATACACCTTTTTGTCAGAGAGTTTTAATGCGTTTGTAACTCGGTAACAACAACCCTTCACTACTACACTCAGGTTCGACTCACGGAGCAAGGGATAGATTAGTATAAACACAGATATTTTTTCACAAAATCTACAAAACAAGACTGTAACCCAAGATAACTTCCCCACTATGAAAATAATGAAGAAACTCAAAATGTCCCTTCACAGCAAATCGCTGTCTGATATCAATGTCTGTCCGTCCGTTTGTTCAGTGCGTGTGCAAGTACGCATGTGTGTGCTACCCGGGTAGGATGTGTGTTGCATGTGTGTTTCGTGCACATCTTAGATCTTGTCTACTCCAGGTATAATCTCCAGAAGAATGATGAAGATGGAGAATCTGGTCCTCTCTGACCCTTCCTCATGCCAGACAGAGACTCTGGATGGAATCGACACTGTCTCCAGAATGTAGAAACAGCAACTCCAAAAAAAAAAAAAACAATCAGAGTCCTCGATCATAAAAAGAACCAACAGAAAACAAATCCTCTGGCCACAGCTGTCTGACACTCTCTGGCAACACTTTGAAAACGTGAAACTCAAAAATCACGAAAAGAAAGCAATATTTTTCCCCAGAAAATGTCTTCAGCTGCACTCGAGCTACATCGTTGTTTGGTTAGCATCTGGATTAGCTGCAGTGAGTGTTAATCCCAGTGTACAAAGCTCATGTACACTGAAAAAATGATAGCATATACACAAGGCGCCCTCTAACGGCTGTTTTAAGCCATAACAGTTGTCTCTAAACAAGATTTATAATGAATTGAGAAATTTAAATAAAAATGGTCTATCATGGGACTTGATAACAATAAGTAGGTCAACAACTTTAAGCTGTACTTTTATAGAGGTTACACATATCCCTGTGTTCCTGGCTGTCTTCGTGGCCAACTCATAAGCTTCAGTCATTCTGGCACTCCATTTCTCAGCATAGTCTGAATGAGATGGGGTATGATCTTTCACTGTGAGGCCAAACGTGACATCAATGGGGAGTTTTGGGTGGCGACCAAACAAGAGAAAATAAGGAGGATAACCTGTGGCTTTGCTTTGTGTACAATTGTACGTGTGTACCACTTTTGCCAAGGAAGTTTTCCAGTCTGTTTAAGCAGTTTCAGGTAAATTTCTGAGTATGGCCAATAATGTCCTTTTAAATCTTTCCACCTGGCATTTCCCTTTTTTTTTTTATTTATTTATTTATTTCGGGCACGTCAGCACACTTATACAACATCACACATTGTCAATAGTTGATCAAATTGTACATGTCCGAAAGGGAAGACGGGAGAAGCAGAGCTTATCTAGTCCCGTCCCCATTTTCTCAATATTTAGTCTCCTCTTTTCCACATATCATCAGATTATTATACATTTGTATTCCATTTACAGAAGTATGACATTTACAGAAGTATGACATTACAGAAGTATGACATTTACAGAAGTATGACCGTCACTTCGTTCACTATTATTGTTTAGGTACATTCTGTCTTTCCAGTGGCCCGTTTCACAAAGCAGGTTTAGTGGAAACTCTGAGTTTGTTAAGCCTGAAATGAAGGAAACTCAGAGTTTTCCGTTTCACAAAGGGAGGTAACTCAAACCAGAGAAAGAGGAGTAACTCTAGCCTGTTTCGCAGAGAGAGGTAACTTAAGCTCTCGGTCAGTTACCATAGTAACAGACTCTATGAACCTAACCTGGTCGGTACCAGGTTTTTCTCAATGAACCTCGAGTTTCTCTCTGTCCCCGCCCTCCGTCAATCACACATGGTATTTGATTTCCTCATTCATTCAGTCAGCAGGCGAGTTTTGGCACAACACTGTTCTGCCGTTTGTCATTTGAAAAAATATTAGAAACAAACTTTTTTGGGCATGGCATGTCCTTTTGACAACGATCCCGTGGATGAAGGTGCAGCATTATTGCGACGGGAATTAAATATTCGTCGGGAGATTATTATCAGACCGCGCATAGATGTTCTGGCTTTTCCAGACAGATATCTTTTTGAACGGTACCGTTTCACGTCGCAGTCCATCACCTACATACTCAACCTAATCCGTCCTTACATTGGCAACATTACCAGCCGTAGTCATGCTCTCACATCCGAGCAGATATTGTGTGTTGCGCTCCGTTTCTTTGCAAATGGGAGTTTTATGTATAATGTCGGAGATGCAGAGCACTTAAGCAAAGCAACTGTATGCAGGGCGGTCAGAAAAGTGTGCCTCGCCCTGAAACGGCTGTTACCCATTTTTGTGGTTTTCCCTGGACATAAACCTGTCAGAGTCATCAAGGAGGAGTTCCACAGGATTGCAGGTGAATGATGTAGAGATCCAAATGAATTTGAAATTATATTCCATTGATGACATTGTGCTGCAACCTCAGACTGGGATTAGTAATTTTCATTTCTTTCAGGATTTCCAAGTGTGATTGGCTGCATAGATGGCACACACATCCCCATCACAGCTCCCTCACATAATGAAGCTGATTATGTGAATAGGAAGTCCATTCACAGCATAAATGTGCAGGTACATGTAGATTGACTACTGTTTCAAAATGTTAAAGACTGCATCATAGTTCAACATCTGTCATTCTCTGCACTGTCAAGATCATATGTGATGCTGCATACCTTATTTCCAATGTGGAGGCCAAGTGGCCTGGGTCTGTTCATGACTCAAGGATTTATCGCGAGTCTAACCTGAGCAACAGGCTGCAACATGGTAAGCAGCCAAAAGATTTGCACAATATAATTCACTTGTCTCCCTCCTTTAATATACTCTGATGTGTCCACTACACATTACAGGAGAGTTTGATGGCCTTCTGCTGGGTGACAGAGGTTACCCATGCCAACCGAGGTTGCTGACACCTTACCCTGACCCTGAACCAGGCCCCCAACAGAACTTCAACCGGGCTCACTGCAGGACGAGAGCCCGGGTGGAGATGACCATAGGCCTGCTGAAAGCCCGTTTCCAGTGCCTCCGTCACCTTAGGGTGACCCCTGAGAGGGCCTGTGACATTATTGTGGCATGTGTTGTTCTTCATAATATTGCCACTATTAGAGGAGAGCAACACCCTGCCCTACAAACTGAAGACCCTGATGATGACCCCATCCACCTGCCAGCTATGCAGGACGGCAGAGCAGTCAGAGACACCATATGCCATAGCCACTTCAGAGACTGAGTCACCATCATCACCACCAACACCACCACAGCAGACAAATAAAGACATAAAACACACTTCATTTGGTCTTCTTTATTTCCTACAAATACAAGAGCTAGTTTAGTTAATGTTCCAATAGTTAACATAATTAACACAATTCACCTGTGACCATGCACTCACCTCTAATTTGTGCTCCAGTATTTCAGTTTCTAGATCTGCCTTCCTAATCTGGCGGTCCAAGTATTGCATTTCTTTGTCGGTTTTTTGGATTTTTTTCAGCAGGTGAATTTTATAAATCTCTTTTACTGGTAACTGGGAATACATAAGGAGGGCATGAAATTATACAGTTGCACATGAATTCCACAGAATGAACCTCTGGTGTTTACTGAACATCCATCTCACTGTGTCAATCTGTGCAGTGGAAGTTGAGGGACTCTCCTGCTGCTGCCTGGCCATGCCCTGTTGAAAAGGATGAGAATGTGTCAATACTTCAGTGTAGGCTAAATGTTACACTCTATATTCCACCAGAATGTTAAGAAATGTAAATGGGAAGAGAACTATCAGTAACATATCAAGATGTTACCTCTCTGGGCCTTTCTGGATCCCCCTCTGTAAAGGCAGCAGACACAGTTTCCTCGTGCTCTTCATCCTGGATGAGTGATATGTTTCAGTATACTTAAACTACCATTTGGCAAAATCTTTGGAGTATTTCCTTACAGTTACAAGGTCTGTTGTGGCGTGAGGGGGCTCCACAAGGCAGATAGCACCATCAGAATCTGTTGGGACAAAAGAAAAAAAAAAAAAGACATGAAAGGGAAATAAATGTTTTTATGAATAGGCTTAAACACGATATAAAGGCCTCGGCATGTTACATTTTATATAGGCACTTGTGTCTTGAGGGGTGAGCTCTGAAGATGAGCTCCCTCCAGGAATTCCCTCAGCCACTGGCCTTCCGACAATCTGGCTTAGAGCCAGCTCCTCTGCCTCCGTTAGAGGTGGTGGTGCTGGGCCACCACCCGTTTTACGGGCATCTGCTTTCTTTCTGTTGGCTGAGCAGAAGTCTGTGTTAGTTTAAATAGGCTTAATTATTTAACAGAATATGATATAGATGAGAATTATGTGTGTGAAAACAGCATTATGTTGGGGATAAAACAACTACACAATCAAACAGCCACTTAAAATTTACTTTACAATAAAACATGATCAAAATGAGGTACCCCCATTAAATTACGCCGAGGTCTTACCTGTTTGAACAATGTTTTTATATTTCATCTTCAGCTGCTGCCAAGTGCGCTTCTCCCCTGCGGGATTGCACCTACATGAAATAAACGAAAGAGCTACCATTCAAGCAGTTTTCCCCTGTAATATTATTGTGATTGCAAAGGACTAAATTTAAACATACGCATTGACCCGAGCAGCAATGTTCTCCCACGCCGTCTCCCTCTCTTTTGCAGCTGCAGTGGTGTTGCACTTTTTTCGAAAAACGTGTTCAAATTCGCTGTACGAGCTCATTAAGATTTCAAGTTCCAGTGGCGTAAAAAACGCAGCCCTCCTCTTCCCCGTTGCCATGGTGACTCGTCGAATCGGGGCTCCATTGATGTTGGCTTTTTATAGTCGTGGTGCACGCGCTAAACTCTGAGTTGATCTTCTCTGAGTTGATTGAACTAACTCAAATCACCTGTTCTGAAACCGAAAACTCAGAGTTTTCTATCTCAGGTTAGATCAACTCAGGGTTCAGGATTTACCTCGGAGTTTGTTGAACCTCCTTTGTGAAACGGGCCACTGCTGTCTTACAGACCAAACAACCCACATTTCATTCAAGGTCTGTTCTCTCTGCTTTGTTTTTTAAACTTCAACACTCTCATGGGGCAATGTTTATCAAACAGCTTTTGGAGTCTGTATGATGTGGTCCTGGATCCCTTGACTCAACTGTATTCCTCCAGCTTGTAAAACAGTTTGTTTTCAAACTTTCTACCCTGGTCATGATGAAGTCTTGTGGGAAACCCAAATCGCAATGCAAAATCTCCAAATATTTTTTATGTTTTGGCACCTTAGTTGCAGCAAGGGTAAGCCTGAGCAAACTGCGTGAAGTGGTCCATCTCAACCAGGATATATTCATAGCCACCCTTACACCTCTCCAGATGTAAGAAATCAATGGAAACTAGCTTGAAAGGGTAGGTTATATTGATATTGATGCGAGGGGCTCTAGTCGGTTTGTTAGGTGGTTTGTTTTTCAGACCATTGCATACATATGTGACATGGTGTTCAACTTCGTTTTGCATTTGAGGCCAGCTGATGGAAGGAGCAGCTGTGAACGAGTAGCAGTTTCACAATATAGCAACCCATCATCACCAATGTGTAATCTATGCTTTTGTCTGATCAGAGCAGCTGTCTTATTGTTGACTGGGTGCCTCCCATCTTTCGGCCACTTTCCTGATGTGACCTAGTTCCATACCTTACAAATAACAGGATCATCTCTTTGTGCTTCCCTCAAAGTTGATTTATGAATTTCCGCAACAGACATTATCACTGCACCCTTTTACTCATTTAACAGTGCATTGATTGTTGTGGGGCACAACCAGGGTATTGTTTCTTGAAACTGAACAGCTACAGCCTGGGTTACACTGTTCATGACCTTAGGTAGGACTGCTTGTGTACAGTGTTGCATGTACTCTTCCAAGTCTATCGGCATGTGTGAGAGGCCATCAGCATTCCTGTTTGCTCTGCCAGGTCAGTTCTTGAACGAAAACTGGAAGTCAGCAATTCAGCTACCCACCTATGAGTGGTTGTATTCAGCTTGGCAGTAGTGAGCCCATATGTGAGGGGGTTATTGTCTGTATAGACAATAAATGGAGGAGACTAGTAGAGAAACTGCTTACATATGACCCACTTCATAGCCAAGAACTCCAACTCCAACTTTGAAGGTGGTAATTTTTCTCTGGGGCAGCAAGAGTCCTGGATCCATAGGCAATCACTGCCAACTTTCCTCGCTGTCTCCGATAGAGAACAGCCCTGAGCCCTTCCTTTGATGCATCACACTGCAGGATTAAAGGCTGCTCAAAGTAAGGATACCCTAACACTGGTGGCTGAGAGAGAAAGTCAAGCAACTGACCAAGTACTTGTTGGTGTTCAGCTGACCACACAATTGGATGGGATGACAAAAACTGGCCTCCTTTGTAACCTTTCTAGGCCTGTTTTGGACTTATCCAGGTTCCAATCACAATTTTGTCTTAAGAAAGAAGGTCATAAAGCAGTTTTGCTATTCAAGAGAAGTTGGGGATATAACTGTGATAATATGAAATAAACCCCAACAACTTCCTGAGCTCACCAATGTTGGCAGCTGTTCTGTGCCTAAGTTCCTGTACTGGGGCAGTGTCCGCAGGATCCATGGTGTAGCCATCTTTAGTGACAAGCCTTCCAAGGAATTTCAACTTATTCCTGTAGATTTCACACTTCTACTTCATGGTTTTGGTAGTGCAGAAGAACACTCTTCAGATGATCGAGGTGATCCTCAAAGGTTTTGGAGTGAACCAAATTGTCATCCAAATAAGGCAAGCATGTGACATCCCACAGTCCCACCAAACACTCTTCCATCGATCTCTGGAACTCAGCGGGGGCCGATGATAACCCAAAAGGAATTCCCACTCATTCATATAAGCCCAAGGGTGCAATAAATGCAGTGAGAAGACAACTTGACTCTTCCAGGAAGCCTTGATGGTAGGCCTTCCTTGGTCTAGGACAGAGAACCAGGAGCTTCCCATCAGACTGTTTGACTGTACCATGTCCTGTATATAGGGTATAGGATGACGATCAGGGACAGACTTCCTATTTAATTGCCTAAAAACGCAACATAAGCGGAGGCTACCATCTTTTTTCCTCACACAAAAAATTGGACTCGAGTAAGAGGATTTTGAATTTTTCTATCCAGCCTCTGTTTAATAAGTCTTTCAGGTACTCTTTAACCTCTTTGTGAAGTGGTTTGGGTACTGACAGGTCTGTCACAGGTGTGGGATCACTCAGATGAATTTTGAGCTGCAATGAAGGTATGGTACCCATGTCATGCTCATCTTGAGTGAATGCTCCACTCTCCTCACACAAGACTTCCCTGACTTGCTGTTGGTGCTTTGGAGAGAGATGACTGAGGGGAACTGGAGGATCCCAACTATCACTAATAACACCTTCTCTTTTGTTTTCTTGTTTCTTTCTTTCATTTTTTTTCTGAAACTTTCTCTGTCTTTTGGATCAAAGACTCTATTTTCCCCAAGTCCACTGGTGTTGTCTGTGCTGGGTAGACGGTCTTCACACTTTGGGTCTGTCCAAGTGTAGTTTTTGCAGGCAGCCTGATGTCATGGGCAGAGCTGTTTGTGACTGGGATAGCAAGGTGGGACCAGGGATCTCTCTGCAAGCACACAACACCCGGATCCACTTTGAACCCCTCTGGCAGCCGAGAATGTAGACATGGTTCGAAAGAACATCCTGTTTGGCTGGAAGTGGACCTGCTCTAACACTAAACTTGACTACTTTTGTTTGGCCAGCTGGAATGGTTGTTTTTTCTGCGTATCTTCACTGCACCACTGCCTAGTCCATCATCCCCACTTTTCATATGTCTTAGAAAAACCTCAATTTTCTTACAGTCAAAAGAAAATGCTGTTCTGACAGCTTAAGCAATAACACGTGATGGTTCTATGCCCATGGCAATGACAAATGTTCAATGACATTGTGTCCAATTATTGGTTCCTCTTCCATCCCTTCATCTGTAGTTATTAGAACTGGGACTAACAATTCTAGCTGTGTGGGACTAACTGAAGGTAATCTGAATTTCAGTTCACTGCCTGTCCATTCAGTTTACCTGGTCCAATGATCTCAGAAAGGCTCCTGACTGCAGCATGTGGAGTGTGCTGTAATCTCCATTTCTCACTGTATGTCCTATAAAGCTTTTGTTTCCACATCTTCCAGTAGACAGATGATCATGTACTTTCTTCCAATTAGGTTGAGCAACCCTTCTTTTCTTGTTGGAGTCACAAGATTGACAAGGATGATTTCAGTCTTCTGTGAGGCTGTTTCTGCCATCTTCACCTCTAAACGCAGAATACCGTCAGTGATAAGCTTAGTCATACCTTTGTCATCTGGTGGCATTTCAACAATCTCGCAGTATGCGGCTCTCAGTTCCTTGACTCTTGGGCTCTCTTTTGCATTCCTGACATCAATGTGGTAAACGATGGTTTGAATGAATGTGTAAAAGCTGCAAAGAGCTTCATCATAAGATAGGCTGAAGACATAATGTGCTTTCAATAGCACATCAAAAGCAGCAACTGATGTCTGAGCCTCACATGGGATTGCTTTTTTGTCCACAACAACAAAGAACCTTTGGATTTTCTTCTTTTGTTCATCAATGCGAAGAAGGAAGGGCTGACTTGCATCAACTATGCCCAGAAATGTGGTGAAGCTGGCTCCTTCCTGTAGTTTGAATGAAAAGCATCCATTGAAATGTACCAGAGAAGTTACAGTTGTACTGTTGCAGTCTTACAAAAAAAGAAAAAGAAAAAAAAAACAAAAAAAAAAACCTGCAACAAAATTATTTTTACAACAGCAGCAAATAATAAAAATAATAATAATAATAATAATAATGAAGAAATTTTGGTGGTATGAAAAACTAATGATACTGTGAATTGGATGCCACGGAATTGAGGAATCAGGACAGGGTGAAGTCACAAATAAGGCCTTTTAGACCTCCAGGAAAGAATAGAGCTGGCAGATATCAGCAGCAGTTAAACAAGGCATGGTGTAGGGGATACAGAGGAGAGATGAATGAACAGGATGCTAGCAGAAACAAACACAGAAAGTTATATTCTCAGTAATAAGGATCAAGAAAGAGCTTAAATTTACTCTCTATTATAACCAAGCAGCTTCATTAGTAAGCAGAATATAAACGCAAGTTTGAGTTACTGAAGAAGTTTTGATTTATTGTTTGAGAAGAATTTTGCTGCTGATATGTTAATTCAGTGAGTTGTGAAATCAAGCTTTGAGTTGAGAGTAGAAAGCCCCGAGCAGGCATAAGAGCTATTTGCGGTTAGGGGAAAAGGATAGTTGAGGTGAAATAGAGCAACTGTTTAATTTGCCAGAACAGGAAATTGGTGCGGGATGTGTGAAAAATAAAGGTACAAATAGATTAGCCAGTACAAGAACAGGAACTGGGTGTGGAAGGTGTGAAAATGAAGAGAAGTCAATATTGAGCATCACCATGACCGCTAATGAATGAGAGAATATTCATAAATATGCTGATGAAAATACAGTATTGTTGTGTATGGGTAGGCAGCAGATCAATACTGATTAATGAATCAGGAGAAACTTTGCAGTGGAACCTTTATTGGTTTCTGTAGAAAGCAGCGTAAATATACACAGCGCAGGCTTATAAAAGAGTAACAAACAAAGAAGAGAGCAGTCAGAATCTGTGATGGCCGTCTTCAAGCAAGATCGGTCACCGATAGAGGTTGCTTCGGGGAATTTCAACACTCAAGAAAAGCTGTTCTCTCAAGCTGCTTTCTCAAGCTGTTATTTCTCAAGAGTTAGATTTATGCTTGAACAATTTTGAACTCTTAGAAATTGAACTACTTCGAGTTCATCTATGACAGTGTAGAGCAGAGATGAGGAGGCCCGATCCTATCATCCATCCTGACCTCAACGACCGCAGCCATCCACTGATCCATCTTCACCTCAGTTGTGGTCAGACACCAGAGATACCATTCAAAGTATTAATCCAAGGGGCTTCTTTACTTCCCGGCTTCCCCCATGGGAGTAAAAGCAGACGAGTGTTGGCCCACTCTCCTGCTTCTCTGCTCTGCAAAAATGCTAAGAATTATATTTGGAGCTTTGAAAAAGACCATCTATTCGAACAAGTTGGCAGTTTATGATTAGAAACTTACTCTTGATTCTAAGAAATCCTTTTTAACTCAGTTCCAACTTGATTTTCTGAGTTTTGACTTTTCAACAAGATTCTCCTTTTACGATTTAAATCAAACATTGATTTTACAACTTAATTTCTGAGTTTTGATTTTAAACTAGATTTTCCTTTTGTGATTTTTGTTGAAGATCAATTTCTGGATGGGACTTTTCGAGTTTGAATTTTAAAAGAAGATTTTTGAGTTTGATTTTTTGATTTTCAAGATTTAATGATTCAATTCAGCTTTGCTCCAGCTAATTTGCCAAATAAACTACAAAACCTGTAGTTAAAGTAATGTTTGTGTCTTTTCATTGTTTCTTGGACCTCACTTCAATGGGCATTGACCTCAGGGAGGATGCATTTTTTATTTAAAGGTTCTTATATGTTGATCTAGCCTAGGATGAGTATTTTAAACAAGTCCTTGGGATCTATTTTCCCGATCACTAAATATTTTCCCGGCAACCAAGAAATGCAATGATCATGAGAGGTTAGCTGCTGTAATAAATGTTTATGCTGGCAAGAATCTCCCAGGATATTCAGTAGGTTTTTGTGGCCATATGAAATGGGGCTGACATTTAGATGAAGGCAGTCAGGAAGCTGGGCCTAAAATAACCTCGTCCCAGAGGTTAAGCAGTTATTGAAAGGTCTGTCCAGCCTTTACCCTGGCAGACATCTGATTTCTCACCCCTATAGACCTGTACATCATTTCCTGCTTAGGAGATTGGTGTGGCTCAGAGACGATACATACCTTAAGAAATCTCACAAGGTGGTTGGCTGCCTGTGCTGAGTTAATCTTAGCTGTTTTTTTGTGGCCTCTTGATGTAGGAGGTAGGAGTCGCAACAGCAGCAGGAGTGATGACATATCACCATCCCAGCCTTGTAGAAACATAAGAGAACAGAGGAGAGGAGACAGAGAAAAGTTTTTGAAAGTGTTATTGCTTTACTTCAGCTGCAATTGTTCTTAAAAGAATAGCTGAACCTGGTAATAATAAAAAAAAAAAAATTCAACTTGGCTTCATCAAATTATTACACTCTAACATACTTTTATTGAAGATGGCTCATTTTGTTTAATCCTACTGTTGCACATTGAGCTCCATTAAAAAATAGCAAATGAGTGTATTTCAAATACAGTAAAACACATTTACCACAGACATTCTCTGCTATTGGGTCAAAAGCTGCCTGAAGCGCCTCCACATTTGTACTTGAAGGAAGATGCTGGGTTTCTGCAATGACTTTTGCTTGAAATATGATGGACACTTTGCAAGGAACCTTCCAGATATTTCATCTCCAAACATTAAAGGTCCCATATTATGCTCTTTTTCTGCAGGTTCATATAGCTCTTAGAGGTCCCAGAATAGTCAATATGAAGTTTTTTATCTCAAAAAACTGTTTTTTACTGGACTTTAGCCAGCCTGAAAACTCTCTCTAGAGAGCTCTACCGAGAATAAGCTGTTTTTGTGGGCTGTCCCTTCTTCAGCGCAGGCCACGCCCCTACCTGCCCCTCTTTTTATAGAGTTGGGGAGGGGCGTGGCCTGCGTTCAGGCGCGTGCTCTGATGTTTACAAACACAGTTCGCCGGTATGATGGCTAGACACAAACAACCCCAATACTAGCGTCCACAACAACAACAACAACAACAACAACAACAGCTCACAACAGCTGCTTATAAAGCACCGCGAAAAAAAGTTACATGCATAAACAAGACACCGAACTCTATGTCCGTATAGCATTTTATCTGAATGCAGCCTTATCAGCTTGATTTTTTTAGACAAACAACCCCCATACTTGCGTCCACAACAACAGCTCACAACAGCTGCTTATAAAGCACCACGAAAAAAAGTTACATGCATAAACTAAAGAGATATTGCGTAGAGATAGCTCTATATGACATATATGGTCACAAAACTTCTCTTCAATTATTTATTTATTGTGTGACGTGTATATTACCAACACCGACTCATGTTAGCTGCCATGCTAACAAGTCAACAGGCTACGAGGCTGGGTAGGCCACTACAGTAAAGCAGCACAAAATACTGAAACTTTCAGCTCGTACCTTAGTTGGGTCACGGATAGTTGGAAGTGATCCAGGTTTCAGCTTTAAAGTCTTTGCAAATCCTGCTTTGAGCTGTCCCTCGTTCAGAAAGCAGTCCTCCATGAAGTGGTGAGCACAAACATACAACATTTTCGGGGTTGTCGTAGGTATTTCGCCGGCATAAATAAAATTAATCCACTCTTCCATCAAAGTTTCAGGTGAAGATGGAGGTAAAAAAAAGACTTTTGTGCTGCTCCATGCAGCCAACAACAGTGCATTTGCCATGCTTTGTTCGTACCTTTGACATGTTAGACTAGTGTTGACTAATGACTGAGGACCGGGAAATTGGTGGGGGAAAAGCTTTTGGAGGCAGAACTACCTTTGGTAGGGAGCCAATCAGAGAGCTGGGCGGAGTATTCGCGCCCTTTGTGACGTCACAAAGGGCGATTTCTAAAACGGCTCATTACTGCTCCCAGGAGCAGAGATTTTCTGAAAAGTGCAGCTTGCAGGAGAGGGAGAGGATAGAATTTCCTCATGTTGAGGGGTGTTGTTAACAGGCTGGGGGTGCATATTGTTATGAGGAAACCATTCAAAAGTGAATTTTGCATAATATGGCCCCTTTAAAGAAAAGTCATGGTCAATCTTTTAAAACAGACACAATGTCCAGTTTGAGGTTATGGGTGCATTGCACTGATGACGAAGATTAGGTTATAAAATATTGAGTATACAATAAAATAATCTATACACAACCTGACCAACCCAGGTATGTCAAGAAAATGAGGAAAGACATCCAGCACTGAAGATGTTGTATCCGTGTTGTGGACCATCTTCTGTCTGTATTCAAAGGTTGCTTTTGTCTTTTCTTTAACCAAAGATGTTGAGGGTGTAATTATAGTGTAACGCTTCACTTTTATAATGCCAGCATTACCTCACACAAGGGGGAACTTTTACAGGATAAATAGAAAACCTTTTTCTATAAAAAATATTTCGAAAGTAATAAGCAACAAACCTTGCACAAAGAAAACCAAAAAGAACTCTAAAGCCAGTGTCACAAACTTAAAAGATTTAATTTTTAATCAAACAACTCAACACGCGCACAGCACGTAAGGTTTAATCAAAACTGGATCCCAATGAAAATAATGACTATATTCAAGTCTTTATGTTCTCTAAATCAGGGGTCACCAACGCGGTACCTGCAGGCACCTGGGCGCCCGCAAGGACCATTTAATGTACCCTTGAGGCATGTTCTAAAAGTAGCACTTGTCACAATGGAGCTCCTTCTAGATTTTTTTTTTTTTTTGTTGCTTTACTGTTTGGATCAAAAACGCTTACATTACTGTAGATTTAAAATGACTTCCTGTCTGTGTGCAGTGTGATTATGAAAGTAACAGTAAACTAACAGAACAAGAACTCAAATGTCATAAAAAATCTTTCCCTTTGACACGAAGAACACTGACAGACACACGTTCTTTGGTCCGTATCAACAGAGCAAAGGGTTTAACATAAACAAATAAACGTTCATTCAGTATCCTGGGGCGCGTTGCACAAAAGGAGGATTAAGACATCCATGATAAATGAGTGAACTCGGCTCAGCGAATCCAAAACATGAGTGTCCAGGCTTAATTGGTTGCACAAAGACCAAGCCAGGATGAGCGGACAAGGATTCATCAAGCCAGGTGAAACCAATCCTGGATCAGTGCCCGCCAGGGCTCCTCAAATAGACCCCGCCGTCGATCACAGATTCACAGATTCAACATGACATCACGAGCGGCATACTTTTCCCCGTCGGAGGCGCAACTCCTAATGGAAGCTTATGAGGAGGTAAAACACCTTATAAAAAAGAAAGGCAACACTGCCACAGTAATAAACCAACGTCAAAAAGCGTGGTAAAGCATTGCAGACCGCCTGAATGCGCAAGTAGTGTAGAAATACCTATTCAATCCTCAGCTGAAGCCATCACAATTATACTCCAAAATGTTAACATCTCCACAATGTAGAGGTACTGTTTATGAATGAATTAAAAATGTGAGTGAAAGTGACTGCAAATATGAGTGAAGCTGTGTACATGTCAATTCATCAGATTGTAAAACACATCCATACTGTATGTGTGCATGTGTGTGTGTAGATTAAACAGCTACAGGGGGCTGGCTAACAACTGCTGCTAACTGAGGGCTAGCTTCGGTGCAGAGCTGTGATTCTAACTCAGACACCCTCGCCTCCAGAGCTATAAATAAACTACACTTAATGCATGTATCACTATCCGTAAAGGAGGACGAGGAATAGCTAAACATCTGACACATCAGACAGCAGCGAGCAGGAGATGAAGAGACCGGGTAGGAAGCCATGTCTGGTGGGAAGGAGCTAGAGGCTAACGGGAGCAACAGTGGTCGAAAAACAACAAAAAGCCAACCAAAGTGTAAAGTGAAATAAACAGTGCTTAGTGTGGGCTACTGTAGATTGGTAACATTATGGGATTAGAAAAACAGTGAAATTAAGATGAAACTGTCGCGAAAGAGTGACAGTTTAGCAACAGCGGTGCTACAAACAAAGCAACGGCAAACCGGAAACGATACAACACACTCACGTGACCTAGCAGGCAAATCCTTAAACACTGACCACTGATCAATAGTGGTCCATCTCCGTAACATTGAAATTTGAGACCATGGCGATGGATAATCTGACCAAGGGGGAGGAGGTAGAGGATGATGAGGAGAGGATGCCTTGAGAGAGGGGGCCAGTGGAGGAGGAGCAGTTGTTGATGAAAATAAACTGTTTCCGGTCTGTGAGGTATGATGTCAGCCAAGTGAGGGCATCGTCCGTGATATATAGAAGAGAATGTAAGCGGGAAAGCAGGATCGAATGGTTAACTGTGTCGAAGGCAGCTGTGAGGTCCAGGAGGACAAGGATGGAGATAAGGCCAGGGTCTGAAGAGAGGAGGAGGTCATTTGTGACTTTCAGGAGGGCAGTTTCAGTGCTATGGTGAGTGCGGAATCCGGATTGAAATTGTTCTAAGAGGGTGTTGTTCGTGAAATGAGTCTTGATTTGGGCGGCAACGGTATGTTCCAGGATCTTTGAGAGGAAAGGGAGGGTTGAAATTGGACGGAAGTTATTGAGATCATCAGGATTCAGTCCAGGTTTCTTGAGTATGGGGGTAATGGCAGCCAGTTTGAGAGACAGAGGGACAGTGGACGAGTTGAGTGAGGGGTTTACAATGTTAAGTGATAAATTTGGAAATGGTGGGGAGGCAGTATTTAACAAGGGAGGACGGGATGGGGTCTAAACTGCTGGTGGAGGATTTAATAGAAGTAATGATTTTAGACAGATCAGCTTGCGAAATGGGTGAAAATTTAGAGAGAGGGTAGGTGATAAGAGGAGCAAGGGGGAGGGAAGAGGTATCTGAGGGGGCTGGTGTGGATAGGGAGTTGTAAATTGAGTCAATTTTTGATCGGAAGAATGAAAGAAAAGCATTGCATTTGTCAACAGTGAAAGAGTTTGAAGTGAAATCGATGGGGTTAAGGAGTTTGTTAACAGTGGAAAAAAGAGCCTTTTGGTTATTAGAGCAAGTGTGGATGAGATTTGAGTAACAGTTGGAACGAGCTTGGATCATGGCAGATTTATAGAGTTGAAGGTGGTCTGTGTATGCTTGGAGATGAACTGTGAGTCCGTATTTTTTAGAAAGTCTTTCAAGCTGGCATTTTTGGGATGTCAGACGGTGGAGATCAGGGGTGAACCAGGGGGCAGAGTGTGTGAATGAAACAGTCTTGGTTTTTAAGGGAGCTAATTGATTGAGGCAGGCTGAGAGAGAGTTGTTATAGTGGTTGATGAGGTTGTCCAGGTCATCCGATGATGCAGGGGATGTTGTGGCTATGGTTTTGCTAAGTGAGGCTGAGAAATCTTGGGGCAGTATGGATTTGATGTGTCAGAAAAATATGGTGCGTTTTTCTTTGGTAATAGGGGTGGGAAGGTGGATGTCAAAAACTATGGCCAAGTGGTCAGAGATGTGGAGGTTGAAGCTGGTGAGTTGCTGAATGTTAACACCTGTGGAGCAGACGAGGTCCAAAGTGTGGCCATGGGAGTGTGTGGGGAAACTGACATGTTTGGTAAGATTGAGGCAGTCCAGGAGGTCTAGGAAGTCGGAGGCATGTTTGCAGTTTTTGTTATCGATGTGAAGGTTGAAGTCACCAAGAAGCAAAACTGAGGCTGAGATGGCTGAAAGATGAGTAATGAGGTGAGTGAAGACAGAAAGGAAGGACAGATTAGGTTTGGGAGGGACGGTAGATTATGATGATAATAAGAGGACTGGGGGAGAGTAGTTTAAAAGCCATATGTTCAAATGAGTCTACAGCGGGAGTGGAAACTGGTTTTATTTTGAGGTGGCTCTTGAAAACTGAGGCAACACCACCACCTCGGCCAGTAAGGTGGGGTTGATCAATGTATTTGTATCCAGAGGGTGTGGCTTGGTTGAGGGAGAAATAGTCCAGCTGTGCCAGGTTTCAGTGATACAACGGATATCCAGGTTATTGTACACGATGAAATCATTCAATATGACTGCTTTTTTGTTGAGGGAGCGAGTGTTTTGAAGGGCAAGCTTGAGGATATGCTGCTGTGGTCCATGTTGTGAGATGCAGGGGAGCACAGATAGGTTTTGTGTGGATTTATTGACTTGAGTTCTATTTTTAACGCGAGGGGGTCTGACGGTTATGATTGAGGGAATGGGAACATTATTTGGAGGAGCATGATGCTCAATATAAATAAGTTTGTGTATATTTACAGAGGTAGGCCGGTTTTGAGGAGAAAACGATCTGACTGAAATAACGGGCTGGATCTTGAATTGGGCAAAAGGCGGCGGCAGAGTGCGCTGGGGCCTGTGGGGGGAGCCGTAGCAGGTGAAAATGTTAGGAGATTGGACCATAGAAGAAGAAGAAGACAGGAGGCGCTACGGGTGGAGTGTAAACAGTCAATCACATGGTTGATTGTGGACAGCATGTTGCAGATTGTCCGTTAAAATACAACTGCCCATTTAGTTTGGGTGCAGACCGTCTTTTTTGAAAAAGGATGTACGGCCCCAAAATAAGTTGAAGTTATCAATGAAGTTTATAGAGTGAGACATGCAGGCAGACTGGAGCCAAGTATGGAGGGAGAGGATCCTGCTGAAGAGTCCGGAACCACAATTTTGAGGAGAGAGTGAGCCGCTAATGAAGATCGATTTCCTGATGGTTTGGATATAACAGAAAAGTTTAATGAACACTGTTTTGGTGATCTTGGACTGTCGGAGGGATGCGTCCACACAGCCAACGTGGATGATAGTATGACGGACAGATGATGGGAGTGTGCCAAGTATTTCTGGAAGTTTGAAGAGGATGTCGGAGACATTAGCTCCAGGTAAGCAGTGCATTACCACATTGAAGAAACGGACATTTCTTATGATGGAATCTCCGATTAATAAGGTGGTCAGAGGAAAAAGAGGACAGGGGGTTGCTACTTTCGAGGGGGGAGAGCTGTCAGTTTTGGCCGGTAGTGACTAGTGAAGAGGGACTGGTCGGCGGGATGACGGGACGCACCGGAGCCAGTGTGAAGTGAGGGATGGAGAGACGGCGGGTAATGCTTTGAGAGGGACCCAGAGAGGGGGTTTGAGGAGACATTTTATATTGTGGACTTAATTAAGCCCTATAGCTCAGCCCGAAGCCTGAGGTCGTCTGGGCAAAACTTGTTGATGGTTCCTCGAACCTGCTTTAAGACTCGCGGTGACCGATCTTTTAAAGCTGTTGCTCCCAGACTATGGAATGAACTTCCCCAGGACCTGCGCTCTCTGGACTCAGTAGACACCTTTAAAAAGCTCTTGAAAACACATTTATTTAGGCAAGCATTCGCGTCTTAACACGTCCGGTGGTGGCACTGATTGAGCACTGTGATTTTAGAAATGTTGTTTTATGTTTTTAGCTGTACTATGTTCTTAAGTATGTTGCTTTTAAGTATTTGTTTTATGTACAGGTGTACTATGTTTTTAGGTATGTTGCTTTTAAGTATCTGTTTTATGTACAGGTGTACTAGTTTTTTTTTTGAGTATGTTGCTTTTAACTATTTTGTTATTTTGTACTATGTCCTCTACTGTGAAGCACTTTGTGACTTGTGTCTGTGAAAAGTGCTATACAAATAAAACTTACTTACTTACAGTGGGTTTGTGGACTGTGAGGGATGTTGCTGAGGGATTTTGCATATATCTGTTTTGGGAGTGAAATCCTGCCTGGAAAGGATATCAAACCTGTTATTCAGGTGCATTGTGTGATGGAGTGTATGGGTATGGCGAGGCTGTTTGGATTTCACACTACGAGGGGCGACCAGGGACCAAGCTGCAGGATCTCGTAGAGTGGAAGTGGCAAGGGATTTAGGCTTTGCTCCCTGCCTAATCCAGGTGGGGTCGCTGATAGTTGACGGAGGAGGGGGATCTGAAGCAGCAGCTGTTCAGTCGGAAGCGGTGGGTGAGGCATTGTCGGCTGGGACAGCACTGGAGGCAGGGCAGGACTGGGCAGGACTGGATGCCTCGGATGTCGGCGAAGTGGAACGAAAGACAATGGTGTCCATTTGCATTTCAGCTTCACGGAGCGTGTAGAGTGTGGAGATACGCTGTTCCAGCTCAGTGACTTTTTCCACTAGGGCGGTGCAGTTTACACAGTTGGACGGAGAGGTAAGTGGAGCCATGAGTGTGTGTAGCACCTAGAAACAGAGGAGGGCCAGTAGTGGTTAAAAGTGCACGGTACAAGTTATGTCAAGGAGGCAACAAGGGTAGCCGTAGTTAGCTGAGGGTAGGCAGGCACAGGCACTTACACACGGGGGCTCCAACACAGAGCCTGCAGCGTTGGGTTGGTTCAGCGTTAGCAATGAAGGATCAGTAAGGGAGACAGAGCGGTGACTTACCGGCGAGGGCCCCGAAACAGGGCCCGCTACTGATAACCGACGTCCTAATTTGGAGAAAGCCTGGGGGTACAGTGGCTGGGTACTCAGTCGGACTTCAAGGCTAGCAGCAAAGAGCCTGGCTAGGCTTGCTCTGTTGCGGTAATGATCTGAAATGTTTAGATAATGACAGTGGGTCTAGTTGAATGTGATAACATTGTGTATATATATATATATATATATATATATATATATATATATATATATATATATATATATATATATATATATATATATATATATGAGGTCAAGTCAACCTGGGGGACCTTAACTACCTCCTACTTGCCAAGGCTAAGGAATGAAGTACCTTCAGAGTCTCCAGAGGATCTCTAGAGGATGTGAACATGGCACTGCTCGCTATCCCTACCAAGAGTATTACTGAGACCAATCCTCGATGCCGCACACATGGATACTGGAGTCCCTGAAGCTGTATAAAGTCAATCGGACACCACAAACCTTCCTGCAGAACTCAATGGGACTTTGGAAGACAACCCTGGAAGCCAAATCAAAACCAATGGCACAGGTGAACAAACACGGCATATACAAGGAGATGCTCTGTCCCCACTGCTGTTCTGCATGGGCCTGAACCCTCTCAGTGAGATCATCACCAAGAGTGGCTACGGATACCGCTTCCGGAGTGGGACAACCATCAGCCACCTCCTCTACATGGATGACATCAAGCTGTACGCCAAGAGTGAGCCGGACATCAACTCCCTGATCCACCTAACTCAGATCTACAGCAGCGACATCGGAATGTCATTTGGACTGGATAAGTGTGGACGGATGGTGACTAAGAGAGGGAAGGTGATCATCACTGACAGGGTTGAACTACCAGAGGGTAACATTGCAGATGTCCAGGACAGCTACAAACACCTGGGGATCCCACAGGCAAATGGTAACCATGAGGAGATGGTGCGAAGGGCAGCCAAGTACCTACAGAGAGTGAGACAGGTCCTGAGGAGGGAGCATGGGAAAAATAAGATCCAGGCCATTGGAAGAGATGAAAGCCACTGATAACAAGACATGGAAACTCCTTACAATGCATGGAGGGTTTCACCCAAAGTCCAGCACCCTGAGGCTGCACACTAAGCGGAAGGAGGGAGGCCGAGGACTAATGAGTGTCAGAGGAGACAGCTGGTCTTGAGGAATACATCAGGAAGATGGCTCCCACTGGTGTCCCACCTGCTAACTGATTGCCTCAGGCAACAGAAACACAGTTACAAGGAGGAGCTGGAGGGGCTAACATGGGAAGACAAGCCCCTGCATGGCATGTACCACCGACAAATTGAAAAAGTGGCTGACATCGGGAAGACATACCAATGGCTGGAAAAGGCTGGACTGAAAGACAGCACAGAGGCGCTAATCACGGCTGCAGAAGAACAGGCCCTCAACACAAGATCAGTACAGGCTGGGAGCTACCACACCAGGCAAGACCCTAGATGCAGGCTGTGTAAAGAAGCCCCTGAGACAGTACAGCACATCACAGCAGGGTGTAAGATGCTGGCAGCCATGGCATACATGGAGCGGCATAACCAGGTAGCTGGCATAGTGTACAGGAACATCTGTGCTGAGTATGGACTGGAGGTCCCAGGGTCAAGATGGCAGACACCTCTTAAGGTGGTGGAGAACAAGCGGGCAAAGGTCCTGTGGGACTTCCAGATTCAGACTGACAAGATGGTGCTAGCTAATCAGCCTGACATAGTCCTGGTAAATAAGGATCAGAAGACAGCGGTAGTGATAGATGTAGCAGTACCGAGTGATAGCAACATCAGGAAGTAGGAACCAGGAAGCTGGAGAAATACCGAGGGCTGAAGGAAGAGCTACAGAAGATGTGGTGTGTGTTGGCAACAGTGGTGCCAGTTGTAATTGGGACACTGGGGGCTGTAACACCCAAATTGGATGGCTCCAGTAGATACCGGGAACAACATCTGGATTATCCATCCAGAAGTGCACACTCCTAGGAACAGCTAAGATCCTGCGCACAACCCTCAGACTCCCAGGCCTCTGGTAGAGAACCCGGGCTTGAAGGAGACAGAGTACCGCCCAGGGTGGGCGAGGGACAGATTTTATATACACTGACAGTCAATAAAAACGCATCACTTATTTTGTGTGTACAATTTTTAGCTGCTGGCATTTTTCTATTGTTGTATGGGTTCAGAGTTACTCACAAGGCCAATCCACAAGAGTCTCACCTTAAAGAGAAGCAAAATTTATGCTTCAGTGATTTTGGGATTGGCATTTAAGAAATCATACCAGGGTACAGAATTGGTGCCGGTTAAAAAAAAGGATGGGTCTCAAGATTACAAAATGTGGCCTATATAAAGCCAACACCAAATACGGTTGTGGAAGTGTGGGAAAAAATTTGATAATGCCACGTTTGATACGAGATGAACGTCACCGTGCCCTGGGAATGATTGAGGGTGGCTTGTCCCAGAGAGCTGTGGCACAAAGATTGGGTTGTCATCAGTCGACAATAGTACGGCTCATCCAGTGTTATCATGCCACAGTCTCTGTACAAGATAGGCAGCGTCCAGGAAGGCCCCGGGTCACATCAAGACGTCAGGATAGACAGACTCAAATGGAGCATTTACGTGACAGATTCCGGACTGCAAGTCAGACAGCACGTGAAACACCTGGTCTTCGTAATCCCCGTATCAGCAGCCCCACTGTGCGCTGTCGTCTGTATGAGTTTGGTCTGCAAACACGCAGGCCCGTCCGAGGTCCTGATCTGACACCAGCACACCGCCGGGCACATCTACAGTGGTGCCGTCAGCACGAGCGATGGACTCAGATCAAGTGGAACTGTGTGCTATTCACTGACAAGAGCAGATTTTGCTTGGATCAGGCTGATGGACATGAACATATTTGGAGACGACGTGGGGAACGTTATGCTGCCTGCTGCATTCAACCAAGGAATCGTTGGAGAGGACCCAATGTGATGGTGTGGGGTGGCATGTCTGGTAACCACAAAACGCCACTTACTGTCATCGACGGCGATCTCACTGCCTGGCATTATGTGGACACCATTCTCAGACCACATGTTGTTCCATTCCTGAGAGTACATCGACGCCTTACGACGTTACAGCAGGATAATGCACGCACTGCACATGCCACCATTGAATATCTGGAAGGTGAGAATGTTGATATCATGCCTTGGCCTTCTTGTTCTCCGGATCTGAACCCAATTGAACATGTGTGAATGAAGCGCCTGATTGCAGCACGTGTTCCACGACCACAGAACCGGGATCAGTTAATCCAGCCAGTTCAGGAGGAGTGGCAAAACATGCCTCAACACAGAATCCGCCGGCTAGTGTCCAGTATGAGGCAGAGATGCACTGCCTGTATCGCTGCTGCTGGTGGAAACACCAAGTATTGAGATCTGGATAATCATAATTGATGGGTGTTATTAGTTGACATGGATTGTGACAGTTTTTTGATCAAATTTAGTTCTAAAATTGATTGAATTTATTAAATGATACTTTGTTACACAATTCACAGCTATTCATTTGGACAAACTTGGGCTAGTAATATAATTATTTAGACATCCTATGACATGCATTTTTATTGACTGTCAGTGTATCTACCGTATTTGCCCGAATATAAGACGACCCTGATTATAAGACGACCCCCTCTTTTTCAAGACTCAAGTTTGAAAAAAGACTTTTTGAACACAAAATTTAATTTTTATATGGAAAACACCATATTTCACAGCCGCTTTGCAATTGTTTGAAGACTCTGCCTCATTTATCACCATCATCTTGTGACAATCGACCTATAGTTTTCAATGTTAAAACGCTTTAAGGGAGGTTCTTTTTAGATATTACTTAAATCACATAATCCCGTTTTTATAATCATCAAAACCAAAACACGAGTCACATTTGGATATCCTGTAAGACATTAGAAAAACTTCAACATACCCTCAAAACTGGACGCCGCACATCGCTTGTCATACACCAAAATATATTTAATTGAACAAAAAGAAACCTCTAATTCGACCCAAAATCCCAAAATAAACTCAAAATTGTTCTCAAACGAAAAACAGTTTAATATTACCTCTCTGCGCGTTGACCAGTCATTGTTTACCTCAGTTCCTGTTCCCGTTTTGCTTTATTTCTGTCCAACCGACCGCTGCGACCCTTTGTCCAATAATCCTCCGATCCAGAGAGGAAAAAAACAAGTAATAATCCAATGCTGAAAGGTCGAAAAAATAATCCAGCCCAAAAAAGAACGCAAAAATCCAGGGTCTCACCCTGAATTTTAATCCCAAAGGAAAAATCTCTGTTTTCTCCTGGCGTGTCCGTTAATATGCTCCTGCGCGAGGAAGATCCATGCCGCCGATTGGAGGGAATCCTCCCGTCAAACTTATTTTCATCGACACAGTAGCTAAGATTTTTGTTGGTTTACGGACACCAACTAGTGTCAACATTTTACCTTTATTTTACTTAACCTCCCTGTTGTCTATATCGCTGCAGACAGCAGCCTGGCGCCTCATACTCATTTTTTCCCGGCGTTTTTCAAAGAACTTCCTCCCCCCCAAGGCTACGCCATATCCTCCTTAAATAGATTTTTTTTTCTCTCTGAATTTAATTTCGTAATATAATAACGCCACCTTTACCTATTCTTTATTCTTAGTGACAGGGGTTCGCTTTGGCCTGGGGAGTTAAGTTCAGCATTCGCTTTAAAGATATCTGGCGCCATCTAGCGTTGTGAATGGGTATAATGTCTAGACCCCGAATGTAAGACGACCCACACTTTTTCAGTCTTATTTCAATGCTAAAAACACTGTCTTATATTCGGGCCAATACGGTATATAAGTCTCCTTTTGAAGGAAATATTCATTAGGTTTATTTTCAATTCCTCCAACTGATTTTTTGTGATTGATTTTTAATGAATTTTTATTCATTTTTACTCATGTGAATCTGTCATTTCTGCAACCAGTATGTTAACCATCTGCCTGCGTGCTGCATCTGACAGAGTTTTAGTTTTGTCATACTCTTTAAAGATTTCTTCACCCTTTGGATTTGACCTCAGAACAGTTTCAACTTTCTGCAAACAACAACAAATTGTTAACATTTTTACAATCTTTTATCAGCGAATTATTTATTTATGTATTTTTTTAAGTAAGCTTTGTCAAATTGGGTATAGACTGATTTTTTATATGTACTGGCTTTGGCTGAAAAATAGTTTAAGTAGTGGTGATCTAACAATGTATTTGTATAGTTTGGCATTACCTGTTTTGCTTCATCATGATCAAGTTCTCTGAAGCCCCTCTTCCTCTTCTTTGTGGGTGAAAGAATAGTTGAATCTGAACAGGAAGAAGCTGGTGATGCTGATGGGTCAGATGTTGAAGATGGCGATGCTGATGGGTCAGATGATGAAGCTGGTGATGCTGATAAAACATAACAACTTCACAGTGCCAATAATGAGCATTAAGGAAATGCATCATCATCATTTTTCTGTAGCTAAATTGTATGAAATTCTGTTCCAGCTATTAACATGGGTGTTAATGCGTTCATATGAGACCAAGGCTGAGTCAGTTATTCTAAATATCTTAAGCTTTACCCGTAGCTTGTAGAGGTAAGATTTTAAGTCCGAGCCCAAGTCCGAGCCCGAGTCCGAGTCCGAGCCAAAATTTCAATTATTTCGGGTCGGGTCGGGCCCGGGCTTCTCTCTCGCTATCTTTTTTTAAATAAATATATATCAATATATATATACTAAAACCATGTATGGATATTAAACTAAGGAATACTTGTTATAAAATAAATAATTTGGATAAAACAGAGAAGGCGCTGTATGGTAATTGCTGTTTAACTACTAAACAGGAGCCGCAGAAATAACGAAATACACGGCTCGGGACACGCACGCGCTTTACGCAGCGCTCAATGCCAGATGTTCAAGAAGACGAGACCGGAGACTGAACTCCCAAACAATACCCACTTTACACCGAGATGACCGCCATGGACCACCTACCTCAGCAGGTCTGACTTCTGCAAACAGCAGCTGGTCCAGAAACATGTATGAATGGATTCATCCGTGCGTGCAGTCTCCAGCGGAGGATTTTTAAAGTCTGTTTGTTTCCACCTTTGGTAATGAAGACTATAGTGAACCTGCTGCGCTCTGGAGGCTTTACCCCGTGTATCTCAGATGCCCTTCTTGTGATCTACAATGAAGCCCAGAGACCTGCTCCTGCTGCTGTTCCTCTCCTTGTCAGAGAGGCGCGTCCATGTGAGCACAAAATCACACACAGAAATATCTTTAACAAACTTTTCCAGCATTATTTCATTGTGTATATGAATTTATAATGATCATAAAAATACGTAGATTACTTTAACATTAAGAAAACTTGCCTTATTTTAAAATATAAAATTTCGGGTTTGTTTCTAGCTCGGGCCTGCAAATCAAGTTAATTGATCGTACTCGGGCCTGGTCGGGCTTTAATACCCGCGGGCCAGGGTTGGGCTGGATTTTTTAGGCCCATCTTACCTCTAGTAGCTTGTTGCTGGCAGTGTCCAACCTTAAAGTTATGGACCACTGACTTTAGAAGCTCATAAAATGCATCTGCGTCAAACTCGGTACCAGATTCATCACGCAGCCTGAGCTCATCTTCATTTAGAAGTTGAGCCTGCAGACTACATTTCTGAATCATTTGGAAACATAAGAAAATAAATCACTTCAGATATCAAATCAACCATGTTATTTAGACTTGTATGGTAACTGTCTCAAGAGGTGTGTGTGTGTGTGTGTGTGTGTAAATATGGATACCGACCTTTTAGAAGAAACTTGAAGAAATCAAAGTTTTCTTGATTTTGTGGCACTTTAATGTATTTTTGGACTCCAGCATATTCAACCATTGCCAGCATTCTTTCTACTCCTTTAAAAGAAACATATTAGAAGTTAGCTTAATGAACAATTTACATGGCTTATTGTTATTAACATGAAAGAAAATAACAGCCAGTATTACACATTATCATTCTATTTGTGTTACACTGATGAAAATGATGGGCCAACTCATTTCCTGTGCAACATATTTATTTTTGCAGGAACTGCAGAAGTAGAGGGTCATCCCATCTCAATTCAACGGGTTTAGAAAAAAAATCCTGATCGACCATCTTGGATTTACTTCAAATTTTTACCATGTGAAGTTCAACCATGAAAACTAGCCCAGGCAAAATTTCAGACTGATATCAAATATATCCAAAGAAAAAAATTCGTGAAGTCACACCCTCCTCACCACAACCATATGTTTGCATCACAAAAAAAAGTCTTTCTCTATCTGTACATTTCACTGCAGAAAAAGTGTTGCAATCCATTTGATTTGCATACGTCGACCGCAGTCTCTTGCACAAGCTCAGAAGATTAACTCTGTTCAAGGATAAAACCACATTCATGCAGGAATGAAAGTGTGCCCCAAATGTCGCGTTCATCTGTCTTCCATGAAGACCTGCAGCTCAAGTGAAACTGAGGGTGTTAGCACACAAGATGAGTATATTCCAGAAGATGTAGCAGGGAGCAAGCTAGATGAAAGTTTCACTACAGTAGGCCTAATGCCGATAAAGGCCAAAGAGAGAGCTTCATATGCAAAAGGAAAGAAATACAAATCAGAAATACATGAGATACGCAAAATAAGAATCATATTTGTTGTGGTTTGGAAAAAAAAACTGGCATGAAACACAATAGCAAAATTCTATAATGTGGTGATATTTCAAAATTATTTTTTGTAGGATAGAAAACTAGAACCATCATGAAATTTTACATATGTGATGGTCTTTCAGAAAAGAAGTTCTTTTGGTTGGCACTCCTTGTCATACCTGTGGTATTTGAAAGTGAAAATTAATGAAAAATGTTATTTTGCGATTTTATTATGACAAAAACAACAACAAAAAAGGATCATAACCATGAATAAAAGCTGATCTGAATACTCCATTTACTTTTGTAAAAGGATGTGTAATTATTTGCAATATATCATATTTGGTTCGTGGTCTATAAATATAGGGGTTCGTAAAAGTTTCAAGTTTATTTTCCAAATTTCACAAGGTCGTACCACAGTCCCAATAAAGACAATGTCATTGAGAATAGACATATGCAATTTACATGTGGTAGTCTTCCTTTACTGAAAATTTTATGCATTTAGCTAGAAAACTTACTGAGATATTGCACTTTTAACTTTGCTGCATTTTAAGACGATCGCGAAATGCACCAAAAACGGTGAAGAAAGGGGTACCTTCAAGGATTTTTTTCTTTGGATAAATTTGATATATCGGTCTGAAATTTTGCCTGGGCTAGTTTTCTTGGTTGAACTTCACATGGTAAAAATTTGAAGCAAATTCAAGATGGTTGAGCAGGAGGCACTTGTTCAATTGAGGTGGAATGACCCAGAAAATTAGGTTAACAGGATCCCCCTCAATGCTTGATCTGTACACTGCTTCATCATGTACTGACAAGACTTCCTATGAGTATTATACTAAACAGGACACAATATACTTGCTATAGAATACAATACCATAGTAGTACTGAAACATAACTCATCAGTTTACTTTCTCCCTCTTCAACAGTTTCATCTAACATACATCACCTTAATGTATTGACAAAAGCATATATTCATTTTACTCTATGAACAGATACCTTAAAAAACTCAAAATAAAGTTTAAGAGTGCTTTTAACCACTGCTTTTAATCACTGTTTTATCCTCTTATCCATCACTCTTATGAACTGTATTTATCACACTGAATCTCTTTTAAAGCACTGCTTTTTACTGTAGTCTTACTGCATTCTTCCCTAACGAACTAAACAAAGCGTTTTACACTCTCTCCAAATACAAAGAAAACAGTGTAGATTTAACCAAAAATACACGTGTGAGAAACAAGGACTTTCATCATGGCTTAATATCTGTGTTAGCACTGGTATAAGAACGCGCATGTGCTCTTTAGCTTAGCCTCACACTCGGCTTCATACAACACTCATGTCAAATTCTACGTTCACACAGGCATCTTCCAAAACGAAACATCTACTCTGTTAAACATGGATTCTGACCACAAACTCAAACTTTTACAGCTAATATGTGCATTTCTCTTTAGTTAGCTTATGTCATTTGAACTCATACCACATGAAACAATTCTCTGGTTCATTACCGCGATTGCCACGGACTACGAACCCGCCATCTTAGCTGCACAACGTGGCTAGTTGCTTTTACAACTCTATAAACTTGTTACTTTGTTCTCTAGCTCAACATCCGTTATACTCTTAGGCACTTACAATCTATCATTACTGTTGTCTATTTCACACACATCATTAACTACACAGCTTACCTGCAAAAGTAGAAAATAAAGGTGAACAGGAGCGCACTCAATGCTCGATCTGAAAGCTGCTTCATCACTACTGACAAGACTTCTTCTTCTGACAGGACGTCAGCTGCTGATGCGTGAGGCACCGAGCGCCCTCTGCTGGCCGACCTGGATTACACTATATTATAGTCAAAATAGACAGTAGTTCTTCTTACAGATATTACCTTTAGCAAATAAAAATAAAATGTGGGGGGGTTCATGCATTCATCGATATCATAGTGCCACATTAAAATATATCTTACCATAACAAATTCCAGGAATATCATCTACTGTGTTTCCAAAGGACCTCAGATCCTTAGATACAAAGGTTTAAATTACTTTCACGTTGGATAGCACAGTAGGAGACACATAATTAAAAAGCTGCAGCATGTGATTCACATAGAAAACAAAAATTAAACACAAAACAAAACACATTTGCAAACTGGGATGACCATACCAACCACACAATTAGTGTTGTTCACCATGAAACAATTTCAGACTAGCGTTAAGGTGAACTTAATGTTCATGGACTCAAATAGGTAACACAGTAGCCTGAAGTTTAGCTTAGTAAAACTTAACTAAAATAACAGTTAATTTGAAAGCCGTCCCTGCAACATTCCTTATGGCTGAAGTCTATCAGAATGAGGTTTTGGTTAAAGCTAGCTAAAATGAATAAGTAAGCTACTTACGATATCTGGTAAGGGCAGCATTGATATTGCACCATAACATTAGCTTACAATGTAACATTGGCTTGTCAGTAATGACAATACATCAAAATAATTCAAAAAGTAAAATCAGCACATAGTGTCTACAGAAATTGCTAAGATTTGTGTCACTAAAGACTGAATTTGAATTATTGTTAAGTTGAATTTGAAAAGCATGATCTGAAATGGAATTTAATGTTTTGAAAGTGAATGTATTTGACTTGAAATTATATTTAACCCACTTTAAAATTGAACTCGCTATATTCCTTTGATAAAAAAAATATGAAATTTAAATTCAGTTTGCAATTTCAGTTCACAGAATTCAGATTCGGTTTACATTTTCAGTTCAGACATGCACGTCCAGTACATAGTCTGCGCCCATGAGGAAGACTAACTGAAGTGATTAAGATTTAAACAGATTTGTTTTGATTCAGATTTAATTTAAACCTTAATTTAATTTAAATTCAGATTTAAAGTTGCTGATGTGACACTTAAAGATTTGTTTGACTGACACTTTGTTTTTGCACTCGTTTTTGACTCAAACTCTTTACAAATAAGAGTACATTTGCAGGGATTTGACTCGTGTTAAATTAACTCTACACCCGCTGAAATATCACGAACACCCAAAATTTAACTCTTCTCAATGTGCTGTGTACAGTACTAGCTATCATATCAACTTGTCCTGTCTTGTCTGTGGGATTCCTTCTGGTTCTACATCCTCAGGACAGATGACCACTTTGTCCACATTTAAAGCAATGATCACACTGATCTCCTGACAGTTTTGTCAGCCATGTTTTCTTTTCATGTGCTGTTGAACAGCCGGCCTCAGAGACTCATGAATGAGCTGATTTCATCCATCTCCCCTTTGAGCTGTCTGATTGTGTGATGGAGCTCTGTTTCTGTGCTGTTTTCTCAGCTTTGATGGCTTTAACTTTTGTGCCTGTGGATGATGACCATTCAGGACCTGTTGTTGCTTCTGGGACCGGCCGTGTTTCTGCTTTAATTTCCCTCACTTTTAGTTTGTTGTCTCTCCCATTCAACGCTAGCTGCTTCATGTGTCTTTGCTATGAGGACATCATCGGTGACCATGGGATCGTCCAGGTCATTTTTGAGCAGATATTTTACATTGTCACTGATTAGTCCAGTTCCAACAGCTCTTAGAAATTTCCTCTGAACCAGGTCAGGGCTGTACTGTTCATCTGCACCAGGCGCTCTGGATGACACTGGGAGTCTCTCTTTAAGCTCTATCGCTCTGAATAGGAAGTTTTGAGGAGATTCATTACTGTCTTGTGTGATGTTTATGAGATGACGGTATCAATCAGTGGAACTGTCTTCTTTGTAACGACCTTTCAAAATTGTGAGTAGTTGTGAAAGAGTGAGTCAGTTTCAATTTCCAACATGTCACAGAGGTTTAGACCTGGACTTATGGCTCTGACAACAGCTCCAATCCAGATGTCTTGAAACTTAACAGTAATGCTTCATATTGCTCCTGTAAGCTAGCTAAAGCCACAGCATCTTTACTGGTTTTATCTTCCAGTGCCTGTCTTTGGTCATTACTTGTGTTCTTTTCTTTTGAAACTGAGTGGACCAGAAACGCCTGAGCCACCTCCTCATCCTCATCTTGAATAACTGTTTCAGTTGTTTCACTTATCATCCTTGTCAGCTTGTGCTTCTTTGCCTTTCTGTCAGCTGAGATCCTTACTCGCAAACACATCTCTTGAAGCTGCTCCGCTATAACTTTATCAGAATCTCACTTAGTTGGTCCTGCAGTCGCTCCAGCTCAGGCTCCATCTCCATGACTTGTGTGATGACCAAAATCTCCTGCTGTCTCCAAAGCTCACCGCTGATCCCACTGCTGCCACCAATTTTTGTTGCACACTTAAATGAAGACTCTCAGTGTGACTTTTTATGTTTCCTTTTAATGCTGTAAAAAAACAAACCTTTGATGTCTTTGCTGACCTCGTCCTCTACATGCACGAGTATTATTTCCTTCCACTGTCACACAGCTGAACAGATCATTTACTGTGAGCGAGTCCATGTAGAAAATATCAAAATACATCATTTCTGCAGCATGTTATGAATCTCTACATTTGACATCTACCTCACATTTCTTTATGAAATCATGAACTGGAGGATTAATTAAATAACCCTTTGTGTAACTGGATCAGAAACACCTTCAATTATATTCACTGATTTTATTTTTACATTTGTACAAGTGAAAATATATTTAATAAAGCTTTGTTCAGGATAAAACTCATCAATAGAGGAATACGTCTGAGTGCACAAGATACATAAACCTCATAGATTCAAACTCTTTGAGTGACATTAAAAACAGAAAAATGGAGATGAAGAGAGAAAAACCCTGATGAGTCATCCATCATTGTGCTGGAGTTAGGGGAATAAATACACCAATATAATAATAATAAGGTGTTATTTTAAGATTCCTGTTCCAGTGGACGTCCTGCTGTAGGTCAGTGTGTATGAAACACTTTGTGAACACATCCTCACAGAGTGGAAATCATCTCTGTAGTGGAGGGAGGTGGCTCTTTAAAGAGCTTTAAGACCACTCACACAACAGGTTTTATCTGATGTGGTTCAGCACCTCAGACAGCGACAGCGCCTCACCCCTCCCAGGACAGGAGGACGGACAGCTCCTCCTGGACTCACCTGAGAGACAACATGAGTGTCCACTGAACTTTTAAACATGCTGTGTATGAGCCGTTTTACTCATGTCGTTTTTTGGTTTTGTTTTTGTCACTTACACAATCACCACAAGGGGGCACTTTAGGTAAACCAGCAGGTAGACACTATAAAAGAGTCACAGGTGAAGCAGTGATTTAGGGAACAGGAAGAGCACACAGTTTTTACCACTGATAGACATCACAGTTACCCTCATCACATATATCAGCTTTGAAGTAAGCTGTCTAAACCTGTTCTTTCATTTGGATCAATAAAAGCAAAGAAATAAAGCAACAATAATCTGGGATTGGACACTGGACTTTTTTAAGAAGCGCATCAAAAACATCTCACTCCTGCACCCAGACAGAGACTAAAATCAGAGCAGATGAGTCACTACATGCTGCATTTGAAGTGTTTGACACGGGCAGTCTGAAGGTCCGAACCTGTTGTTGCAGAGCTGTTTGTCTTCATGTTGTGTTCTTACCAAATGTGAATAAACTCATTCTCTACAGTGAATTAGACACAAAGTCAGACGTGTTTCAACACAAGTTCCTGTCAGACAACGTGGACGATACAAACTGCTTGAATGGAGCAGGTTATATTTGAGAATTTGTGATGTGCTCAACATGTGACTCTCTTCATTCACTTATTCACTCCATGATCTGTCAGAAAGTCTCCAAAGTGGAGTTTGGATTGTTCCACCTTTGACCTCCCTCTTTCTTTTAGTTTGCTCCAGTGTTTGTGGTTTTTTCCACCAGCTGGTTCTCCTGCTTGGTGTATTAGAAACATTTCTAACAAAGAGAATTTAAAAGACAAAACAAAGAGGTCAGATGTTCCCAGACCTCCGTTTGTTTTACTTTGGAACAGAAGATTTCTTTTTGTCTCCACTCGGTTTGTCCCACAGATGAGTTTAACACAAAGTTTAAGTGGAGTCATGATGCTTGTGGAGACTGGACGAAACAGAACCAGAAGTTTGGATATGATGTGGTACTTGACTATGCATACGCTTTGGACCTGCACACAAGTCAGACAGTTTTGGGTCCAGGTCCCAAATCACTGATCTCACACACTGGACAGTCACATCCTGCTGTCCCCCCAGCTCTGCATTTTAGGAGACACATCAGTAACACAAATACCAAACCATACATCTAGTGCACCCCTCACAGCCCAGAAGACAATCCTCCTAAACTGGAATTCAAAACAAAACATAAAGATTACACATGTGAGAAAGCTTCCAGTGGAACATATATCTCTAGAAAAACTGTCAGCCTCACTTTATTTATTTATTTATTTATTTATTTCGGTCACGTCAGCACACTTATACAACATCACACATTGTCAATAGTTGATCAAATTGTACATGTCCGAAAGGGAAGACGGGAGAAGCAGAGCTTATCTAGTCCCGTCCCCATTTCCTCAATATTTAGTCTCCTCTTTTCCACATATCATCAGATTATTATGAATTTGTATTCCATTTACAGAAGTATGACATTTACAGAAGTATGACCGTCACTTCATTCACTATTATTGTTTAGGTACATTCTGTCTTTCCTGCTGTCTTACAGACTAAACAACCCACATTTCATCCAAGGTCTGTTCTCTCTGCTTTGTTTTTTAAGCTTCAACACTCTCATGGGGCAATGTTTATCAAACAGCTTTGTGAATGTCTGTAAGAAGCTGCTGTAAGCATTGTTCACATCTGTAGCCTTGAGGACTTCTTCCCATTTTTCTTCTTGAAGAGAACTTTTCAATCTGTTTATATATACCTCTGATTTAATTCTTCTGTTAATTGTTGTATTCTGCATCTCTTTCCCCTCAGGTCTGGTCATAGACCACAAAAATTGGTAGATGATCGCTTATGTCATTCACAAAAAACCCACTTATTAAATTATCCTCGAGCACATTAGAAAAATGTTGTTAATTAGTGTAGCACTGTGTTTTGTGATTCTGGTCGGGTGAGTGATAAGTGATTCGAATCCTAAACTGTACAAGGAGTTTAAGAACTCCTCATTGAGCTTCTGTTTATTTGGGTTTATTAAGTCAATGTTAGTATCACCACAGATAAAAACCATTTTTCTGCCCAATTTTGAGAAAAGATCTCCAGCATATGTGATGAAGTTGTTCAAATTCGAACCCGGTGCTCTGTAGATACAACAGATGATAATATTACAATTTTCCTTTAGCTGTATTTCAACCGTAATGCATTCTAACATGTTTTTAACTGCTGCAGATATGTCCTTCAACACTTTGAATTTGATATTATCAGCAATGAACAGTGTGATCCCTCCTCCACCTTTCTTTTCTCTGTTCATACAGACAAAGTTATATCCTTCAAGTTCAAAGTCCATACCTCTCTCTTCGTTAATCCGTGTTTCTGCTTTTGCAATAATGTCACAAGGGTTCTTAAAGTCCATCAGGTATTCCTTTATTTGATCGAAATTGGTGTAGAGGCTCCTGCTGTTAAAATGGATAATTTTCAGCTTGTTGTTCGTGTTAATTCTCTTATTATAATCCTGTTCCATGTAGTAGTTACAGTTAATCGATTTGTTGCTATAAAAACAGTTATCCGGGTCGATGTTTATGTTTGGGTTATTGCAGCCCGAACAGTTCTGGTCAACATTTTGATTTTTTATTAGATCCCGATGCCCATGTTTTCTGATCCAGTCAGGTGAATCCAAGTGTTCATGATCCAAGTTACAGTTCATTAGCTCCATTTCCTCAGATTGTGTTGAGGTTTTGAAGCTTTTGTTATCTATTTAGGCGTTCAATTTGTCCAGATGCTCCATGCTCTTGACCAGCACCGTCTTTGTTTGTTCTGGGGCTTCTCCGTTGGTTCTTATCAGTATTTTGCAGTTTGCCGTCCAGGTGCTTTTTATCTTCCCGGCCTTTTTTAGCTCTCGTGCTTTCTTGGCCATCTCTGCGTTTTTCTTGGTCAGGTTTTCATTGAAGAACACCGTTGTGCCTTTGAGTTTTGGGCCCTGTTTCAGCAGCGCTATCTTATGTTTTCTGTTTGTGAATCTCAATTTCACACTTTTCCCGCCGTTTGCCCCTGTCCAGGGCATGAGGTGACAGTATTCCACGTTGTTGAAATCCATCTCAATTTTCTTTGATTCCATGAAATCAGCCACCTGTCTCTCCACCGTCTTGATGTCCTCTTCGTCATGATCACTGTCATGCTCTCCTGCCCGTCTGTTTGTCAGTGCTTTCGCGTAGGATTGCGGTTTGATCTTTATGCCGGTTACGATCACATCATTTAGCCTGGTTTGTTGATCCAGGTCTTCGACTCGTGCTTCCAGCTGTTTGATCATCTCAGAATGTTTTTTTGCTGTAATCCTGCAGCTGTTTGTGTTCTCTCTGACGTTTTTTTTTAACTCAGTGAGAACTGATTCTATCTTCAGATTCAGATCTTGCTGGCCTTTCAGGATTTCATGAATCTCCTCTGCCATGTTTGTGTCGGGTCCGGAACCCGAATCCAGATTTTTTGTCTTGGACTTTCCCTCCTTACTGCCTCCCATTTTATGAGTTTCGAATAGTCTTCGTTCTGCTGCAGCTGCTATCCAAGGAGAGAGCTCACAGATATGCGTCCGTCTCCCATGGAGGACAGAATGAACTCACTCAACCATAAAACAGCTGACTTCTACAAAACCTGGTCCACATTCATCAAGAAACTAAAACTCTCTCTCTCTCCACACACACACACACACACACACACACACACACACACACACACACACACACACACACACACACACACACGTTCTCTCTCATCACAGTGGATGAGCCTCTGGTCACTTTTAGGGGAAGATCGTCCACTGTGACGTTTGGACTGCTCTTATAGATGAGTGGCAGGAGCTACACCCACTTGTCCCAAACCTCCCTGATAGCTGCCAGTTTGTCTTCTTGAGGACGGCCTTGTCTTGTATCACGGCTGACACACAGAACCACCTGTGACAACATGTAAAGTTTCAGGTGGTCATTTCATGATGGCCTGAAGAAATTGTCTGAGCAGACTCTGCGTCCTGTAAACTGCAGGTAGATCAGTTTCTGGATTTGTTCACAGCGGTCAAAATCACAAGACCCGTGTATGCTAACCCATCCTCACCGTCAGTTTCCTGGCCTCTCTCCTCCTCACCAGTTTGGTGATCAAATATATAATCAGAGCCTCACTATCTGTATGTGGACCTGCCATGGTGCTGCCACATGATGAACTGTGATCAAGGCCTCAAAAAGCAGCACTGTATTTACCAAAGCTACCAGAAAAGTTCAGTATTATTGAAACTGAAACTTCCTGTAAGAAGTTGGTTTGGGATGGTTAAAACCTGAACCCTAAAGTTTGGACCATCTTTAGGACTGTCTTTGTTGTTGACAAACTTGATGACTTGATGTAAAAAAGTTGAGTTGTTGTTCCAAAAACCATGACGGCAGACTGTAGGGTTTGAGAATAAGAAAAACAGAGTGGAGTATCAGAGTGATCCACACGGCTGCTTCGTCACATCTGACTGCTGTTTGTTCCATTAGAAGGTTAGTCAGCACCATCTAGTGCTCAGATAGTAGACCTGCATCATGTGATCCGTGTGTGATCTGACACTGACTGGGTTTCTGCCACAGGTGAGACCAGTTCTGACGTCACTCTGAAGTTATGAGGATGTGACAGTCTCCTCAGATCAAAGGCACACAGACACCAGGACGGACGAGGCTCAGACGAGCAGCTTCTTCTCTCCACACATGAAGCTGGAAAGTGTATGTAAGCTGACCTGAACTCACTTCAACAGGTGAGGATCCCTCCAGAGAAACCTGTCCCTGTTTGATGATCAGGATCACTGTGCTCACATGCTGCTGGATCACTGTTGAACTGTAGAAATGTTTCTGGATGCTGATTGGCTGTTTGAAACGTGTTGTGGAGTTTCTCTCCGAGTTAAAGAGCAGTGATTTTACAGAGATTGATCTGTTTTATAGTTTGTGTTTGAGGAGTCGAGTCAGACTGGAATCTGAGTCACACCATCAGTGAGAAAACAGGGAGTGTCTGAACCGGTCTGACAGCCTGGATCAGCTCGGCTCAGGTGCTTTGATTTATTAACTCTTTATGCTCTGAAGTGAAGAGCTGGATGAAGGTTGGACAATAAAATGTGTGTTACATATTGTTGTGGTCACCATAGTGTGTTTATGGGAGAGTGTGGGGGGGCTGAGTTTGGGCTCCTCAGATCCTGTTTGGGGCTCCAACAAGGTTTGTGTCAGTCCTGAATATCTGAGTCATGTTCCTGAGAGGAAGGAGAACTGATGTGTGTCCTGTGCTGTGAAGCTTGTTGTAATGAATGAACATGTTGTTGTGTTTGTGTGAAGGTGGGGGCTCTGCTATGAATCAGTGTGAGGACAGAGAGGAGGGAGCCCCTCCCTCTAAAACCCTCCCTCTGTGTGGGGACCAGGAGAGCCAGACCAGAGCTCAGAGGTGAGACCAGGATCTCTAACTGTCCATGACCTGACATCACTGCACCATCATTATTCACACTCACAGCTCTGTGTGTGTGTGTGTGTGTGTGTGTGTGTGTGTGTGTGTGTGTGTGTGTGTGTGTGTGTGTGTGTGTGTGTGTGTGTGTGCGTGTGTGTGTGTGTGTGTGTGTGTGTGTGTGTGTTTTGAAGCAATAAGCAGCAGCATGGACCAGACTCTCCTGGACCTGGACCTGCTCCCAGCTCTGTGTCCTTAAAGAGTGATCAGTCTATGGGTCGACCTCTTCTCTTCAAATCTGTCCGTCAGTCTGATGATCTAAAGTAAAAATCCATCACTGTGTTTTTATCACAATTCAAACATTTGAAAAGTTTGCGGTAAATTTCAGCAGCACTCAAAGCTGGAAGATTTTCAGTGTTCATGTTTATTCATCAGTGTTTGTGATTCTGTCAGTGTCAAACATCAGAGACCAGACTCTCCTGGACCTGGACCTGGACCTGGACCTGGACCCAGCTGTGTCTCCTTTAAGAGTGACGGCTCGATGGTGGAACCTATTAATTTCAAATCTGCAGAGATGAGTGTTGATGAAAGGTGAGCCTCTCAAAGTGAACTTCCTGTTGTTGTGTGTGAAACATTTGATCCTAACTGTGGTTGGTGTTTTCTCTGTGAAGCTGAACATGTTTCAGTCTTTGTGTTTCTATCAGGATCCAACAGCAGGAAACAGGACTGGAGGCAGAAAGAAGTGGACTCAGCATGTATCTTCATGTGTGTCCTGTGTTTGTAGGAGGATCCAGCAGATGGAGTCGATCACATCAACACTGTGTGTCATTATATTATAAACACTACATGATCTTCTATTTGTTCCACAGAGTTCAGCAGCAGAGATCAGAGGCTCCCATTGGTCAGTCTGACCAGCAGCATCACACACAGCTGGATGACTCCATATTGATGGTGTGTAAATGTACACACACACACACACACACACACACACACACACACTCGCACACACACACACACACACTCACACACACACACACACACACCGCACACACACACACACAGCTCCTCCTGAGCCTCAGAGCACACACTCATTCTGTTTGGATCTTTCTGAATAGTTTCCTGGTTACCCTGCAAACATCATCTCTGCCTGAATTCTCTTCACACTCAGTGTTTGACTGATTGAATGAAGCCGCACATTTCTGAGCTGCACACACTCAGAGTGTGAATTTGAGTTTGAAGTTAAAATATTGAACACAACCATCATAAAATCAATAGAACAGAGGATCACTGACAAATTTATCTGTTTCATTCATAAAGTTCAATAACGGATAGAAAATAAATATTCATCATCAGTTGTTTTCTCTCATTTATTTTCCTGTTTATTCTCTTTTTTATGAAGAGAATTTTAAAAAAAATCTTGTGACATTTCCTTTAGAGGTCAAAAAGTTTCATTCATGAGCATGAGGTCTGTAAAGAGTAACAGGATTTCTGTTTTCCTTGAAACCTTATAAATAACTAATATCCAGTGTTCCTGAGACATCATAAACTAGGTTCATTTAATAGGTTTCAGGGTTTATGATCAGTTCTAGATAAAGGATCAATAATTAATAAATAATCCAATAATGAGGTGTTTTTTTCTGGTAAAGTGATCCGTGTGCTTCTAAACAGGACACAGAATAATCAGAGGTCAGGTTTTCTTCATGTGAAAGTGTTTGTTAAACAGGTTAAAAACACAGACAAAACTCTGTTACTGTTTTTATTTGATTAGAGTTATTACAGCGCACATGAGCAGACACACAAACAGCTGTTAGAGCTGACTGACAGATGATCCAGAGGTGATCGACTGTTAGAGCCGACTGACAGATGATCCAGAGGTGATCAGCTGTTAGAGCCGACTGACTGATGATCCAGAGGTGATCAGCTGTTAGAGCCGACTGACAGATGATCCAGAGGTGATCAGCTGATGCCGTCATCACTAAAACATGTCGCTTCATGTGACGCTCTGGAGGAGAGGACGTCTCATTTCTCTTGAAACAAATCTCCTTGTTTCCTCTCTCCTCTCTTCATTTCCTTCATCTCTCCTTCATCTCTGGTGGGAGGGACTAATACTCAAGTGAACAATTTATGTGGAGGAAGGAAGGATGGAACTTTGGCACTTTGAGATGCACCCAAAGACTCAGGCTGTTTTCCAAACCGCCCTCTACATATTACATGTGAATGTAGTCTGACTGTTCTGTTGGGTCTGTTTTGAAGAATACTAATTTGTGTTTTGGAAAATGAAACTACAGCTGATGGATTTTTAATATCTGTCTTTTTTTTTATAAATGTATAAAACAAAATATGTGTCCATCTTGATATTTCAGTTATTAATATGCAAAGAGATTTCCTGATAGAGCATTTTATTTAAATCAATCAGTGGTAGAGATACAGGAACAATACAGTAACAGATAGGTTGAATTAAAGGTAAAGAAAATATAGATAAACATAAATATATTAAGCAAGGGAAGATAATAGTTATTATATCACAGCGAGGAGTTGTTTTAATTCATTGTATATTTTTCAATGGTTCAGTGGTTTATGGAACATTTTAAATTCATTTAAAAAAACAACAAATTCAGGCAGAGATTTCAGGGTGTGAAGGGGTTTATGAATAACACATTTAAAAAGGTATTAAAATTATATTAAGGGGTTGACTTTTTATTTTTACAGCTCATGGAAAAACCACTTCCATATAATCCATGTATGGTTTAAAAAAGTTAATTTGTGGTTTATTTGGACTTTAATGGATTTTTAGAAGTGAAAACCTCTTTTAAGACTAGAAGTGACAAGACAAACAGCATTAGTGCAGTGCATTGTGGGAAACAGTTTGCCAGGTAGACTGGTCTGATGCATACTGAGAAATTTTCCAGGTTCATTAGGACATCTCTCTCTTTTTCTCTATTTGCCCCTCGCCTCTTTCTCTAACCCCATCACAGACTCTCTCCTGTCTGTCATGAGTCTGGTTCTGTCCGAGGTTTCTGCCTGTTAAAGGGAAGTTTTTCCTCTCCATTGTAACTCACTAAATGCTGTAAAGGTCTGTTCTCATGGTGGGTTAAGATGAGACCAGACTTCTTATCTTGTCTTGATTTTGGGTCTCTGTTAATAAATGTTGTTATCATTTACAGGTCTAGACCTGTTAATGTTTTTAGAAAGCGTCTTGAGAGAACGTTTGTTATGAATTGGCGCTGTATAAACAAATATTGATTGATTGATTGAATTTTTGTCATACTGCAGATTTTGCAGGTTTTCACATACTGCTGACTACATATTGAATCTCAGCTGAATCAGATGGGCACTGCTGGTGTAGTAGAGCAGCCTTTCTCGGGTACCGTACCACAAGTGGTGCTCAGGCTCCCATTAGTGGCATGTGGAGGAATCACTGAATGAAATATTAATAAAATGAATTCAAATTAAGGGCGCAGTCACACAGGCCATCCAAACTGTGCTGAACTCAAGCACGATTACCCCTTCCCATAGCGCTGCTCCTCTGCTGGCCAGTACAGCCCGTAGTCACACTACTCCAACATGAACCAGACTTTAGACACAGACATGGCCCGCCTACGTCACCATGAAGAGTCTGTTTACATGGAGCGCAGTCTCATCAGAGTCAGCACAATAAGACACAGAGAACAGGATTAAAGAACAGGATTAAAACTTTAGAGACTTTTTGGCTCATGTTAAAGTGTTTTGGTCCAACACAGCCCTCTAACACCCCCGTTATCAACAATAACGGTCGAGAGGAGCGGTCGCGGTGATCGTTTCCGTGTACTCGTTCATGAAGTGTACGGAGTCATTTATATGGTACAGATTCTTTTAATGTTTTACATTTAAACATAGTGTTAATGTTCAAACTGTGTATTTCTATTGTCTGAAATGATTAAAATGCTTATTGAGAATAAAACCCTCACCTCATTATTGAACTGTGCATAGATTTAGCTGAATACTCAGGCCGACTGCACTACTTGATTAATATCAGTCATCATGGTGGTTCTTTCAAGTACTTTCTGAGGTGGTACTTGGTGTAAAAAGTTTGAGAACCACTGGTGTAGACGGAAACCAGTGGAAAACAGCCTCAGACTTTATGAGCAGAGTCCACAAACTGAGTCCAGTTTGAGCTTTAAACAACACAAACACTTTGCTTCATGTTAATGACAGCTGCTGCTTTCAGCTTCATTCTAATAAACACATCACGTCTAAAGTCACTGCAGACTTTTTCTTTATGAAAGCACACCAGGAGATTTCTCCAACATGAAGTTCATTTCAGAGAAACTTGATTTGTAGAAGACAGGAGCATCCACAGACTAAGAGGTGAAGCAGTTTTGTGATCCAGTCTCCATGCTGGACTCTGCAGACCAGCAGGCTTTCTGTCTGTCACACATGATCTGATGTTACCTTCTACAAGTTCAACCTGACATTTTCTTCTGTTCCAGCCGCTCCAGGAGAACATTATCAGCTTCGTAAAGAGCCAGCTGAAGAAGATCCAGAGAGCTCTGAGTCCAGATTACCCAGAATGCTTTGAGAGTCAGAGTGAGGATGAGGATGAAGAGCAGAGGAGGAGCAGAGAGGCGTTCCTGAAGATCACTCTGCACTTCCTGAGGAGAATGAAGCAGGAGGAGCTGGCTGAGTGTCTGCAGAGCAGTAAGAGGATCTGAACACATTTAACATGATGGAAAGAGGAAACATGGGAGAGGTTTACATTTCAAACTCTGCTCTTCATGTGATGAACACGTTTGTATCACATCTATGAGCTGTGACAAACTGTTCACAACTGATGAGCTGAAGAGATTTCAGAGAGGAGCCAAATCGAATCCATCCTGATGTCTGAAAGCTGAAACTCATCAGACTGATTGTAGCTTCAGCTTATTCATTACATTTCTTTTTTCTTCATTCAGGAACTGAAGCTGCAGAGTGCAGCCGTAAAGTGAAGTCTGAGCTGAAGGAGAAGTTCCAGTGTGTGTTTGAGGGGATCGCTAAAGCAGGAAACCCAACCCTTCTGAAGCAGATCTACACAGAGCTCTACATCACAGAGGGAGGGACTGGAGAGGTCAATGAGGAACATGAGGTCAGACAGATTGAAGCAGCATCCAGGACACCAGACAGAGCAGAAACAAGCATCAGACAAGAAGACCTCTTTAAAGGCCCACCTGGAAGACAGGAACCAATCAGAAGAGTGCTGACAAAGGGAGTGGCTGGCATCGGGAAAACAGTCTTAACACAGAAGTTCACTCTGGACTGGGCTGAAGTCAAAAGCAACCAGGACATCCAGTTCATATTTCCATTCACCTTCAGAGAGCTGAATGTGCTGAAAGAGAGAAAGTTCAGCTTGGTGGGACTTGTTCATCACTTCTTTCCTCAAACCAAAGAAGCAGGACTCTGCAGGTTTGAAGAGTTCCAGCTCCTCTTCATATTTGACGGTCTGGATGAGTGTCGACTTCCTCTGGACTTCCACAACAATCAGATCCTGACTGATGTCACAGAGTCCACCTCAGTGGATGTGCTGCTGACAAACCTCATCAGGGGGAACCTGCTTCCTTCTGCTCGCCTCTGGATGACCACACGACCTGCAGCAGCCAATCAGGTCCCTCCTGAGTGTGTTGACATGGTGACAGAGGTCAGAGGGTTCACTGACCCTCAGAAGGACGAGTACTTCAGGAAGAGGTTCAGAAAGAAGAAGCTAGCTACCAAAATCATCTCCCACATCAAGACCTCCAGAAGCCTCCACATCATGTGCCACATCCCGGTCTTCTGCTGGATCACTGCTACAGTTCTGGAGGACCTGCTGAAGACCAGAGAGGAGGGACAGCTGCCCAGGACCCTGACTCAGATGTACATCCACTTCCTGCTGGTTCAGTCCAAACTGAGGAACATCAAGTATGAAGGAGGAGCTGAGACTGATCCAGTCTGGAGTCCAGAGAGCAGGAAGATGATCAAGTCTCTGGGAAAACTGGCTTTTGATCAGCTGCAGAAAGGAAACCTGATCTTCTATGAATCAGACCTGACAGAGTGTGGCATCAACATCAAGGAGGCCTCTTGGTACTCAGGAGTGTTCACACAGATCTTTAGAGAGGACAGAGGACTGTACCAGGACAAGGTGTTCAGCTTCATCCATCTGAGCGTTCAGGAGTTTCTGGCTGCTCTTCATGTCCATCTGACCTTCACCAAGTCTGGACTCAACCTGATGAAAGAACAACAAACAGCATCCTGTTGGTCTAAAACCTTTAGAGTCAAACGTGAACTGAAACACCTCCATCAGAGTGCTGTGGACAAGGCCTTACAGAGTCCAAACGGACACCTGGACTTGTTCCTGCGCTTCCTCCTGGGTCTCTCTCTGCAGACCAATCAGAGTCTCCTGACAGGTCTGCTGACACAGACAGGAAGTGAGACACAGACCAATCAGGAAACAGTCCAGTTCATCAAGAAGAAGCTCAGTGAGGATGTGTCTGCAGAGAAAAGCATCAACCTGTTCCACTGTCTGAGTGAACTCAATGATCGGTCTCTTCAGGACCAGATCCAACAGTTCCTACAATCAGGACGTCTGTCCACAAAGAAACTGTCTCCTGCTCAGTGGTCAGCTCTGGTCTTCATCTTAATGTCTTCAGACAAAGATCTGGACCTGTTTGACCTGAAGAAATACTCTGCTTCAGAGGAGGCTCTTCTGAGGCTGCTGCCAGTGATCAGAGCTGCAAACAAAGCTGTGTGAGTGAATGAGAGACATTTGAAACATAAATGATTCTGTTCATGACTCTGAAAACATTTGTTTGTTCTCTTTACATGATCTCCTTCAGGCTGAGTGGATGTAACCTGTCAAAGAGAAGCTGTGAAGCTCTGTCCTCAGTCCTCAGCTCACAGTCCTCCAGGCTCAGAGAGCTGGACCTGAGTCACAACGACCTGCAGGATTCAGGAGTGAAGACTCTGTCTGCTGGACTGAAGAGTCCACAATGTAAACTGGAAACTCTCAGGTCAGGTCTTTGGCTCCCCCTGCTTGAGGTTAGAGATAAAGAAATAGTGATAATCAGTGGACTTTTTCTTATTGCATGATTCTTTTTCTAACCTCAGACTGTCAGGATGTCTGATCACAGAGAGAGGCTGTGCTTCTCTGGCCTCAGCTCTGAGCTCCAACCCCTCACACCTGAGAGAGCTGGACCTGAGCTACAATCATCCAGGAGACTCAGGAGTGAAGCAGTTTTCTGCTGGACTGGAGGATCCACTCTGCAGACTGGACACACTGAGGTATAACCAGACAACAAGAGCTCAAAGACTGAATCTGTTGGATTCTTTTCAGAGTAGTGATTGGACCTGAACCAGGAAACACACAGACCAGCAGAAGAGCATCAAATAGAAACAAAACTCTGTTTAATAGAAACAGCAGCATGTCTTCACTTCTTTGATGGTTCTGTTCTCTATAGAAAAAGTCCCATCTGAGCGTTCATCCTCTAATAATGTGTGTGAGCATGAAGAAGGCAGATGTTACATCATCAGAACATCAGAATGATTGAAAATATGTAGAAATATAAAGAGCTCATCTCTAGGAGACAGTGTTGTCTGATCAAAGTAAAATGATCAAATATTATAGACTTGAATTTTTCCTGCTGACTCCTACAAAGAGCGGACTACTTTAAAGAGACAGATCAGAGGGAGAGCAGGATTTGGCATCACTCATTTCAAAGAGGACATGAGGAGCAGGATGTGGACTTTATGGATCCAAAGAGCAACAGGCAGCCTTTGCTTTTTGACTCTTTTTGTTCTTCTTTTTCTGCCAGGATCTCAACACTGTCAGAAAAAGTGAGAGAGTGATGGAGACAGTTGGCTCAGATGAGTTTCAGCCTGTTTCTCTGTCACAGTGACAAACTGAGGATCACTGCTTCATGTTGAGCAGCAGTTTGGACTCATGTTGGACAGAAAATCATTCTGACTGTGTTTCTTCCTCCAGGGTGGACCATGGTGGACAGCAGAGGTTAAAACCTGGTGTGAAGAAGTGTAAGTGTGGAATCAGTTTGACTCCTGATGAGCAAACAGCAGACTGTCAGCTAACAAAGAATAAAGCCTTCAGGTGTGTCTGATGATAAACTGCTGCTGTGTTTTGTCTTTTTCTCTCCATCAGATTTCTGTGAACTCACTCTGGACTCAAACACAGCACACAGAGAGCTCAGACTGTCTGAAAACAACAGGAAGGTGACACATGTGAGAAAGGATCAGTCATATCCTGATCATCCAGACAGATTTGACCACTATCCTCAGCTGCTGTGTAGAGATGGTCTGACTGGTCGCTGTTACTGGGAGGTCGAGTGGAGAGGAAAGGTTGATATATCAGTGAGTTACAGAAGAATCAGAAGGAAGGGACACAGTGGTGACTGTGGGTTTGGATGGAATGATCAGTCCTGGAGTCTGATCTGCTCTGATAGAGGTTACTCTGTCCGTCACAATAACAGAGTAACAGACCTCCCTCTCTACTTGTCCTCTGAGTCTCACATAGTAGCAGTGTATGTGGACTGTCCTGCTGGCACTCTGTCCTTCTACAGAGTCTCCTCTGACACACTGATCCACCTCCACACCTTCAACACCACCTTCACTGAACCTCTCTATCCTGGGTTTGGGTTGTCTTCTGGTTCCTCAGTGAGTGTGTGTTGTGTGTAGGAGGGAGAGTCTCCTCCTCTCTACACAAACACAAACAGCTGCTGAAGAACAGTTCACCCTCTGCACTAACACACACAAACTTCAGCTGATTCTTTGACTCTTTCTATCCTGTCACATCAGTCTGAATGTTATCAAAGAGCAGGACTCAGTGGAAAACTGACTGACTGAACTTGACTTATTTACATCTCTATGCTGAAAAAAATCAGGCCTCATTCAGACTGTTTTTCTTCATGTGTTTGATAAAAAGTGAGTCAGAAAAGTCTGAGTCAGATTCTTTCAACTGATCAATGAAATCAATGAATCATTTTTCTGTCTGTTACTACGAGCATGTCTTAATCCAAAAATCACATTTACCCTAAATGTATATAAACGTGTAATATTATAAATCTATGTTCAGGAATCTGAAGAAAACAGTGACACAGTTTGGACTCATTTATTAGACAGACTGTTTTTGTTTTAATGGTGAATCAGAAAATCAATCTGACACAAACTCTGGATTGATTCTGTGTAATGTTGATTTGAATAAAGTTGTGTTCAGCATTTTGTTCTTAATAATCTGTCAAACTGTTTTAATCACAGCTCATCACAAACCAAGTGTTTAGAAACTGACTCATGATGATGATGATGATGATGATGATGATGATGATGATGACGAAGATGATGATGATGATGATCTGTTTCAGGGCTCCTCTTAGTGACTGTTTTCATATTTCTCTTTTTCTCTGGTTTTAAATTCTGATCACGGTGAGTTTGGGTGAAGTCAGGTTCACTGCAGCACGGCGTCCTGGTTTGTCTCACCCGGTCTGGATTCTGTTCCACATAACCACTGGCTAACAGTACATCATCCCTGACCTGTTCCAGTTTGTTAAAGCTGTGATGTGATTCAAGTGGAGTGATACAATACTTTAAAGCTCCTTTCTACAAACAGCAGCAGTTTTAGAGCTGAGTGAACGTCAGACACAAAGTCAGACTAATCCCAGCTCCCTCTGAGGACAGCATGCTGTGTGACTCCCACTCATGTGTGGATCTTCAGATGTAGTTATTGATTTCCTCCACTAGAGGGAGGATCCCTTAAAGTGAGCGCTGGCTGTGGTGAGAGCTCTCATCAGACAGAACAGCCTGCTGAATGAACACAACCAGTGTTTTTATATCAATTCATGAACAAACGGGACACAAAGTAAGAAGACAAACATATTCAGTCTTTGTACAGGCAGAGGAATATCAAAACCTCCTGTCAACATGTGCTGAGCTCTGTTCACATGAACTTCTGTCAGATTTCTCCTCTTTGACATGAGGAGAAAACCTCTGGGAGCTGCTTCAAAGATAACAGCTTCATCTTTAGGTGTGACTGCTGTCTGAAACTGAAGAATGGCACCAATGGTCTTTGAGATGACAGACTTTCTCCTCCAAATAGTCTCACACAGCAGCTTCTCCAACTCCTCGGTCATATTTGTTGGGTTAGTGAGTGAGAACAGAACAAACACTGATCCTGAAACTCTGTTTGGAGAACAAGAGTCCATCATATATAAACATCTCTCATTAAGCAGCAGCTCACTTTGGCTTTGAGTTCTCAATGACGGCTTCAAAATGGACTTTACATCTTTGTTCCACATTCTGACAAACAGTGAGCTGGAGCTGTGTCAGCTTTTCTTGAACATTTCTTACCTGCAGCCAGCCTGATTCTGGACACCTTTTTATAAAGATGTTCACCAGAGACTCTGTCAGAGAACCAATAACTGTCCTGGACAAACCTTTGATGTCTTTGCTCACCTCGTCCTCTACATGCACGAGTATTATTTCCTTCCACTGTCACACAGCTGAACAGATCATTTACTGTGAACGAGTCCATGTAGAAAATATCAAAATACATCATTTCTGCAGCATGTTATGAATCTCTACATTTGACATCTACCTCACATTTCCTTATGAAATCATGAACTGGAGGATTAATTAAATAACCCTTTGTGTGACTGGATCAGAAACACCTTCAATTATATTCACTGATTTTATTTTTACATTTGTACAAGTGAAAATATATTTAATAAAGCTTTGTTCAGGATAAAACTCATCAATAGAGGAATAAGTCTGAGAGCACAAGATACATAAACCTCATAGATTCAAACTCTTTGAGTGACATTAAAAACAGAAAAATGGAGATGAAGAGAGAAAAAACCTGATGAGTCATCCATCATTGTGCTGGAGTTAGGGGAATAAATACACCAATATAATAATAATAAGGTGTTATTTTAAGATTCCTGTTCCAGTGGACGTCCTGCTGCAGGTCAGTGTGTATGAAACACTTTGTGAACACATCCTCACAGAGTGGAAATCATCTCTGTAGTGGAGGGAGGTGGCTCTTTAAAGAGCTTTAAGACCACTCACACAACAGGTTTTATCTGATGTGGTTCAGCACCTCGGACAGCGACAGCACCTCACCACTCCCAGGACAGGAGGACGGACAGCTCCTCCTGGACTCACCTGAGAGACAACATGAGTGTCCACTGAACTTTTGAACATGCTGTGTATGAGCCTTTTACTCATGTCGTTTTTTGGTTTTGTTCTTGTCACTTACACAATCACCACAAGGGGGCACTTTAGGTAAACCGGCAGGTAGACACTATAAAAGAGTCACAGGTGAAGCAGTGATTTAGGGGACAGGACGAGCACACGGTTTTTACCACTGATAAACATCACAGTTACCCTCATCACACATATCAGCTTTGAAGTAAGCTGTCTAAACCTGTTCTTTCATTTGGATCAATAAAAGCAAAGAAATAAAGCAACAATAATCTGGGATTGGACACTGGACTTTTTTAAGAAGCGTGTCAAAAACATCTCACTCCTGCACCCAGACAGAGACTAAAATCAGAGCAGATGAGTCACTACATGCTGCATTTGAAGTGTTTGACACGGGCAGTCTGAAGGTCCGAACCTGTTGTTGCAGAGCTGTTTGTCTTCATGTTGTGTTCTTACCAAATGTGAATAAACTCATTCTCTCCAGTGAATTAGACACAAAGTCAGACGTGTTTCAACACAAGTTCCTGTCAGACAACGTGGATGATACAAACTGCTTGAATGGAGCAGGTTATATTTGAGAATTTGTGATGTGCTCAACATGTGACTCTCTTCATTCACTTATTCACTCCATGATCTGTCAGAAAGTCTCCAAAGAGGAGTTTGGATTGTTCCACCTTTGACCTCCCTCTTTCTTTTAGTTTGCTCCAGTGTTTGTGGGTTTTTCCACCAGCTGGATCTCCTGCTTGGTGTCTCTTTGAGACCAGCCTGAGATGGACACTAAGCATTTTACCACAGAGTCAACAGGCAGGCGGGGACTGAGACAGACACTAATATGATGTGTGCAGATACAGCAAACTGTCTTCATGTCATTTTGTTTCATCTGTTGTTTATGAGAATAAATGTCCTGTACATGACTGTTCAGGAATACTGAGAGGAATATAGCTGAGTGTATATATAAAAACGTGTTATAAAAAATCCATGTGCAGGGATCGATCATTATCTGCCTGAGAGGCTGGGCTGTGAATATGTGTGTTTTAAAATTCTATAATTTCATTTAGCAGACCCTTTTTTCCAAGTGACGTAAAACACAAGCAAGAATTTAGACCAGAGGAAAAACTTCAGCAAGAGCAACAAAGAGCTTCAAGTGTGTTTGGCTGCAGGTGCTGCCATCTAGTGCCAGAAGAAGTCTTTATAACTATGATGATTCCATCTAAATAATAGAGCCACAACTAATAATTCAGAATCAACAATATTGTTCAACATTTATCAACATTCAATATTCAGTGCTTTCAATCATTAAGAGCTCAGTCTGAGACCTTCTGGTTCATTTGACCCCTGAGGACAAAGAGGAGAAGGGTCAGATTAAGTGTCTATAAGTGCTCCCTGAACAGCTGAGTCTTCAGACGTCTCTTAAAAGTAGAAAGGGACTCTGTGGATCATATGGAGTTGGGAGAACCACGCTTCAGTCACATTTCTACACAGAAACATTCAGTGAACTCCCTCTGCTGAGCAGAGACACAGTTTCAGAGTCCACACTCACTGACTCTGAGACACGTCCACACTGAGTCTGTGAGGGCTTAGGGCTGTCCCACTCTCAAACTGTAAAGTATGCGAGTGCTCTGACACAGTGCTGACTTTTAGAACCCTCTGTGCACCCTTTGGGCATGTTTGCAGACTAAGAGTGGGGGAAAATACCCACAGTTCATTGCAACGTGACCAAAAAAACATGGTTCCCAGGGGAAGCCCACAGACACGGCAAGGTAAACAAACGGGTAACAGAAATTAACAAAGACTCAACAAACAACAACAATCCACCTGAATCTCTGTATCTTCACACATACTGTGCACTTAAAATATTATGTTCAGATTTTTTATACTCATATTTCTTTCATTTTAGTGGATAAACTGTTTTTACTAATAGGAGTGTATCAGTAAAAAAAGTTATCATTTCAAACTAAAACATGTTTGAAGCCACTGCTCACTCCAGGTTGGTAGAGAGTCTTTGCCCCAAGAGGAGGACTTAAAGTATTTTGGGGTCTTGTTCATGAGTGAGGAGGAAACAGAGCAAGAGACTGAATGATGGATCAGGGCGGCATCAGCATCGGTCCATTGTGGTGAGGAAGGCGTTGAGTCAGAAGGTAAGGCTCTCAATTTATCAGCCAATCTACATTCCAACCCTCACGTATGGTCATGAGCTGTGGGTACGGACCAAAAGGACAAGGTCACGAAAACAAGTGGTTGAACTGAGCTTTCTTCACAGGGTGAAAAGATGAGACGATGCCGAAGTGCTAAAGTCTGCTGTTCCTCGAGTGTCCGCTTGAGGCTGGCTCCTGAAGTACCGGAAGTCACAAACACACCAAGCCAAAAAAAGCCGTTTGCACAGCCAAAATAAGCACATTTACAGCCTGGTATAAAGAATGTGTCCTGTCTGAATCGTTAGTTTTACTAACGGCACGCACTGTACGGGGGGTGAATTTTTTCTAACTCGGCAGATACCACAATATTGGCATCGTCAGTTCATCCAATCAGAGGCACAGCTCAGATCACATGACTGTGGGGCGTCCTATAGTTGTTACTGTTGAGACTCACAGCCTGTCTCATTTCCAATATGGCTGCGCCGGCCGTTTTGCTTCAAAAGTCTGTTTCAGAAACAGACGGGTGACGTCGCGGAGACCATCACACATACAGACCATTTCCACCAGTAAGGAGTGAACTGAGACTTTAGACACCGTATGAAAGAGGCTGAATCATTTCTATCACCTCTCTGTTAACTTACACTCATAAATAAACCTTTGATTTCATTTCACTTGCAAGAAAGCAAGCCTGTGGCTCTGAACTTCATGCTTGTATTTTTGTTTATTTTTACTGGAGGATCTAGTCCTCAGCAGGGCGAAAGCAGCAGCAGCTGCCAAGAACTCGTCTCTTCAGAGACTTGAAAAGCCTCACCAGCCTTTTCTTCAGGCCACCAGACGAGGTGTTGGTTGCAGCAGGGGAGTCTGTTCGTGCAGCTTCGTCTTCATGAGACTCTTGATCTCCACTTGAGGACCAGCTCTCTGGATTCTCAGCCCAGGATTGGTTTGATTGATGTTCTTCATGGTTCCAGGACTGTGTGTTGGACTGATCTCCATCTGGGAACCAGGAGTCATCCACCCATTGGGGGAGAGAGGGTATTTCGTCTCCGTAGGTTTGTTCATCTGTTGATTCACAGAGAGGAAGAGAATGCCAGGAGTCTGAATCTTCCTGGGGACCAGGGAGCAAAGCGGTGTCTTGGCAGTTGCTCATTTTCACTTGAGATTTGCTGAAACTAGATAAAAAAAACAACAATCAGTGAGAAAACATGTCAGTCGATCAATCAGTCCCTGAATGTGCTGAACGTTTCTAGAAAATCTCAACGAGTGCATGTGAGATAGGAGCTCCTCAGTCACTTACTAGTCACTGAAGTCTTCATCCTGGCTCAGGTGGGTCATTGTGATGAAGGGGTGCTGCAGAGCTTCATTGGGGGTGAGTCTTAGGCACCCATCAAGGTGCAGCAAACCCTTCATCAGGTCCACAAAGGCCCTTGTGTCCTCAGTTTCCCCGGCAACGATTTGTGGATAGACCTGGATTTGGAAACAGGTTGAGGTTAGTTAGCTTAGCTGCTCAGTCACAGAGACAGATCTGTGACTCACACTGATCAGTCTGTACTCATTGAACACAGAGAGTGCTTACATCCATCATGTCATCCAGAGACGTGGGCAGAATGTAGGAGGTGTCACACTCTTGTGCACTGTCTCCGTTCTTGAGAGCATATTCCTCAGCAGTCTAAAGATAGAAAATACACGTGAGAACTAGTTCAAGAAGTTCAATTGATGTGCTTCAACCAGTTTAAACAAAGAGGAGCATGTTGCTCTACCTGAAGCCTCCAGTTTCCACAGTGAGGAGTCCCCTCCAGAGTGAAGAACTGCTCTGTGTACCTCCCAGCCCAGAGAAGATAATCTGCTGGCACACCCAGAATCTCCACTATACGCTTCATCTGCAGACAAACACAAACAATCACATCAGCTGACATCCTGTGTAAGACTGAAGAAGCTTTCAGAGGTAGCCTACATACCATACGATAGTCACAGAGGACTGGAAAAAGGTTTTCAGCGAGGAAGAGGAAGCCGAGGATGCAGCCCACTCCCCAAACATCAATGGCCTCTGTGTATGGCACCCCGAGGGCAACCTCTGGAGCCCTGAAGAGGGAGGACAAGAATGAAAACAGGTCATTTTATGGACAATCTTTAAAAAACAAGAGGAGAACGAGGAGGTTTGGATGAAAGACTCGAGCTCTGCCATGCAGCATCAACCTACCTGTATCCAACAGGTTGGACCACTGTGCTGAGCTGGATTTTGTTGGCTGGGATGGCCAAGCCAAAACCAATCAGTTTGACTCTGACAGAGTCTTCCTGCTCCCTGACAATCATTACGTTGTCCGGCTTGATGTCGGTATGCAGGATGCCGAGAGTCCTCAGAGCAGCCAAGGCGACAAAAAGCTGCAGAGACACAACAGAGAGGTTCAGTTTTCTGTTCACAGAGGTGAAGGGTTCAGGTGGGGGGTGTTAGTTGATATGTTGCAGATATGTACAGGAGAAAATTGTATGAATTCAACATTAGTAGCTACCTGCTTCGCAATGGGCCGGATTCCTCTTGGGTGCACTGGTTCCCACTCGTTGTGTTCAAACAGATCGTACAGGTTTGCTTCAAGCATTTCAAATGCAAGGCAGGTTTGCTCCATGTCATCAAACTGTTCAAAGAACTTGACAACGTTGATGTTATCAGGGTTCAACACAGAGATGGTCTTTAGTAGGGATGAGCCGGATATTCGTTTCAAACGAGTATTCGTTACGGATAATGCATTTTTGCCGAATCCGAATACAACACGAGTTTTTTTTAGGATTATTCGTATCCGTACTAAAAGAATCCTCATTGGGTATCAACAACTACTGTCTTCACTCTTCATGCTCTGTGATCGGCCAGTCACACACAGCACACCCCCCTCCCTGCACCCACATGCTGCAGCGAGGAGGTGCGGGCTCTCCTCTGTCACACACACACACACACACACACACACACACACACACACACACACACACACACACACACACACACACACACACGCACACACACACAGGCAGCGAGTGACAGCGACTACTTCTCTTGCTTGCTTGAGCTGACTGTAGTTTACGTTGCTCTAATCTCTACTACTCACTCAGTCTCGTGTCGCGCTGGTCAGTGCCTCTTGCTTCAATTCAGGACCGTTTTCTATGGTTTTCGTTGTCTCGCATCTCTTTAGTTCTTTTTTTATATTTAAAGTTACTTGATTATCTGTTTTGCAACGTCCACGCAACGCACTTGAAGGCTTACAGCTGTAAACTCCTTGTGTCGCGTTTTTTTTTTTTTTTTAACTGGCTGCGTGATTTTAGTTTGGCTGGTGAGAAAGTTAGTTGGAAAGCTTTGCCCATTCTGAGCACAGTGTTTTTGAAAATACAGTGAAGAACAAGACATATTTTTTAGTTTTTTGCCACTGAATGTTTGCACAAATCACCTATTAAATTTACACAGATTATAAATAAAGAGACAGTCTTTCACACTTCTACATACACATTTTACCAGTTGTACATAATACATAGCTGATCACACAAAAGCCTTAAAAAAAAAAAATAATAATAATAATAAGTTTCAGACTTAAAATAAAGTTCGGGTTTAAGTCCGCCCATTTCCTGACAAAACACGCCCACTTCCGGTTTAGGCCCCGCCCATACGAGTACGGATACGGATACGGATAATATGGATGGGTAAACAGATACAGATACAGATACAGATAATGGTGTACTCGCTCATCCCTAGTCTTTAGGATGGACACCTGGGGAGGAAAGAGGAGACACTTATTTTAAAATATGATACCAGCAACATGTTTCAAAAGAGTCGGCACAGGAAACACAAAACAATGAAAAAGCTGTGTCACGCTACCAAGAAACACCTGGAGAAACATCAACCAAATGATGAAGTAAATTTGCGACAGGTTGATAAAATGAGTTTAAAATTGATGCTTCATTGATGCTCGATTGGCTTTGAAACAGTATGAACAGGTAAAATGAACTTCATCTTGGTGCAATCTAAGAACTGGTGCAATATTAACACCTTGTGCCCCTGTTATTGTTCTGTGTATAGTTTTTATCTCTGTTATGTTATCAGTCATTTCATACTTATATTTACATTGAGCACATTTCTTATATTTAATTTGGTCGTTAACTCTAGTTACACGTATTAAATGATTCTATCTTTATATACTCTTATTGTGTTTTTGTTTGCACTATATACAGTGTTTTTGTGAATGTGTTTCAGTGAATTTCCCTGTTGTGGGATGAATTAAAGGATCATCTTATCTTATCTAAACTTATGTTAATCATCTCATCTCTACTAATGTGCTGTAAGAGTTAAAAGAAATCTGAGAGTCTACTTCATGCTCTGTATCCTGGTTTAAATCAGGGTCCTTTTTCAGGACCTTAATGGCCACAGTCTCTCCCGTTTGCAGGTTCTTGCACTTGGCCACCTTTCCAAAAGCGCCTTCACCAATGAGCTCCAGGATGGAGTAGGCAGTGGAGCTGCTGTGCAGGATCTGACCTGCCTGGATATTGGGCTCTGGAACAGTTACTGCAGAGAAACTCCATGGGTACAGACCGTTACAGCATTTAGTGAGTGACAATGGAGAGGAAAAACTTCCCTTTAACGGGCAGAAACCTCGGACAGAACCAGACTCATGTTACACAGACATCTGAGATAGACTGTGTTGGGATAGAGAGGGGGGGCACAGACAGAGTCCATATTTCTGTGTTGTAGTGATGATCATGGAGAAACTGTAAAAAGCCGTAGCAGCTGGAGTCTGGCAGGTCCATGGCAGCAGGCCGTCCACAGCAACAATCCAAAGAACCTAACAGATAAACTTAGAGACTCCCAGAGAGATCCATGGTTAATAACTTTAATGCAGCATTAAGATTAGAAGTTAGACTGACAGACAGAGGAGAGAGGGAAATAGGAGCCTTGTGTGTCAGTTCCCCCCGGACAGTCTAAACCTATAGCAGTATAACTAAGAGCTGGTTCAGACCTGATCCAGCTCAAAACTATAAGATTTATCAAAAAGGAAAGTTTTAAGTCTACTCCTAAAAGTAGAGAGGGTGTCTGCTCCCCGAACCTCGACCGGTAAATGATTCCAGAGAAGAAGAGCCTGATAACTAAAGGCTTGACCTCCCAGACTACTTTTGGAGACCCAAGGTACGACGACCAGGCCTGGATGCTGGAAACAGCGATCTAAACGGATAATACGGCACGATAAGCTCTTTAAGATAGGATGGCCTGATGCCATTAAGAGCTTTGTAAGTCAGAAGAAGGATTTTAAATTCTATTCTAAACTTTATGGGTAGCCAGTGCAGAGACGCTAACACTGGGGGGATATGCTCCCTCCTCCTGGTCCAAGTCAGAATTAGACACAAAGTCAGATGTGTTTCAACACAAGTTCCTGTCAGACAACGTGGATGATACAAACTGCTTGAATGGAGCAGGTTATATTTGAGAATTTGTGATGTGCTCAACATGTGACTCTCTTCATTCACTTATTCACTCCATGATCTGTCAGAAAGTCTCCAAAGAGGAGTTTGGATTGTTCCACCTTTGACCTCCCTCTTTCTTTTAGTTTGCTCCAGTGTTTGTGTTTTTTTCCTACCAGCTGGTTCTCCTGCTTGGTGTATTAGAAACATTTCTAACAAAGAGAATTTAAAAGAAAAAACAAAGAGGTCAGATGTTCCCAGACCTCCGTTTGTTTTACTTTGGAACAGAAGATTTCTTTTTGTCTCCACTCGGTTTGTCCCACAGATGAGTTTAACACAAAGTTTAACTGGAGTCATGATGCTTGTGGAGACTGGACGAAACAGAAACAGAAGTTTGGATATGATGTGGTACTTGACTATGCATACGCTTTGGACCTGCACACAAGTCAGACAGTTTTGGGTCCAGGTCCCAAATCACTGATCTCACACACTGGACAGTCACATCCTGCTGTCCCCCCAGCTCTGCATTTTAGGAGACACATCAGTAACACAAATACCAAACCATACATCTAGTGCACCCCTCACAGCCCAGAAGACAATCCTCCTAAACTGGAATTCAAAACAAAAAATAAAGATTACACATGTGAAAAAGCTTCCAGTGGAACATATATCCCTAGAAAAACTGTCAGCCTCACTCAACCACAAAACAGCTGACTTCTACAAAACCTGGTCCACATTCATCAAGAAACTAAAACTCTCTCTCTCTCTCTCTACACACACACACACACACACACACACACACACACACACACACACACACACACACACACACACACACACGTTCTCTCTCATCACAGTGGAGGAGCCTCTGGTCACTTTTAGGGGAAGATCGTCCACTGTGACGTTTGGACTGGTCTTATAGATGAGTGGCAGGAGCTCCACCCACTTGTCCCAAACCTCCCTGATAGCTGCCAGTTTGTCTTCTTGAGGACGGCCTTGTCTTGTATCACGGCTGACACACAGAACCACCTGTGACAACATGTAAAGTTTCAGGTGGTCATTTCATGATGGCCTGAAAAAAATGTCTGAGCAGACTCTGCGTCCTGTAAACTGCAGGTAGATCAGTTTCTGGATTTGTTCACAGCAGCCAAAATCACAAGACCCGTGTATGCTAACCCATCCTCACCGTCAGTTTCCTGGCCTCTCTCCTCCTCCTCACCAGTTTGGTGATCAAATATATAATCAGAGCCTCACTATCTGTATGTGGACCTGCCATGGTGCTGCCACATGATGAACTGTGATCAAGGCCTCAAAAAGCAGCACTGTATTTACCAAAGCTACCAGAAAAGTTCAGGATTATTGAAACTGAAACTTCCTGTAAGAAGTTGGTTTGGGATGGTTAAAACCTGAACCCTAAAGTTTGGACCATCTTTAGGACTGTCTTTGTTGTTGACAAACTTGATGACTTGATGTAAAAAAGTTGAGTTGTTGTTCCAAAAACCATGACGGCAGACTGTAGGGTTTGAGAATAAGAAAAACAGAGTGGAGTATCAGAGTGATCCACACGGCTGCTTCATCACAACTGACTGCTGTTTGTTCCATTAGAAGGTTAGTCAGCACCATCTAGTGCTCAGATAGTAGACCTGCATCATGTGATCCGTGTGTGATCTGACACTGACTGGGTTTCTGCCACAGGTGAGACCGGTTCTGACGTCACTCTGAAGTTATGAGGATGTGACAGTCTCCTCAGATCAAAGGCACACAGACACCAGGACGGACGAGGCTCAGACGAGCAGCTTCTTCTCTCCACACATGAAGCTGGAAAGTGTCTGTAAGCTGACCTGAACTCACTTCAACAGGTGAGGATCCCTCCAGAGAAACCTGTCCCTGTTTGATGATCAGGATCACTGAGCTCACATGCTGCTGGATCACTGTTGAACTGTAGAAATGTTTCTGGATGCTGATTGGCTGTTTGAAACGTGTTGTGGAGTTTCTCTCTGAGTTAAAGAGCAGTGATTTTACAGAGATTGATCTGTTTTATAGTTTGTGTTTGAGGAGTCGAGTCGGACTGGAATCTGAGTCACACCATCAGTGAGAAAACAGGGAGTGTCTGAACCGGTCTGACAGCCTGGATCAGCTCGGCTCAGGTGCTTTTATTTATTAACTCTTTATACTCTGAAGTGAAGAGCTGGATGAAGGTTGGACAATAAAATGTGTGTTACATATTGTTGTGGTCACCATAGTGTGTTTATAGGAGAGTGTGGGGTCTGAGTTTGGGCTCCTCAGATCCTGTTTGGGGCTCCAACAAGGTTTGTGTCAGTCCTGAATATCTGAGTCATGTTCCTGAGAGGAAGGAGAACTGATGTGTGTCCTGTGCTGTGAAGCTTGTTGTAATGAATGAACATGTTGTTGTGTTTGTATGAAGGTGGGGGCTCTGCTATGAATCAGTGTGAGGACAGAGAGGAGGGAGCCCCTCCCTCTAAAACCCTCCCTCTGTGTGGGGACCATGAGAGCCAGACCAGAGCTCAGAGGTGAGACCAGGATCTCTAACTGTCCATGACCTGACATCACTGCACCATCATTATTCACACTCACAGCTCTGTGTGTGTGTGTGTGTGTGTGTGTGTGTGTGTGTGTGTGTGTGTGTGTGTGTGTGTGTGTGTGTGTGTGTGTGTGTGTGTGTGTGTGTGTGTGTGTGTTTTGAAGCAATAAGCAGCAGCATGGACCAGACTCTCCTGGACCTGGACCTGCTCCCAGCTCTGTGTCCTTAAAGAGTGGTCGGTCTATGTTTGAAACTCTTCTCTTCAAATCTGACCGTCTGTTTAAACGTCTAAAGTAAAAATCCATCACTGTGTTTTTATCAGAATTCAAACATTTTAAAAGTTTGTGTTAAATTTCAGCAGCACTCAAAGCTGGAAGATTTTCAGTGTTCATGTTTATTCATCAGTGTTTGTGATTCTGTCAGTGTCAAACATCAGAGACCAGACTCTCCTGGACCTGGACCTGGACCCGGACCCAGCTGTGTCTCCTTTAAGAGTGATCGGTCTATGCGTCATCCTATTGATTTCAAATCTTCAGAGATGAGTGTTGATGAAAGGTGAGCCTCTCAAAGTGAACTTCCTGTTGTTGTGTGTGAAACATTTGATCCTAACTGTGGTTGGTGTTTTCTCTGTGAAGCTGAACATGTTTCAGTCTTTGTGTTTCTATCAGGATCCAACAGCAGGAAACAGGACTGGAGGCAGAAAGAAGTGGACTCAGCATGTATCTTCATGTGTGTCCTGTGTTTGTAGGAGGATCCAGCAGATGGAGTCGATCACATCAACACTGTGTGTCATTATATTATAAACACTACATGATCTTCTATTTGTTCCACAGAGTTCAGCAGCAGAGATCAGAGGCTCCCATTGGTCAGTCTGCCCAGCAGCATCACACACAGCTGGATGACTCCATATGGATGGTGTGCAAATGTACACACACACACACACACACACACACACACACACACACACACACACACACACACACACACACACACACACACACACGCACACACACACACACACACACACACACAGCTCCTCCTGAGCCTCAGAGCACACACTCATTCTGTTTGGATCTTTCTGAATAGTTTCCTGGTTACCCTGCAAACATCATCTCTGCCTGAATTCTCTTCACACTCAGTGTTTGACTGATTGAATGAAGCCGCACATTTCTGAGCTGCACACACTCAGAGTGTGAATTTGAGTTTGAGGTTAAAATATTGAACACAACCATCATAAAATCAATAGAACAGAGGATCACTGACAAATTTATCTGTTTCATTCATAAAGTTCAATAACGGATAGAAAATAAATATTCATCATCAGTTGTTTTCTCTCATTTATTTTCCTGTTTATTCTCTTTTTATGAAGAGAATTTAAGTCTGGTAGGAAAAAAAATCTTGTGACATTTCCTTTAGAGGTCACAAAGTTTCATTCATGAGCATGAGGTCTGTAAAGAGTAACAGGATTTCTGTTTTCCCTGAAACCTTATAAATAACTAATATCCAGTGTTCCTGAGACATCATAAACTAGGTTCATTTAATAGGTTTCAGGGTTTATGATCAGTTCTAGATAAAGAATCAATAATTAATAAATAATCCAATAATGAGGTGTTTTTTCTGGTTAAGTGATCCGTGTGCTTCTAAACAGGACACAGAATAAACAGAGGTCAGGTTTTCTTCATGTGGAAGTGTTTGTTAAACAGGTTAAAAACACAGACAAAGATCTGTTACTGTTTTTATTTGATTAGAGTTATTACAGCGCACATGAGCAGACACACAAACAGCTGTTAGAGCTGACTGACAGATGATCCAGAGGTGATCGGCTGTTAGAGCTGACTGACAGATGATCCAGAGGTGATCGGCTGTTAGAGCAGACTGACAGATGATCCAGAGGTGATCAGCTGTTAGAGCCGACTGACAGATGATCCAGAGGTGATCGGCTGTTAGAGCCGACTGACAGATGATCCAGAGGTGATCAGCTGATGCCGTCATCACTAAAACATGTCGCTTCATGTGACGCTCTGGAGGAGAGGACGTCTCATTTCTCTTTAAACAAATCTCCTTGTTTCCTCTCTCCTCTCTTCATTTCCTTCATCTCTCCTTCATCTCTGGTGGGAGGGACTAATACTCAAGTGAACAATTTATGTGGAGGAAGGAAGGATGGAACTTTGGCGCTTTGAGATGCACCCAAAGACTCAGGCTGTTTTCCAAAGCGCCCTCTACATATTACATGTGAATGTAGTCTGACTGTTCTGTTGGGTCTGTTTTGAAGAATACTAATTTGTTTTTTGGAAAATGAAACTACAGCTGATGGATTTTTAATATCTGTCTTTTTTTTTTATAAATGTATAAAACAAAATATGTGTCCATCTTGACATTTCAGTTATTAATATGCAAAGAGATTTCCTGATGGAGCATTTTATATAAATCAATCAGTGGTAGAGATACAGGAACAATACAGTAACAGATAGGTTTAATTAAAGGTAAAGAAAATATAGATAAAAATAAATATATTTAAGCAAGGGAAGATAATAGTTATTATATGACAGCGAGGTCTTAATTCATTGTATATTTTTCAATGGTTCAGTGGTTTATGGAACATTTTAAATTCATTTAAAAAAACAACAAATTCAGGCAGAGATTTCAGGGTCTGAAGGGGTTTATGAATAACACATTTGAAAAGGTATTAAAATTATATTAAGGGGTTGACTTTTTATTTTTACAGCTCATGGAAAAACCACTTCCATATAATCCATGTATGGTTTAAAAAAAAGTTAATTTGTGGTTTATTTGGACTTTAATGGTAAATGGACCAGTACTTATATAGCGCTTTTCTAGTTGTTCTGACCACTCAAAGCGCTTTACACTGCTAGTTTCATTCACCCATCCACACCACATTCACACATACTGATGGTAGAAAGATCGATCTATTGTAGACCATCAGTTTTTAACTAACACATTCATACACTACTGACCAACTGAACCAACAGTGGGAGCAATTGGGGGTTCAGTGTCTTGCTCAAGGACACTTCGGCATGTGACTGATTAGTGCAGTGCATTGTGGGAAACATTATGCCAGGTAGACTGTTCTGATGCATATTGAGAAATTTTCCAGGTTTTTCTCTATTTGCCCCCCCCCCCCCCCCCCCCCTCTTTCTCTAATCCCATCACAGACTCTCTCCTGTCTGTCATGAGTCTGGTTCTGTCCGAGGTTTCTGCCTGTTAAAGGGAAGTTTTTCCTCTCCATTGTAACTCAGTAAATGCTGTAAAGGTCTGTTCTCATGGTGGGTTAAGATGAGATCAGACTTCTTATCTTGTCTTGATTTTGGGTCTCTGTTAATAGAAGTTGTTATCATTTACAGGTCTGGACCTGTTAATGTGTTTAGAAAGCATCTTTTTTTATTTATTGATTTATTTATTTCGGGCACGTCAGCACACTTATACAACATCACACATTGTCAGTAGTTGATCAAATTGTACATGTCCAAAAGGGGAGACGGGAAAAGCAGAGCTTATCAAGTCCCGTCCCCATTTCCTCAATATTTAGTCTCCTCTTTTCCACATATCATCAGATTATTATAAATTTGTATTCCATTTACAGAAGTATGACCGTCACTTCATTCACTATTATTGTTATATTATTCTTGAGAGAACGTTTGTTATGAATTGGCGCTGTATAAACAAAGATTGATTGATTGATTTTTTGTCATACTGCAGATTTTGCAGGTTTTCACATACTGCTGACTACATATTGAATTTCAGCTGAATCAGATGGGCACTGCTGGTGTAGTAGAGCAGCCTTCCTCGCCCGTACCACAAGTGGTGCTCAGGCTCCCATTAGTGGCATGTGGAGGAATCACTGAATGAAATATTAATAAAATAAATTCAAATTAAGGGCGCGGTCACACAGGCCATCCAAACTGTGCTGAACTCAAGCACGATTACCCCTTCCCATAGCGCTGCTCCTCTGCTGGCCAGTACAGCCCGTAGTCACACTACTCCAACATGAACCAGACTTTAGACACAGACATGGCCCGCCTACGTCACCATGAAAAGTCTGTTTACATGGAGCGCAGTCTCATCAGAGTCAGCACAATAAGACACACAGAACAGAATTAAAACTTTAGAGACTTTTTGGATCATGTCAAGTTGTTTTGGTCCAACACAGCCCTCTAACACCCCGTTATCAACAATAACGGTCGAGAGGAGCGGTCGCAGCGATCGTTTCCATGTACTCGTTCATGAAGTGTACGGAGTCATTTATATGGTACAGTTTCTTTTAATGTTTTACATTTAAACATAGTGTTAATGTTCAAACTGTGTATTTCTATTGTTTGAAATAATTAAAATGCTTATTGAGAATAAAACCCTCACCTCATTATTGAACTGTGCATAGATTTAGCTGAATACTCAGACCGACTGCACTACTTGATTAATATCAGTCATCATGGTGGTTCTTTCAAGTACTTTCTGAGGTGGTACTTGGTGTAAAAAGTTTGAGAACCACTGGTGTAGACGGAAACCAGTGGAAAACAGCCTCAGACTTTGTGAGCAGAGTCCACAAACTGAGTCCAGTTTGAGCTTTAAACAACACAAACACTTTGCTTCATGTTAATGACAGCTGATGCTTTCAGCTTCATTCTAATAAACACATCACGTCTAAAGTCACTGCAGACTTTTTCTGCATGAAAGCACACCAGGAGATTTCTCCAACATGAAGTTCATTTCAGAGAAACTTGATTTGTAGAAGACAGGAGCATCCACAGACTAAGAGGTGAAGCAGTTTTGTGATCCAGTCTCCATGCTGGACTCTGCAGACCAGCAGGCTTTCTGTCTGTCACACATGATCTGATGTTACCTTCTACAAGTTCAACCTGACATTTTCTTCTGTTCCAGCCGCTCCAGGAGAACATTATCAGCTTCGTAAAGAGCCAGCTGAAGAAGATCCAGAGAGCTCTGAGTCCAGATTACCCAGAATGCTTTGAGAGTCAGAGTGAGGATGAGGATGAAGAGCAGAGGAGGTGCAGAGAGGCGTTCCTGAAGATCACTCGTCACTTCCTGAGGAGAATGAAGCAGGAGGAGCTGGCTGAGTGTCTGCAGAGCAGTAAGAGGATCTGAACACATTTAACATGATGGAAAGAGGAAACATGGGAGAGGTTTACATTTCAAACTCTGCTCTTCATGTGATGAACACGTTTGTATCACATCTATGAGCTGTGACAAACTGTTCACAACTGATGAGCTGAAGAGATTTCAGAGAGGAGCCAAATCAAATCCATCCTGATGTCTGAAAGCTGAAACTCATCAGACTGATTGTAGCTTCAGCTCATTCATTACATTTCTTTTTTCTTCATTCAGGAACTGTTATTCCAGAGTGCAGCCGTAAAGTGAAGTCTGAGCTGAAGGAGAAGTTCCAGTGTGTGTTTGAGGGGATCGCTAAAGCAGGAAACCCAACCCTTCTGAAGCAGATCTACACAGAGCTCTACATCACAGAGGGAGGGACTGGAGAGGTCAATGAGGAACATGAGGTCAGACAGATTGAAGCAGCATCCAGGACACCAGACAGAGCAGAAACAAGCATCAGACAAGAAGACCTCTTTAAAGGCCCACCTGGAAGACAGGAACCAATCAGAAGAGTGCTGACAAAGGGAGTGGCTGGCATCGGGAAAACAGTCTTAACACAGAAGTTCACTCTGGACTGGGCTGAAGACAAAAGCAACCAGGACATCCAGTTCATATTTCCATTCACCTTCAGAGAGCTGAATGTGCTGAAAGAGAGAAAGTTCAGCTTGGTGGGACTTGTTCATCACTTCTTTCCTCAAACCAAAGAAGCAGGACTCTGCAGGTTTGAAGAGTTCCAGCTCCTCTTCATCTTTGATGGTCTGGATGAGTGTCGACTTCCTCTGGACTTCCACAACAATCAGATCCTGACTGATGTCACAGAGTCCACCTCAGTGGATGTGCTGCTGACAAACCTCATCAGGGGGAACCTGCTTCCCTCTGCTCGCCTCTGGATGACCACACGACCTGCAGCAGCCAATCAGATCTCTCCTGAGTGTGTTGACATGGTGACAGAGGTCAGAGGGTTCACTGACCCTCAGAAGGACGAGTACTTCAGGAAGAGGTTCAGAGATGAGGTGCAGGCCAGCACAATCATCTCCCACATCAAGACCTCCAGAAGCCTCCACATCATGTGCCACATCCCGGTCTTCTGCTGGATCACTGCTACAGTTCTGGAGGATCTGCTGAAGACCAGAAAGAGGGGACAGCTGCCCAGGACCCTGACTCAGATGTACATCCAGTTCCTGCTGGTTCAGTCCAAACTGAGGAACATCAAGTATGAAGGAGGAGCTGAGACTGATCCAGTCTGGAGTCCAGAGAGCAGGAAGATGATGGAGTCTCTGGGAAAACTGGCTTTTGATCAGCTGCAGAAAGGAAACCTGATCTTCTATGAATCAGACCTGACAGAGTGTGGCATCAACATCAAGGAGGCCTCTTGGTACTCAGGAGTGTTCACACAGATCTTTAGAGAGGAGAGAGGACTGTACCAGGACAAGGTGTTCAGCTTCATCCATCTGAGCGTTCAGGAGTTTCTGGCTGCTCTTCATGTCCATCTGACCTTCACCAAGTCTGGACTCAACCTGATGGAAGAACAACAAACAGCATCCTGGTGGTCTAAAACCTTTAGAGTCAAACCTGAACTGGAACACCTCCATCAGAGTGCTGTGGACAAGGCCTTACAGAGTCCAAACGGACACCTGGACTTGTTCCTGCGCTTCCTCCTGGGTCTCTCTCTGCAGACCAATCAGAGTCTCCTGACAGGTCTGCTGACACGGACAGGAAGTGACTCACAGACCAATCAGGAAACAGTCCAGTTCATCAAGAAGAAGCTCAGTGAGGATGTGTCTGCAGAGAAAAGCATCAACCTGTTCCACTGTCTGAATGAACTCAATGATCGGTCTCTACAGGACCAGATCCAACAGTACCTACAATCAGGACGTCTGTCCACAGAGAAACTGTCTCCGGCTCAGTGGTCAGCTCTGGTCTTCATCTTACTGTCATCAGACAAAGATCTGGACCTGTTTGACCTGAAGAAATACTCTGCTTCAGAGGAGGCTCTTCTGAGGCTGCTGCCAGTGATAAGAGCTGCAAACAAAGCTGTGTGAGTGAATGAGAGACATTTGAAACATAAATGATTCTGTTCATGACTCTGAAAACATTTGTTTGTTCTCTTTACATGATCTCCATCAGGCTGAGTGGATGTAACCTGTCAGAGAGAAGCTGTGAAGCTCTGTCCTCAGTCCTCAGCTCACAGTCCTCCAGGCTCAGAGAGCTGGACCTGAGTCACAACAACCTGCAGGATTCAGGAGTGAAGACTCTGTCTGCTGGACTGAAGAGTCCACAATGTAAACTGGAAACTCTCAGGTCAGGTCTTTGGCTCCCCCTGCTTGAGGTTAGAGATAAAGAAATAGTGATAATCAGTGGACTTTTTCTTATTGCATGATTCTTTTTCTAACCTCAGACTGTCAGGATGTCTGATCACAGAGAGAGGCTGTGCTTCTCTGGCCTCAGCTCTGAGCTCCAACCCCTCACACCTGAGAGAGCTGGACCTGAGCTACAATCATCCAGGAGACTCAGGAGTGAAGCAGCTTTCTGCTGGACTGGAGGATCCACTCTGCAGACTGGACACACTGAGGTATAACCACACAACAAGAGCTCAAAGACTGAATCTGTTGGATTCTTTTCAGAGTAGTGATTGGAACTGAACCAGGAAACACACAGACCAGCAGAAGAGCATCAAATAGAAACAAAACTCTGTTTAATAGAAACAGCAGCATGTCTTCACTTCTTTGATGGTTCTGTTCTCTATAGAAAAAGTCCCATCTGAGCATTCATCCTCTAATAATGTGTGTGAGCATGAAGAAGGCAGATGTTACATCATCAGAACATCAGAATGATTGAAAATATGTAGAAATATAAAGAGCTCATCTCTAGGAGACAGTGTTGTCTGATCAAATTAAAATGATCAAATATTACAGACGTGAATTTTTCCTGCTGACTCCTACAAAGAGCGGACTACTTTAAAGAGACAGATCAGAGGGAGAGCAGGATTTGGCATCACTCATTTCAAAGAGGACATGAGGAGCAGGATGTGGACTTTATGGATCCAAAGAGCAACAGGCAGCCTTTGCTTTTTGACTCTTTTTGTTCTTCTTTTTCTGCCAGGATCTCAACACTGTCAGAAAAAGTGAGAGAGTGATGGAGACAGTTGGCTCAGATGAGTTTCAGCCTGTTTCTCTGTCACAGTGACAAACTGAGGATCACTGCTTCATGTTGAGCAGAAGTTTGGACTCATGTTGGACAGAAAATCATTCTGACTGTGTTTCTTCCTCCAGGGTGGACCATGGTGGACAGCAGAGGTTAAAACCTGGTCTGAAGAAGTGTAAGTGTGGAATCAGTTTGACTCCTGATGAGCAAACAGCAGACTGTCAGCTAACAAAGAATAAAGCCTTCAGGTGTGTCTGATGATAAACTGCTGCTGTGTTTTGTCTTTTTCTCTCCATCAGATTTCTGTGAACTCACTCTGGACTCAAACACAGCCCACAGAGCGCTCAGACTATCTGAAAACAACAGGGAGGTGACACATGTGAGAGAGGATCAGACATATCCTGATCATCCAGACAGATTTGACTCCTGGGAACAGCTGCTGTGTAGAGATGGTCTGACTGGTTGCTGTTACTGGGAGGTCGAGTGGAGAGGAGAGGTTAATATATCAGTGAGTTACAGAAGAATCAGAAGGAAGGGACACAGTTCTGTCTGTGTGTTTGGATGTAATGATCAGTCCTGGAGTCTGTTCTGCTTTGATGAAGGTTACTCTGTCCTTCACGATGACAGAGAAACAGACCTCCCTCTCTCCTCGTCCTCTGTCTCTCACAGAGTAGCAGTGTATGTGGACTGTCCTGCTGGCACTCTGTCCTTCTACAGAGTCTCCTCTGACACACTGATCCACCTCCACACCTTCAACACCACCTTCACTGAACCTCTGTATCCTGGGTTTAGGTTGTGGTCTCCTGGTTCCTCAGTGAGTGTGTGTTGTGTGTAGGAGGGAGAGTCTCCTCCTCTCTACACAAACACAAACAGCTGCTGAAGAACAGTTCACCCTCTGCACTAACACACACAAACTTCAGCTGATTCTTTGACTCTTTCTATCCTGTCACATCAGTCTGAATGTTATCAAAGAGCAGGACTCAGTGGAAAACTGACTGACTGAACTTGACTTATTTACATCTCTATGCTGAAAAAATCAGGCCTCATTCAGACTGTTTTTCTTCAATGTGTTTGATAAAAAGTGAGTCAGAAAAGTCTGAGTCAGATTCTTTAAACTGATCAATGAAATCAATGAATCATTTTTCTGTCTGTTACTACGAGCATGTCTTAATCCAAAAATCACATTTACCCTAAATGTATATAAACGTGTAATATTATAAATCTATGTTCAGGAATCTGAAGAAAACAGTGACACAGTTTGGACTCATTTATTAGACAGACTGTTTTTGTTTTAATGGTGAATCAGAAAATCAATCTGACACAAACTCTGGATTGATTCTGTGTAATGTTGATTTGAATAAAGTTGTGTTCAGCATTTTGTTCTTAATAATCTGTCAAACTGTTTTAATCACAGCTCATCACAAACTGACTCATGATGATGATGATGATGATGATGATGATGATGATGATGATGATGATGATGATGATATGATGATGATCTGTTTCAGGGCTCCTCTTAGTGACTGTTTTCATATTTCTCTTTTTCTCTGGTTTTAAATTCTGATCACGGTGAGTTTGGGTGAAGTCAGGTTCACTGCAGCACGGCGTCCTGGTTTGTCTCACCCGGTCTGGATTCTGTTCCACATAACCACTGGCTAACAGTTCATCATCCCTGACCTGTTCCAGTTTGTTAAAGCTGTGATGTGATTCAAGTGGAGTGATACAATAATTTAAAGCTCCTTTCTACAAACAGCAGCAGTTTTAGAGCTGAGTGAACGTCAGACACAAAGTCAGACTAATCCCAGCTCCCTCTGAGGACAGCATGCTGTGTGACTCCCACTCATGTGTGGATTTTCAGATGTAGTTATTGATTTCCTCCACTAGAGGGAGGATCCCTTAAAGTGAGCGCTGGCTGTGGTGAGAGCTCTCATCAGACAGAACAGCCTGCTGAATGAATACAACCAGTGTTTTTATATCAATTCATGAACAAACGGGACACAAAGTAAGAAGACAAACATATTCAGTCTTTGTACAGGCAGAGGAATATCAAAACCTCCTGTCAACATGTGCTGAGCTCTGTTCACATGAACTTCTGTCAGATTTCTCCTCTTTGACATGAGGAGAAAACCTCTGGGAGCTGCTTCAAAGATAACAGCTTCATCTTTAGGTGTGACTGCTGTCTGAAACTGAAGAATGGCACCAATGGTCTTTGAGATGACAGACTTTCTCCTCCAAATAGTCTCACACAGCAGCGTCTCCAACTCCTCGGTCATATTTGTTGGGTTAGTGAGTGAGAACAGAACAAACACTGATCCTGAAACTCTGTTTGGAGAACAAGTGTCCATCATATAGAAACATCTCTCATTAAGCAGCAGCTCACTTTGGCTTTGAGTTCTCAATGACGGCTTCAAAATGGACTTTACATCTTTGTTCCACATTCTGACAAACAGTGAGCTGGAGCTGTGTCAGCTTTTCTTGAACATTTCTTACCTGCAGCCAGCCTGATTCTGGACACCTTTTTATAAAGATGTTCACCAGAGACTCTGTCAGAGAACCAATAACTGTCCTGGACAAACCTTTGATGTCTTTGCTCACCTCCTCCTCTACATGCACGAGTATTATTTCCTTCCACTGTCACACAGCTGAACAGATCATTTACTGTGAACGAGTCCATGTAGAAAATATCAAAATACATCATTTCTGCAGCATGTTATGAATCTCTACATTTGACATCTACCTCACATTTCCTTATGAAATCATGAACTGGAGGATTAATTAAATAACCCTCTGTGTGACTGGATCAGAAACACCTTCAATTATATTCACTGATTTTATTTTTACATTTGTACAAGTGAAAATATATTTAATAAAGCTTTGTTCAGGATAAAACTCATCAATAGAGGAATACGTCTGAGAGCACAAGATACATAAACCTCATAGATTCAAACTCTTTGAGTGACATTAAAAACAGAAAAATGGAGATGAAGAGAGAAAAACCCTGATGAGTCATCCATCATTGTGCTGGAGTTAGGGGAATAAATACACCAATATAATAATAATAAGGTGTTATTTTAAGATTCCTGTTCCAGTGGACGTCCTGCTGCAGGTCAGTGTGTATGAAACACTTTGTGAACACATCCTCACAGAGTGGAAATCATCTCTGTAGTGGAGGGAGGTGGCTCTTTAAAGAGCTTTAAGACCACTCACACAACAGGTTTTATCTGATGTGGTTCAGCACCTCGGACAGCGACAGCACCTCACCACTCCCAGGACAGGAGGACGGACAGCTCCTCCTGGACTCACCTGAGAGACAACATGAGTGTCCACTGAACTTTTAAACATGCTGTGTATGAGCCGTTTTACTCATGTCGTTTTTTGGTTTTGTTTTTGTCACTTACACAATCACCACAAGGGGGCACTTTAGGTAAACCAACAGGTAGACACTATAAAAGAGTCACAGGTGAAGCAGTGATTTAGGGAACAGGAAGAGCGCACAGTTTTTATCAATCAATCAATCAATCTTTATTTGTATAGCGCCAATTCATAACAAGTGTTATCTCAAGACACTTTACAATAGAGCACAAAGCTCCTCATTTTAAGGATATACATATATGCATAGATACATATATACATATAAAGATACACATATACATATATATATACAAATATATACATCCAGCACCCAACATGAATCCATATAGCCAATCCTGAATCCCTCCATCATGGCAGCAAGAAAAAACCTTCTGTTAAGCAGCAGGAAATCTGGAATGTGGACCCCAGTCTCATGATGAACAGCAAATCCACACCATGCTGTGTTGGGTGTGTGGGTGAAGGAAGGGAGGTAAGAGGAGACAAGTGGACTAAAGTGTGAACTAAAGTTAGTGACAGATCCATGAACCATAGACCTGTTGTCTGATTTATTAGAGGTTAGCCTCTTGAGATGCTACATCTCGTTTTCGGGAGGGACCTCATGTCTGAATGGGTGTGGTGATCATTTTATAGAAGTATAATCAATGATGTTCTGACTGAAAATAAAAATTTATGGTAGTGATGAACTCATGGATGCCCAGACCACAAGTGCATCCCTACCATATTTGTCTCCGTTAAGTAAAGGTGTGTTAAAGGCCTCTTGAGATGTGACATCCCATTTTCAGAGGAACCTCATGCCTATATGCTGATTAAAAAAAGATACTATAGATGTATTGATCATAGATAAAGAGATCAGGCTGATATCTACATTAGAAGCTATTTGATAGTGGGAAAGAATGTTCCTAATTAAATGGCCAAATAATGTGTCATGTCTATGGGTGCAGTTAATGAGTCTTCATGACTCCACAGCAGCAGGCAGTCTCCACCAAGGATCCCAGGCCACCTACAAGACAAGAGCCAGAGACGAGTACAACCACTGATAGACATCACAGTTACCCTCAGTTCAGTTCAGTTCAGTTCAGTTCAGTTCAGTTCTTTGTTGTCCCTCAAGGGGAAATTTGGTTTGCAGTGCAATCCAACAACAATCACAACCACAATAAGAGTGCATAAAATGGATAAAATCAAGCTGTCCATCGGAAAATAAATCTAAAAAGGAATAAAAACAATGAAAACCATATGGAGTGCTTATAGACAGTGCAGGCAATTTGAAACCATTAAGACTCAGTGCAAGTTAAGAACATTTATTGCACTTGGAATAAAAGAAAATTTAAACCTATTACTTCTAACCCTGGGGAACCTGTAACGTCGGCCAGAAGGAAGAAGAGCAAGTTCTCCTAAAAGTGGGTGGTCAGTGCTGGCCAAGATGGACTGTGCCTTCCTACAGACTTGTCGGTTGTAGATGTCAGAAAGAGAAAGCTGCTGTGTGCCAGTTATCTTGCTGGCTACCTTGACAATGACAGAAAGGCGTTTTTTGTTCTGCACAGTGAGGTTTCCATACCAGCTAATAATACAGAATGTTAAAATGGACTCAATAAAAGATTTGTAAAATAAAACCATCAGTGTTTTGTCCACATTAAAAGTGTTCAGTCTGCACAGAAAATAAAGTCTCTGCAGGCCCTTTTTGCAGATTGCAGACGTGTTGAGGTCATGATTCAAGTTTTTATCAATGACTGTACCCAGGTATTTATAGTGCTCTACTGTCTCGACTTGTGAGCCCTTTATGATGGTTGGGAGAGTAGAGGAAGAGTTTCTCCTGAAGTCAATGGCCATGTCTTTAGTTTTTAGGACATTTAGTTTCAGAAAGTGGTTGTCACGCCACTCTACAAAATCTTCCAAGACTGGACCATGATCAACTTCTCCTTCCTGGAGCAGGCTGATGAGGACTGTATCATCTGCAAATTTCAGAAGATGCCTGTCAGTGTATTTGCTCTTGAAATCATTTGTATAAAGAATATACAATAAAGTAGACAGGACACACCCCTGTGGAGAGCCTGTGGATGACAGCCGCTTCTGGGAGAAAACATCACTAGACCTTACTACCTGCGGCCTACAGGTTAAAAAATCCAGCACCCATTTCACCCGTCCAGCATCAAGATTAAAATCTGACAATAATTTGTTGACTAGAATATGTGGCTGGATTGTATTAAAAGCTGAAGAAAAATCTAGAAATAAAAGCCCGACATGTGTTTTTGTACCCTCAAGATGCTTGTACAGGTAATTGAACAGTGATAGTTGCATCATCACACATATCAGCTTTGAAGTAAGCTGTCTAAACCTGTTCTTTCATTTGGATCAATAAAAGCAAAGAAATAAAGCAACAATAATCTGGGATTGGACACTGGACTTTTTTAAGAAGTGCGTCAAAAACATCTCACTCCTGCACCCAGACAGAGACTAAAATCAGAGCAGATGAGTCACTACATGCTGCATTTGAAGTGTTTGACACGGGCAGTCTGAAGGTCCTAACCTGTTGTTGCAGAGCTGTTTGTCTTCATGTTGTGTTCTTACCAAATGTGAATAAACTCATTCTCTACAGTGAATTAGACACAAAGTCAGACGTGTTTCAACACAAGTTCCTGTCAGACAACGTGGATGATACAAACTGCTTGAATGGAGCAGGTTATATTTGAGAATTTGTGATGTGCTCAACATGAGACTCTCTTCATTCACTTATTCACTCCATGATCTGTCACAAAGTCTCCAAAGAGGAGTTTGGATTGTTCCACCTTTGACCTCCCTCTTTCTTTTAGTTTGCTCCAGTGTTTGTGGTTTTTTCCACCTGCTGGTTCTCCTGCTTGGTGTATTAGAAACATTTCTAACAAAGAGAATTTAAAAGACAAAACAAAGAGGTCAGATGTTCCCAGACCTCCGTTTGTTTTACTTTGGAACAGAAGATTTCTTTTTGTCTCCACTCGGTTTGTCCCACAGATGAGTTTAACACAAAGTTTAACTGGAGTCATGATGCTTGTGGAGACTGGACGAAACAGAAACAGAAGTTTGGATATGATGTGGTACTTGACTATGCATACGCTTTGGACCTGCACACAAGTCAGACAGTTTTGGGTCCAGGTCCCAAATCACTGATCTCACACACTGGACAGTCACATCCTGCTGTCCCCCCAGCTCTGCATTTTAGGAGACACATCAGTCACACAAATACCAAACCATACATCTAGTGCACCCCTCACAGCCCAGAAGACAATCCTCCTAAACTGGAATTCAAAAGAAAACATACACAGATTACACATGTGAAAAAGCTTCCAGTGGAACATATATCCCTAGAAAAACTGTCAGCCTCACTCAACCATAAAACAGCTGACTTCTACAAAACCTGGTCCACATTCATCAAGAGACTAAAACTCTCTCTCTCTACACACACACACACACACACACACACACACACACACACACACACACACACACACACACACACACACACACACACACACACACACACACGTTCTCTCTCATCACAGTGGAGGAGCCTCTGGTCACTTTTAGGGGAAGATCGTCCACTGTGACGTTTGGACTGGTCTTATAGATGAGTGGCAGGAGCTCCACCCACTTGTCCCAAACCTCCCTGATAGCTGCCAGTTTGTCTTCTTGAGGACGGCCTTGTCTTGTATCACGGCTGACACACAGAACCACCTGTGACAACATGTAAAGTTTCAGGTGGTCATTTCATGATGGCTTGAAAAAATTGTCTGAGCAGACTGCGTCCTGTAAACTGCAGGTAGATCAGTTTCTGGATTTGTTCACAGCAGTCAAAATCACAAGACCCGTGTATGCTAACCCATCCTCACCGTCAGTTTCCTGGCCTCTCTCCTCCTCACCAGTTTGGTGATCAAATATATAATCAGAGCCTCACTATCTGTATGTGGACCTGCCATGGTGCTGCCACATGATGAACTGTGATCAAGGCCTCAAAAAGCAGCACTGTATTTACCAAAGCTACCAGAAAAGTTCAGTATTATTGAAACTGAAACTTCCTGTAAGAAGTTGGTTTGGGATGGTTAAAACCTGAACCCTAAAGTTTGGACCATCTTTAGGACTGTCTTTGTTGTTGACAAACTTGATGACTTGATGTAAAAAAGTTGAGTTGTTGTTCCAAAAACCATGACGGCAGACTGTAGGGTTTGAGAATAAGAAAAACAGAGTGGAGTATCAGAGTGATCCACACGGCTGCTTCATCACATCTGACTGCTGTTTGTTCCATTAGAAGGTTAGTCAGCACCATCTAGTGCTCAGATAGTAGACCTGCATCATGTGATACGTGTGTGATCTGAGACTGACTGGGTTTCTGCCACAGGTGAGACCGGTTCTGACGTCACTCTGAAGTTATGAGGATGTGACAGTCTCCTCAGATCAAAGGCACACAGACACCCATGTAACTTCTGATCACCGGAGTTTAATGAGAGCGAAAAGACGGAGCTGAAAACAGTCTGTATCTGTCATAGAGGATAATCCTGAAACAGGTCATAAAGCTGGAGTTAAAAGAGATTGATGTGAGTTTAAAGCACAAAATACTGAAGACAGCCGTCAAAAATTCAATATAACAGAGGATCACTGCTGAGTTTATAAAACGGTTCAGGTCAAATTCATCATCTAACGGAAAAATAATTCATAGAGTGCAATAAAAAAAAGACTGAAAATAAATATTGGTGATTGGTTATTTCTCTCCTTCATTTTCTTGTTGATTCTCGTTTTCTTTATGAAGAGAATTTAAGTCTGAGAGAAAAAACACCTGTGAGGTTTGTAAAGAGTAACAGGATTTCTATTTTCTCTGAGATCTAATAAATAACTAATATCCAGAGTTCCTGAGACATCATAAACTAGGTTATATTAATAAGTTTCAGGGTTCGCGATCAGATACGCTCTAGGCTGAATAGTTAATAAATAATCTAATAATGACGCATTTTAGCGGTAAGTGATCCGTGTGCTTCTAAACAGGACACAGAATAATCAGAGGTCAGGTTTTCTTCATATGAAAGTGTTTGTTAAACAGGTTAAAAACACAGACAAAGCTCTGTTACTGTTTTTATTTGATTAGAGTTATTACAGCGCACATGAGCAGACACACAAACAGCTGTTAGAGCCGACTGACAGATGATCCAGAGGTGAGCAGCTGATGCCGTCATCACCAAAACATGTCTTGTCATTTGACGCTCCCGAGGAGAGGACGTCTCAATGCTCTTAAAACGAACCTCCTCGACTCCTCTCTTCATTTCCTTACATCTCTCCCATGCATCTCTGGTGGGAGGGACTAAGACGCAAGTGAACGACGCAAGTGGAGGAAGGAAGGATTGACATTTGGCGCTTTGAGACGCACCCCTGGCGTCTCAAAGCGCCAAATGTTTTCTTTACTTTCACTTTCACTCACACTCTACTGACTTTAGCAGACACTCAACTCGTTGTGCAGCTGTTGTGTGGATGTAGATCTTTTCTGATTCCCGTCTGGTTTATGTCTGATGTGAAGTGCGTCGAGCGCAAGTAAGTAAAATAGTTAAGGAGAACTGATTGTGTCATTTGCTTTAGTATTGATACTTGATGTCTGTTTCGTATGCTATGTTAGCGGAGCCTAGGTTCGTTTCAGCTCACTGTATGAATATATCACCTGTCTTCGATATTATCTTTGTGGGAGAGAGAGTGTATGTTATGTGTGACTGTGGCAATATGTTGTGGTTCAGATAATGGTTAGTAAATGATGTTTGGGGTGTCGAACGGCCACATTGTAGACATCTTGGCTCATCGATTAGCCAGATACGCACGTGATATTAAGACGAGTGTTTTTTCAGCTATATCCAGTAGATGACAGTGCTGTTTTTTCTGATGTAGATAGAAAAGCAATTTACGATGTTAAGAAGCCTGTAGTACCTTTCCATGTTGCGATCTTTATGTTAATTAAGAAGCATTTTATACCTATCTTTTTGTATATGTTCTATACAGAACCACTGATACGTCAGAAAGATACATATGGCTGTGGTGGTGGAATAAAGGATCAAAGCAGAAACATGTTGTGTGATTCTTACCGATCACCTGCAGCGAGCTCTACACCACAAGATCCAGAATAGTTACGCAGGAAAGCGACACCTTTCCTACAAGCAGCTTCTTCTCTCCACACATGAAGCTGGAAAGTGTCTGTAAGCTGACCTGAACTCACTTCAACAGGTGAGGATCCCTCCAGAGAAACCTGTCCCTGTTTGATGATCAGGATCACTGAGCTCACATGCTGCTGGATCACTGTTGAACTGTAGAAATGTTTCTGGATGCTGATTGGCTGTTTGAAACGTGTTGTGGAGTTTGTCTCTGAGTTAAAGAGCAGTGATTTTACAGAGATTGATCTGTTTTATAGTTTGTGTTTGAGGAGTCGAGTCAGACTGGAATCTGAGTCACACCATCAGTGAGAAAACAGGGAGTGTCTGAACCGGTCTGACAGCCTGGATCAGCTCGGCTCAGGTGCTTTGATTTATTAACTCTTTATGCTCTGAAGTGAAGAGCTGGATGAAGGTTGGACAATAAAATGTGTGTTACATATTGTTGTGGTCACCATAGTGTGTTTATGGGAGAGTGTGGGGGGGTCTGAGTTTGGGCTCCTCAGATCCTGTTTGGGGCTCCAACAAGGTTTGTGTCAGTCCTGAATATCTGAGTCATGTTCCTGAGAGGAAGGAGAACTGATGTGTGTCCTGTGCTGTGAAGCTTGTTGTAATGAATGAACATGTTGTTGTGTTTGTGTGAAGGTGGGGGCTCTGCTATGAATCAGTGTGAGAACAGAGAGGAGGGAGCCCCTCCCTCTAAAACCCGCCGTCTGTGTGGCCATGACCACGACCATGAGAGCCAGACCAGAGCTCAGAGGTGAGACCAGGATCTCTAACTGTCCATGACCTGACATCACTGCACCATCATTATTCACACTCACAGCTCTCTCTCTCTGTGTGTGTGTGTGTGTGTGTGTGTGTGTGTGTGTGTGTGTGTGTGTGTGTGTGTGTGTGTGTGTGTGTGTGTGTGTGTGTTTTGAAGCAATAAGCAGCAGCATGGACCAGACCGTCCTGGACCTGGACCTGCTCCCAGCTCTGTGTCCTTAAAGAGTGATCAGTCTATGTCTGAACCTCTTGTCTTCAAATCTGTCCGTCAGTCTGATGATCTAAAGTAAAAATCCATCACTGTGTTTTTATCAGAATTCAAACATTTGAAAAGTTTGTGTTAAATTTCAGCAGCACTCAAAGCTGGAAGATTTTCAGTGTTCATGTTTATTCATCAGTGTTTGTGATTCTGTCAGTGTCAAACATCAGGGACCAGACTCTCCTGGACCTGGACCTGGACCTGGACCCAGCTGTGTCTCCTTTAAGAGTGATCGGTCTATGGGTCGTCTTATTAATTTCAAATCTGCAGAGATGAGTGTTGATGAAAGGTGAGCCTCTCAAAGTGAACTTCCTGTTGCTGTGTGTGAAACATTTGATCCTAACTGTGGTTGGTGTTTTCTCTGTGAAGCTGAACATGTTTCAGTCTTTGTGTTTCTATCAGGATCCAACAGCAGGAAACAGGACTGGAGGCAGAAAGAAGTGGACTCAGCATGTATCTTCATGTGTGTCCTGTGTTTGTAGGAGGATCCAGCAGATGGAGTCGATCACATCAACACTGTGTGTCATTATATTATAAACACTACATGATCTTCTATTTGTTCCACAGAGTTCAGCAGCAGAGATCAGAGGCTCCCATTGGTCAGTCTGCCCAGCAGCATCACTTACAGCTGGATGACTCCATATTGATGGTGTGTAAATGTACACACACACACACACACACACACACACACACACACACACACACACACACACAGCTCCTCCTGAGCCTCAGAGCACACACTCATTCTGTTTGGATCTTTCTGAATAGTTTCCTGGTTACCCTGCAAACATCATCTCTGCCTGAATTCTCTTCACACTCAGTGTTTGACTGATTGAATGAAGCCGCACATTTCTGAGCTGCACACACTCAGAGTGTGAATTTGAGTTTGAAGTTTAAATATTGAACACAACCATCATAAAATCAATAGAACAGAGGATCACTGACAAATTTATCTGTTTCATTCATAAAGTTCAATAACGGATAGAAAATAAATATTCATCATCAGTTGTTTTCTCTCATTTATTTTCCTGTTTATTCTCTTTTTTATGAAGAGAATTTAAGTCTGGTAGGAAAAAAAAATCTTGTGACATTTCCTTTAGAGGTCAAAAAGTTTCATTCATGAGCATGAGGTCTGTAAAGAGTAACAGGATTTCTGTTTTCCCTGAAACCTTATAAATAACTAATATCCAGTGTTCCTGAGACATCATAAACTAGGTTCATTTAATAGGTTTCAGGGTTTATGATCAGTTCTAAATAAAGGATCAATAATTAATAAATAATCTAATAATGAGGTGTTTTTTCTGGTTAACTGATCCGTGTGTTTCTAAACAGAACACAGAATAAACAGAGGTCAGGTTTTCTTCATGTGAAAGTGTTTGTTAAACAGGTTAAAAACACAGACAAAGCTCTGTTACTGTTTTTATTTGATTAGAGTTATTACAGCGCACATGAGCAGACACACAAACAGCTGTTAGAGCAGACTGACAGATGATCCAGAGGTGATCGGCTGTTAGAGCTGACTGACAGATGATCCAGAGGTGATCAGCTGTTAGAGCTGACTGACAGATGATCCAGAGGTGATCAGCTGTTAGAGCTGACTGACAGATGATCCAGAGGTGATCAGCTGTTAGAGCCGACTGACAGATGATCCAGAGGTGATCGGCTGTTAGAGCTGACTGACAGATGATCCAGAGGTGATCAGCTGTTAGAGCCGACTGACAGATGATCCAGAGGTGATCGGCTGTTAGAGCCGACTGACAGATGATCCAGAGGTGTTCCGCTGATGCTGTCATCACTAAAACATGTCGCTTCATGTGACGCTCTGGAGGAAAGGACGTCTCATTTCTCTTGAAACAAATCTCCTTGTTTCCTCTCTCCTCTCTTCATTTCCTTCATCTCTCCTTCATCTCTGGTGGGAGGGACTAATACTCAAGTGAACAATTTATGTGGAGGAAGGAAGGATGGAACTTTGGCGCTTTGAGATGCACCCAAAGACTCAGGCTGTTTTCCAAAGCGCCCTCTACATATTACATGTGAATGTAGTCTGACTGTTCTGTTGGGTCTGTTTTGAAGAATACTAATTTGTTTTTTGGAAAATGAAACTACAGCTGATGGATTTTTAATATTTGTCTTTTTTTTTATAAATGTATAAAACAAAATATGTGTCCATCTTGACATTTCAGTTATTAATATGCAAAGAGATTTCCTGATAGAGCATTTTATTTAAATCAATCAGTGGTAGAGATACAGGAACAATACAGTAACAGATAGGTTTAATTAAAGGTAAAGAAAATATAGATAAAAATAAATAGAATTAAGCAAGGGAAGATAATAGTTATTATATCACAGTGAGGAGTTGTTTTAATTCATTGTATATTTTTCAATGGTTCAGTGGTTTATGGAACATTTTAAATTCATTTAAAAAAACAGCAAATTCAGGCAGAGATTTCAGGGTCTGAAGGGGTTTATGAATAACACATTTGAAAAGGTATTAAAATTATATTAAGGGGTTGACATTTTATTTTTACAGTTCATGGAAAAACCACTTCCATATAATCCATGTATGGTTTAAAAAAAGTTAATTTGTGGTTTATTTGGACTTTAATGGATTTTTAGAAGTAAAAACCTCTTTTAAGACTAGAAGTGACAAGACAAACAGCATTAGTGCAGTGCATTGTGGGAAACAGTATGCCAGGTAGAGTGGCCTGATGCATACTGAGAAATTTTCCAGGTTCATTAGGACATCTCTCTCTTTTTCTCTCTTTGCCCCCCGCCTTTTTCTCTAATCCCATCACAGACTCTCTCCTTTCTGTCATGAGTCTGGTTCTGTCTGAGGTTTCTGCCTGTTAAAGGGAAGGTTTTCCTCTCCATTGTAACTCACTAAATGCTGTAAAGGTCTGTTCTCATGGTGGGTTAAGATGAGATCAGACTTCTTATCTTGTCTTGATTTTGGGTCTCTGTTAATAAATGTTGTTATCATTTACAGGTCTAGACCTGTTAATGTTTTTAGAAAGCGTCTTGAGAGAACGTTTGTTATGAATTGGCGCTGCATGAACAAAGATTGACTGATTGATTGATTGATTGATTTTTTGTCATACTGCAGATTTTGCAGGTTTTCACATACTGCTGACTACATATTGAATCTCAGCTGAATCAGATGGGCACTGCTGGTGTAGTAGAGCAGCCTTTCTCGCGTACCGTACCACAAGTGGTGCTCAGGCTCCCATTAGTGGCATGTGGAGGAATCACTGAATGAAATATTGATAAAATGAATTCAAATTAAGGGCGCGGTCACACAGGCCATCCAAACTGTGCTGAACTCAAGCACGATTACCCCTTCCCATAGTGCTGCTCCTCTGCTGGCCAGTACAGCCCGTAGTCTCACTACTCCAACATGAACCAGACTTTAGACACAGACATGGCCCGCCTACGTCACCATGAAGAGTCTGTTTACATGGAGCGCAGTCTCATCAGAGTCAGCACAATAAGACACAGAGAACAGGATTAAAACTTTAGAGACTTTTTGGCTCATGTTAAGTTGTTTTGGTCCAACACAGCCCTCTAACACCCCCGTTATCAACAATAACGGTCGAGAGGAGCGGTCGCAGCGATCGTTTCCATGTACTCGTTCATGAAGTGTACGGAGTCATTTATATGGTACAGTTTCTTTTAATGTTTTACATTTAAACATAGTGTTAATGTTCAAACTGTGTATTTCTATTGTTTGAAATAATTAAAATGCTTATTGAGAATAAAACCCTCACCTCATTATTGAACTGTGCATAGATTTAGCTGAATACTCAGGCCGACTGCACTACTTGATTAATATCAGTCATCATGGTGGTTCTTTCAAGTACTTTCTGAGGTGGTACTTGGTGTAAAAGTTTGAGAACCACTGGTGTAGACGGAAACCACTGGAAAACAGCCTCAGACTTTGTGAGCAGAGTCCACAAACTGAGTCCAGTTTGAGCTTTAAACAACACAAACACTTTGCTTCATGTTAATGACAGCTGCTGCTTTCAGCTTCATTCTAATAAACACATCACGTCTAAAGTCACTGCAGACTTTTTCTGCATGAAAGCACACCAGGAGATTTCTCCAACATGAAGTTCATTTCAGAGAAACTTGATTTGTAGAAGACAGGAGCATCCACAGACTAAGAGGTGAAGCAGTTTTGTGATCCAGTCTCCATGCTGGACTCTGCAGACCAGCAGGCTTTCTGTCTGTCACACATGATCTGATGTTACCTTCTACAAGTTCAACCTGACATTTTCTTCTGTTCCAGCTGCTCCAGGAGAACATTATCAGCTTCGTAAAGAGCCAGCTGAAGAAGATCCAGAGAGCTCTGAGTCCAGATTACCCAGAATGCTTTGAGAGTCAGAGTGAGGATGAGGATGAGGATGAAGAGCAGAGGAGGAGCAGAGAGGCGTTCCTGAAGATCACTCTGCACTTCCTGAGGAGAATGAAGCAGGAGGAGCTGGCTGAGTGTCTGCAGAGCAGTAAGAGGATCTGAACACATTTAACATGATGGAAAGAGGAAACATGGGAGAGGTTTACATTTCAAACTCTGCTCTTCATATGATGAACACGTTTGTATCACATCTATGAGCTGTGACAAACTGTTCACAACTGATGAGCTGAAGAGATTTCAGAGAGGAGCCAAATCAAATCCATCCTGATGTCTGAAAGCTGAAACTCAGACTGATTGTAGCTTCAGCTCATTCATTACATTTCTTTTTTCTTCATTCAGGAACTGAAGCTGCAGAGTGCAGCCGTAAAGTGAAGTCTGAGCTGAAGGAGAAGTTCCAGTGTGTGTTTGAGGGGATCGCTAAAGCAGGAAACCCAACCCTTCTGAAGCAGATCTACACAGAGCTCTACATCACAGAGGGAGGGACTGGAGAGGTCAATGAGGAACATGAGGTCAGACAGATTGAAGCAGCATCCAGGACACCAGACAGAGCAGAAACAAGCATCAGACAAGAAGACCTCTTTAAAGGCCCACCTGGAAGACAGGAACCAATCAGAAGAGTGCTGACAAAGGGAGTGGCTGGCATCGGGAAAACAGTCTTAACACAGAAGTTCACTCTGGACTGGGCTGAAGACAAAAGCAACCAGGACATCCAGTTCATATTTCCATTCACCTTCAGAGAGCTGAATGTGCTGAAAGAGAGAAAGTTCAGCTTGGTGGGACTCGTTCATCACTTCTTTCCTCAAACCAAAGAAGCAGGACTCTGCAGGTTTGAAGAGTTCCAGCTCCTCTTCATCTTTGATGGTCTGGATGAGTGTCGACTTCCTCTGGACTTCCACAACAATCAGATCCTGACTGATGTCACAGAGTCCACCTCAGTGGATGTGCTGCTGACAAACCTCATCAGGGGGAACCTGCTTCCCTCTGCTCGCCTCTGGATGACCACACGACCTGCAGCAGCCAATCAGATCCCTCCTGAGTGTGTTGACATGGTGACAGAGGTCAGAGGGTTCAGTGACCCTCAGAAGGACGAGTACTTCAGGAAGAGGTTCAGAGATGAGGAGCAGGCCAGCACAATCATCTCCCACATCAAGACCTCCAGAAGCCTCCACATCATGTGCCACATCCCGGTCTTCTGCTGGATCACTGCTACAGTTCTGGAGGACATGCTGAAGACCAGAGGGGGGGGACAGCTGCCCAGGACCCTGACTCAGATGTACATCCACTTCCTGCTGGTTCAGTCCAAACTGAGGAACATCAAGTATGAAGGAGGAGCTGAGACTGATCCAGTCTGGAGTCCAGAGAGCAGGAAGATGATGGAGTCTCTGGGAAAACTGGCTTTTGATCAGCTGCAGAAAGGAAACCTGATCTTCTATGAATCAGACCTGACAGAGTGTGGCATCAACATCAAGGAGGCCTCTTGGTACTCAGGAGTGTTCACACAGATCTTTAGAGAGGACAGAGGACTGTACCAGGACAAGGTGTTCAGCTTCATCCATCTGAGCGTTCAGGAGTTTCTGGCTGCTCTTCATGTCCATCTGACCTTCACCAAGTCTGGACTCTACCTGATGGAAGAACAACAAACAGCATCCTGGCGGTCTAAAACCTTTAGAGTCAAACCTAAACTTAAACACCTCCATCAGAGTGCTGTGGACAAGGCCTTACAGAGTCCAAACGGACACCTGGACTTGTTCCTGCGCTTCCTCCTGGGTCTCTCTCTGCAGACCAATCAGAGTCTCCTGAAAGGTCTGCTGACACAGACAGGAAGTGACTCACAGACCAATCAGGAAACAGTCCAGTTCATCAAGAAGAAGCTCAGTGAGGATGTGTCTGCAGAGAAAAGCATCAACCTGTTCCACTGTCTGAATGAACTCAATGATCGGTCTCTACAGAACCAGATCCAACAGTACCTACAATCAGGACGTCTGTCCACAGAGAAACTGTCTCCTGCTCAGTGGTCAGCTCTGGTCTTCATCTTACTGTCATCAGACAAAGATCTGGACCTGTTTGACCTGAAGAAATACTCTGCTTCAGAGGAGGCTCTTCTGAGGCTGCTGCCAGTGATCAGAGCTGCAAACAAAGCTGTGTGAGTGAATGAGAGACATTTGAAACATAAATGATTCTGTTCATGACTCTGAAAACATTTGTTTGTTCTCTTTACATGATCTCCTTCAGGCTGAGTGGATGTAACCTGTCAGAGAGAAGCTGTGAAGCTCTGTCCTCAGTCCTCAGCTCACAGTCCTCCAGGCTCAGAGAGCTGGACCTGAGTAACAACAACCTGCAGGATTCAGGAGTGAAGACTCTGTCTGCTGGACTGAAGAGTCCACAATGTAAACTGGAAACTCTCAGGTCAGGTCTTTAGCTCCCCCTGCTTGAGGTTAGAGATAAAGAAATAGTGATAATCAGTGGACTTTTTCTTATTGCATGATTCTTTTTCTAACCTCAGACTGTCAGGATGTCTGATCACAGAGAGAGGCTGTGCTTCTCTGGCCTCAGCTCTGAGCTCCAACCCCTCACACCTGAGAGAGCTGGACCTGAGCTACAATCATCCAGGAGACTCAGGAGTGAAGACTCTGTCTGCTGGACTGAAGAGTCCACAATGTAAACTGGAAACTCTCAGGTCAGTGTAAAACTAAAATTAGTAACCTTATTGTCAGAAAAAATAATCCAGTGAGTTTAAATTACATCGACACAGAAAGACTCACATGACTCTGAAGTTTTCATGAGAAAAAAGAAACAGAAGTGATGCACTCAAAAAAAATCAACTGAGGCATGTTTTGGATCAGTTAGATTGGAACATGTTGGAATCATGTGATTCATTTGTGTTGATGTTGTTAACATGATTAGATCTTGTTTATTAAACATGATTTTAAGAAAACTTCAGTGAATGAAATCCAAACATGTCAGTCCAATGAGAACGAGGTTCATAATTCCAGCATGTTCCAATCTAACTCATCAAACACATGCCTTAGTTGACTTTTTGAGTGATGGGGGGTGCAATTGGGATTGGCCCAAAGTGATGGGAGGACAATGTGACAAATGATACATGAGGGTTAAATATTTTTCCCGAAAGTTAGAGGGATCACATCCCGGGAAATACAATTAATCCTGGGAATCCCGGGAAATTGCGTGTTGTTGTTGTTTTTTGTTTTGTTTTTGTTTTTTTGCAGCTAAGCCAATTAGCCAATTTGTTCCTCAATCCCAAGATTACATTTTTTGCATGTTATATTTATCATTATTAGGGCGCAGGAACACAGTTTTTGTCCATCAGCACAGGCTATGAATGATGAAAAAGAGCTCCGTGCGTGTCGGGACTCAGGAGTCACATCTGACAACACTAATTGTGAAAAGCCAAACACGTCGTCTGTAACTGATCTTCTGAAAAGCTTTACGCAGCAAAAAGCAACCCCAATGAAACTAATAGTTGACAGAACTCCCTGACGAAATACGATGAAGTAAACCATTTAATGATTACCTAAACCATTATGTAAAATGCATTCCTCTGTGGCTGTTGAGATTTAGGCTGCAAACAGGAACAATAAGCTATTATAATTAGTAGTTAACGAAATATTCCATTTTTAGAGCAGGGCAGGCGTATTTCTTTAACACCTAACCTAGAGGTTACACTTAACGAAAGAAAACGGCACACAACTGCGCATCACGATGCAACAGAAAAATACACCCTGGCGGCAATTTTAGCTTCATAAAAATTGTTAAAGTAGACCATTTAATGATTCAGATTACAGCTCTATTATATAAACTAATGAAATCTGCTACAGTAACCCGTTAAAGGATTCCCTCAACCATTACTTTAAACGAAAGTCTATTCTGTGGCTGTTGAGATTTCTGCTGCGAACGGAAATCATTAACGATTGGAATTTGTATTTAACAAAATTTTTCTTTATAAGAGCAGGAATATGTTTCTGTTTTACAGACACAGAGCTTACAACTTAAACTAAATGAAAAAAAAAAAAACACGGCACAGTGCGCAACGCGCGGTGTTGGCGTCAAGGGGGGGCATTCGCGGGCTGTGCCCCCCCAGTAGATCGACTGTGCCCCCCCACTTCACAAGGGCGAGATCGGGAAAATAAATAATATTAAAGTCCTAGAATTCATTTTTCCACCTCTAAATTAGAGGTACCTTTAAAGTTCTGTTACCGTTTGGGTTTCATTGTTAACGTAAACGTTTCGTGTTTAATCGCTGTTTAATGTGTTTAATATTGGTGCGCTAAAGCGCACATAGTTGTGTGCACACTGGAGGGAGAGGAGAGAGAGAGATGCGTGACTTTCAGCTATGGTTTAGTGCCTTCTGGGCATAAATTTGAACTTTGTACAATCTGTTGAGTGATTCTTGATGTGTGTTTAAATGGCTATCATAGACATAGCTATACAGAATAAATCCAGTAATGATCAAGACTTTGTGCCCCCCTGCTGTTGTCTTGATGCCCCCCCCTTGAATTTTGTCTGACGCCGACTCTGTCAACGCACACTGCAACAGATAGGGCTTCAGCTGCCAGTGGCCACTGCTGCGTAAGCGAGTCTGTGTTACCGTAACTACAGTGAAGCACCACAGCCTACATTAACATTACCATAACACTGTAATAGAGGCCCGATTTCTTTTTCCCGTTTCCCGTCACATCCTTTCCCGGGAATCGAGAAACTGTTTTTATCAGATTTCCCAGGAATCCCGTGTTCCGGGATTAAACTATATTTCAAACCATCACCTTGTATAAATCCAATTCAGAATATAGACAAGCTAACCTAACAGTTCCATACTTTTCAATTAAACATCCTCTAAAACCAAACTTCAAAAAACTGCTCCTTTGAAGTTTAAGAAAATGGTTTTAGCAAAGTAATTTTCATTGTGACCAGCTGACCAGACCACCAGCTGTCTGTCCTCAGTGGTACAGACTGGTTGTCTGTGTCCCACATGGCATAGACCAGCTGTCTGTCCTCAATGGCAAAAACCGGCTGTCTGTTCCCCATATGACATGGACTGGCTGTCTGTTCCCCACATGGCATGGACTATGTGCTTGATCATTTTTTGTTTAATGTTTTGTAAATGAAATGTTCAGACTTCACTACGTTGGCCAATTTTAAAATAATGTGGAAAAGAGAGTGTGCTCCTTTTAAAGCTCTGTCCTAAATTAACCCAGACAGCCAGTCCATGCCCTGTGGAGGATAGACAGCCTTTGCCCTCCACACAATATCCAAAGGTACAGCAGGGTCTCATATCCACTGTGTTTTCTCCTTACTCCTGGTTCCAAAATGCTGCCACATCAAAAATGTAGAGGAGCAGAGGCCTGTACTACGACGCTTGATTAACTCATCCGGGATCTCTCCGTTTTCTGGGTTGACTTAACGAGACATCCGCAGTCCTGATAAGCGGTACTATGAAGCTGGATATCAACTCGCTGAGTCAATCCAGAGTCTTCCAGCCTTGATCAGAGCGCGCTCACATTAAAGGGGTGGAGTCTGCAGCGTCTGACCAATCACAAACATGAAGAGACAGGAGAAAACCTGCAGAGCAGCCTACTTTACCGTGGAGGAGCAGAGAATTATTCTTTAGAAATATGAAGAATTTAAACACAGGCTAAAAGCAACACTGTTACCGCAGCAAAATCCAGGAAGAAATGCGGGCAGAAAACTGTCGACTCTGTTAATGCGTAATTCATGAGATTATCTAAAATAAATTCATTGGACAGTATAAACAGACAGCACTCTGATCACTCAGTTTGACTTTATTACAGCACAGACGTTTGGAGCAGAGCTCCTCCTCAGTGTCCAAACTTTGGTTTATATTTTCCATTGAGTTTTGAGGCTCAGCCCCCCGTCTGAGCGTGTTTTGTGTTGAATATTACAATTCTACAATTTCATTTAGCAGACGCTTTTTTCCAAAGCAACGTAAAACACAAGCAAGAATTTTGACAAGAAGGAGAAACTTTAATAAGTGCGAATAAATGCTTCAAGTTAGATGGGTCACAGGTACTCTGCCATCAAGTGCCCACTGAACACCCCCCCCCCCCCATTTTTTTTTTCTTTTGTGTTCTATCTAAATATCAACCATAACTAGAATTCAACATTCAGGAGAAATCAATATTCAGTGCTTTCATTTGTTAAGAGCTCAGTCCGAGACTTTCTGATCTGACCCCTGAGGACAAAGAGGAGAAGGGTCAGATTAAGGTCCAAAAGTGTTCCCTGAACAGATGAGTCTTCAGACCTCTCTTAAAAGTAGAAGGGGACTCTGCGGATCATATTGACCAGCCCTAGGAAACAAGTTTAATCAACCCTAATAAATTAATTTGAGAGTTATTTTTTTTCAGTGGTGTTTGGTCCCAGTGGGCCTTGTGGACCCCCTCCTGTTTATTGGGCCCTTTGGCAGATTATTTAAAGCCAACATTTTTGAACCTGGGTTTTAAGATGGACAGTGATTTTAAATTGGATCGGCAAATTATCTCTGTAGTTAAGTCTGTCTTTTTTTTCAAATTACAGCAGGCAAAGGTGAAGCCTATCTTTGCACTACAGCACTTTGACACAGTAATCCATGCTTTTATCACATCTCAGCTGGATTACTGTAACACACTTTATTTGGGAGTCAGTCCGTCCTCTCTCATGTCTCCAGTTGGTGCTAAATGCAGCCGCTCGCCTCCCAACTGGAGTACGTAAGAGGGAGCACATTACTCCCATCCTGGCCTCCCTTCACTGGCTGCCTGTGCATTTTAGAGTCAGTTTTAAGGTTCTTATATTTTTGTTTGTTGTTCTTATATGTTTTTAAATCCTTAAATGGTCTGGCCCCATCCCACCTCTCTGAGCTCCTTCTCCCCACACTCCTGCTCAGTGCCTCAAATCACACAGCAAATCTGCCAGTGTCAAATTAACACTGAGAGTGTTCAATGAACACTGGGAAAGTGTTTATGCTCTTTTGGGTGTTGATTTAACACTTTTCAAACTATGAGTTATTTAATAGAATAGAATAGAATAATTTATTTATTTATTGTTTATTTGATGAGGACATCACGGTTACATTGGACAAACCAGATGCATTGTTTGAGTGATTTATCACAAGTGTTCATTTGTAACACTTGTCCACAGGAGGCTTTTAAGGTTGTAAAATAATAAAACTAATAAATGAAAAGAGTCAAGAAAGTAAAGAAAAAAGCACAGTGTAGAATAACATCTGACAATAAGAGCGAAACAATAATTTTCAGTTTAAATATGTAAAGCCAAAGCAACATGATCAGCCATCAACCAGTTAAAATCATTTATGCAAGCACTGTTTTGATTTAAGCCATTTTAAGTCCTTTGTCATGGTCTTGTGACCATGATGTGATGCAGTATGACAGATGTAAAAAGATCATTGCCTGCATGTACAGTTTTGCAGCTTGATATGACAGGTTCCTTCTAATAAAACAAAAGCAGTTGCAGATTCTTCTACCTTCTTGCAGATGAACTTAACCTGACTGTCAAACTTTAAGTTCTTGTCCAGGAAGATGCCATGGTACTTAACTACACTCACTTCATTAACGATTTTATTCTTAATCTTCACCTGAAATACATCGTGTGCAGACCAATTACACATAGAGAAGCACATAGATACAGTTTTTTGTACATTAAGAGTGAGATGGGATAACTTGAGCCATTCTGAGATGTGAAATAAAACCTGCATCAGATGCTCACCTGCCAGGCTGGACGTTTTAGTGGACACATGGAAGACTGTGTCATCAGCGTACATCTGGCAGTTGACATCTGGATTTCCCCAGTTTAAATAGGGTGCGTCTCAAAGCGCCAAATGTCCATCCTTCCTTCCTCCTCTTGCGTCATAGCCCCTCCCACCAGAGATGTGTGGGAGCGATGCAAGGAAATGAGGAGATTTGTTTTAAGAGAATTGAGACGTTCCTCCCCTCCAGAGTGTCACATGAAGCGACATGTTTTATAAATAATAATAATAATAATAATAATAATACATTTTATTTATATAGCGCTTTTCAAAAACTCTTTTCAAAAACTTTTAGTGATGACGGCGTCAGCCGATCACCTCTGGATCATCTGTCAGTCAGCTCTAACAGCTGTTTGTGTGTCTGCTCGTGTGCTGTAATAACTCTAATCAAATAATAACAGTAACAGATCTTTGTCTGTGTTTTTAACCTGTTTAACAAACACTTTCACATGAAGAAAACCTGACCTCTGATTATTCTGTGTCCTGTTTAGAAGCACACGGATCACTTAACCAGAAAAAACACCTCATTATTGGATTATTTATTTATATTTAGCCAAGAGTGTATCTGATCACGAACCCTGAAACTTATTAATATAATCTAGTTTATGATGTCTCAGGAACTCTGGATATTATAGTTATTAATTTAGATCTCAGGGAAAACAGAAATCCTGTTACTCTTTACAAACCTCACAAGTGTTTTTTTCTCTCAGACTTAAATCCTCTTCATAAAGAAAACGAGAATCAGCGAGAAAATGAAGGAGAGAAATAACTGATCACCAATATTTATTTTCTGTCTTTTTTTATTGCACTCTATGAATTATTTTTCTGTTAGATGATGAATTTGACCTGAACCGTTTTATAAACTCAGCAGTGATCCTCTGTTATATTGATTTGATGACGGCTGTCTTCAGTATTTTGAGCTTTAAACTCACATCAATCTTTTTTAACTCCAGCTTTATGAGCTGTTTCAGGATTATCCTCTGGATACTGACTGTTTTCAGCTCCGTCTTTTCGCTCTTATTAAACTCCGCTGATCAGAAGTTTCAGAGTTTCAAGGCAAAACTGCTGCAGCGTCCAATCAGTGAATGATATCCCATATGGGGGCGTGTCTGTTGGTGAAAAGACTTCCGCAAAGGCAACTCTCTTGTCTCCTTGATTATCGCTCCTCCGATCTCCCTCCTCCCTCCTCTCTCCTCCGACCACAATTAACGCCTTAGGACACCCTTCAATATGGCGCCTCAGAAAGAAAGACCGCAGAATTGAGAGGCAGAGAACATGATTGGAGGAGAGGCTGCACAAGATGGCGGCCAGTGCAGTCGTGGGAGTTCGTGGCTGAGTCAGGGTTTTCAATTTTCACTCCTCTCTACTGCCTATTGTAAACTTATCGTATGCCAGGAACTTTTGTAATATTAACAAAGAATCCAACAAAGAAGTGCCTTGCTGTAACTGCGTTTTACATCGAAGCCTACCGAGTGCGGCAACAGGCTAACGGTAACAGTCGGCAACCCTCGAGGTAGGCTAACACCCTACGAAGCTGGACTACAACTACCATGTTCCAGACCGAGCAAGGTGTTAATTGTAAATAAAAAACAATAAAGGCCACTACCAAGAGTTTAACTACAGACTCATACAAAGGCAAGATGTCAACGGTTAATTCCAGTGCCCAGGCTTGTCCTGCAGCTCCTGCTGCTGCCAGATCTGTCTCCGACCATGAGTATTCTTGCTCCTCCATCATAGGCAGACTGAGCCCAGAGTTGACGCCACTTCCAGAGTCCGACCCTAACACCCCTGCTAAACCAGCTGAAAAGAGGCTGAAAGGTGACTTTAACACTCACTCAACTACAAAATAACATTGCTGACAACAAGCGAGCAGACAGTCTGGAAAGCTTGAGCAACCATAATACTGTAAGCATTGACGCTCTGAAGAAATCAATTGACTTCGTGTTTACGGAGGTGGAAACCCTGAAAGCAGACATGAAGGTGGTGAACCGCACATGTGCCAGAAGCTCTCAGAGGTTGAAATGAGAATCAACAAGGCAGAGCGGTATCAGTCAAAGCCAAAGTTGCCGACATTTGCTGTGCCGTCGTTGGAGAGAATCAGTCCAAGATCAAAGAAGATATCAACATTGCTCACCGTCTGGGTCGCTTTAACGACAACCAAAAGAAGCCGAGAACAACCATTATCCGCTTCACCAATAGATCGTCACGTGACCTGGTGTGGCGAATGGCCAAAAACAGCAGCTTTCTCAAGGAAAACAAACTAAGATTCACAGAGGATCTTACCACCGCTGACAAAGCCCTGCATGAGAAACTTTCGCCAATGATTAGAGCCGCCAAGAAAGAAGGGAAAAAAGGCACACTTTGCTGGGGTTCATGTAATAATCGACGGAAAAGAAATGCACCCAATGCTTTCTCCACACAGAATCCAGTCTACTCCTGACCAGATGGACACATCAAGACCCCCTTGATGGTATATCACATCTCAACTACAAGCACATTTACTCATGCCTTGATTATCACATCAAAACCTGCATGATGAGTATTTGTGCTCTCTCCTTAATCCACACTCTCTACCTATAGGTACAGCCTTACATTAAGCACTACTGCTGGAGATATATATATATATATATATATATATATATATATATATATATATATATATATATATATATATATATATATATATATATATATCTATCTAGGATAACGGCACTTACTCAAACCTTACCCAAAAATTTATCAGAAAACGACTTACAAGAGTTAATATCTCTGCAAAATAAGTTAGATGACGTATACAGAAGGAAAGCAGAGGGAGCCTTTGTAAAGAAGAAAATGGTTGGAGGAGGGGGAACGTAACTGCATATTTTTTTCAACTTGAAAGAGCACGTGGTAAAAACAGTTCTATTCAAAAACTCAATATTAATGATGTTATTACTGATGATCCCAAAAAAATAGCTAATTATTGCTCCACATTTTATAGATCTTTATATGAGTCACAATATAATGAAACTGAAGCTGACAATTTTTTTGCACACTTCGCTGAATCAAAGTCAATCAGTGAAGACCAAAGGAGTATTTGTGATAGTCCTTTAACTCTGAACGAAGTCCTATTTGCAATCAAACATCTAAAGCTGAATAAATCTCCTGGGGTTGACGGCCTTACGTCTGAATTATATATTACTTTTGCAGAACAGCTGTCCCCCTTCCTCCATGGTGTGTTTGTAGAGAGCATTGAAGAACAAACTCTTCCTCCTACCTTATGTCAAGGTCTCTTAACCCTAATTCCAAAACCTAAAAAAGATCCTCTTTTCATTGATAATTGGCAACCGATCTGCCTTCTTAACAATGACTACAAAATTTTAGCTCGAATTTTTGCTTTTACAATGAAATCTGTTCTGGATCACATTATCGATGAAACACAAAGTGGTTTTATGAGACAGAGACATATAGCTAATAACATCAGGCTTATACTAGACCTTATTGATTATGCTGATCTTTGCAATGATGACAGTTTAATTCTGTTCTTAGATTTTAGGAAAGCTTTTGATACCATTGAACATGATTTTATGTTTCAAGCCTTAAAAAAAAATGGTTTTGGTCCTTACTTTTGTGCAGCCATCAAGACCATGTATAATAATGCTAACTGTTCAATTAAACTACATGCAGGCACATCTTCCAGATTTAATCTAAAACGCGGTGTCAGACAAGGCTGCCCGGTCTCACCATACTTGTTCCTGATCTGCACTCAACTACTTTCGGATTTTATTAAACTCAGCCACCTGAAAGGTATCACTATAGCTGAAAGAGAAATCATAATTAGTCAGCTAGCTGATGATACCACTTTATTTTTAAAGGATGCTTCTCAGGTTTCAGTGGCCATTGACATAATTAAGTCTTTTTCTAATGCCTCTGGGCTCTGCTTAAATATCAGTAAGAGTGAACTGTTAGCCCTCAAAAATTGTAACGTATCCTCAATTTCTAATATTCCTGTGAAGGATTCTGTTACCTATCTTGGCATAACAATTAACAAAGACCAAAATACTAGATGCTCTCTGAATTTCAACCCCGTTATAGGTAAGGCACAGAAAACGCTTAATTCATGGCTTCAGAGAGACTTGTCGATTAGAGGGAGAATATTGTTAACCAAAGCTGAGGGCATTTCCCGCTTCACCTATGCAGCCCTGTCTCTTAATGTGAACAAACAGACTGCTGAATCTGTTGATAATATGCTAAATAAATTTGTATGGAGAAATAGGATTCATTATATTAGGAAGTCAGTTCTGAGGAATTCATATGAACACGGCGGTATGAACTTTCTTGATTTTTCAACCATAAATAATACCTTCAAAATAAGTTGGATAAAACAATTTCTTAAAAACCCATCCTCAACATGGAATTTTATCCCAAATTTCTTATTTTCGAAATTTGGTGGCCTTAAATTTATTTTACTATGCAATTATAACATTGAAAAGATTCCCTTAAAGCTGTCTTATTTCCATAAACAAATGCTTCTTTCTTGGACTTTAATTTATAGGCACAATTTTTCACCTCACAGATACTACATCTTGAATAACAGAGATATATTATACAAAAAGAAATCTTTATTTCTGGAAAACTGGTTTGACCATGGGATCAATTTAGTCAAGCAGCTTCTCAACACTAATGGTTTTTTAATGTCTTATTCAGAATTTCTAAATAAGCACAGTATCCCTATACCACCAAAGGAATACGCTGTAGTTTTTGACGCTATTCCGTCTGGTGTTATTATGCTACTTAAAGGCTCTGTTACATCTGAACTGACTTTATTGAAATTAGACCCTGCTGTCACTAGCGTTGGTCGGATCTGTTTTTCTACTAAGAAGAGTAATAACAACCCTGATATGCGTGCTTTATTTCAAAAAGAAATAATTTCTGTTCCAAATATAGTGTCTCACTGGAATAGCTTCACTCCAGACTTGAACTGGAAAAGAATCTGGTGCCTTCCTTCTAAATACCTGATTATAAATAAGATTAAAGAAGTTTCTTTTAAAATGATTCATAGATTTTATCCCTGCAAGTTATTTTTACGTAGATATAAAAAAGACATTGATGTGAACTGCTCATTTTGTAAACAATCTGAAGAAGATCTTCATCATTTGTTCTGGTCCTGTCCTGCCTCATGTGTGTTCTGGCAAGAGGTCAGTACATTTATCTCCCAGAATATCTTATCTGGTGTGTCTCTTACATATGTAAATGTACTGTTTGGGTTCCACTCCTATCCTGCAAACAACAAAGACCAATATTATGTCATCAACCTGCTTGTTCTACTTGCAAAATACCACATACATAAATCCAATTTTTTTAATCATAATCCATCCTTTTTAATCTTTGAGAAGGAACTCAAACAGTACATCACAGAAATTCAATATTCATCAAACAAAAAAGCCATCAAAACCACTGAGCTATGTCTTTTATATAATATTTTGATGCTCTAATTCATAATTGTTTTGTGTACTCCTTTAATCAATGTGACCCCCTGGCATTGTACTTTATTTTGTATTTTCACAAACTGTAATTTCTGACTTGTCAATAAAGTTTGGAAAAAAAAAAAGAACATGATTGGAAGAAGGTTATGACGAGTGGGACATGTGACGTGAGTAGCAGCGTGGCTCGAGCTTTTTTTTTTTTTTTTTGTCAATGTACGAATTAACAAGGCATCGCATTCACATGAAAACAGTCTTACAACAAGAAAAAGACAGAGCAACCACAATAATAACGAAAATATAACTTAAATAAAACACAAAAAATAGAAAGAAAATTAAATAAATAAAACACAAGCAGTCAATCAGGAATTAAAGTACAAAGGTACTCATATAGACATTGGGCTTCTTGAGTATTACAACATTTCATACATTTTTTATATGTATTGATCTCATTTTGAAATGCATCAAATATTGGAGCATCTTTTAAAAAGCGACATTTGTGTATGAAAAACTTAGCCAAGATGATTAAATTATTATTCCCAAACTGTGCTTTCTTGTCCTCCACTAAACCAATCAGTATGTTTTTGTATGTTAATCTCCAAGTAATTGAATCATTGTAGTTTGTCCAATTTTGAAAAGAATCCCAAAAGGGTCTAACTAGGTCACATAAGAAAAAAAAGATGTTCTACCATTTCAATATCTGTTACAAAAAGTGCAAACATTTAAATATGCATTAAACCTTTTATGTAAGAAGTCATTACACGGATACATTTCATTCAACATTTTAAAATGAACTTCTTTAGCCTTGGGTGGGACTGGAAAGGAAAGGTAACTGGTTCTTATCTTACTTATAACATTTCTGGAGTATAGTTTGAACAAATGGGCCCTCTTCAACGGTGAGGAGAAACAAATTGAAGTGAAATTAGTCTTTAAGAACTTATTATTGCATTTTTTTTATCCAAAACACTACATCCATCTATGACTAAAGAAGGCATATGTGAAATAACCATAGAGTGGGTCAGCATCCCTTGGATTAGATTAATCATTGCTTGTGGAATTACCTTGATTACTACATTATATTGTCTATTAGTACAAACCAGATTGTATTTTGTTATGAAAGCATCATAAGTCAAAGGCTTACCGTGGCTATCCAGTAAATGCATAATGGACCAGATACCTTTCCCCATCCAGTCATTGTAATAAAAATATTTCCTCTTGATTAAAATACATCTATTATTCCATAATGGCACTGAAAGTGGGCTAAAGTTATGCTTATTTATTAGTTTCCAATAACGAAGGACTTGGTGGAAAGCAGATGGCTTAACAGGTAGTTTGGGAATATCATAGTCACATCTTAGTAGGAAGTCTACACCACCAAATTTCTTGAAGATTTTAGATGGAAAATCAAACTAAAAACTTTCACAATTTCTAACAAAACTTTGTAACCATTTCAGCTTGATGGCACCATTCATTGGATCAAAGTCAATAGCATTTAAACCCCCTTCCTCAAAAGATTTCACAATATCCCCTCTCCTTAAATAATGATGCTTATTTTTCCAAATAAAGCTGAAGTTATTTTGATTTTTTTTTTTTATTATTATCTTATCAGGTACTTCTAATGAGTAAGCTGGATATATAAGTCTAGATAAACTCTCCATCTTGGTAAGTAGGATGCGTCCAAAGATGGATAAGTCTCTCTGAAGCCAACTATTAAGAATAGTTCTACATTTCTGTATGTTATTTACCACATTAGAAATTTCTCTTGTATTTTTATCCTTCGTAATTATGATTCTCAAATATTTAACTTCACTCTTTACTGGAATATTATGCACATTAATCAGAGGGTGATCATGGATGGCCAATAATTCACACTTCTTCATATTCAAATGTAAACCAGAAGCTTTTGAAAACACAGACACCTCATTTAAAGCTGCAGGAATCTGTGCTGTTTTTTAAAAATAAGGTGGTGTTGTCTGCTAGCTGACTAATAACCAAAGAATTTCCCATAACATTTATGGTTGGATGACTGAACAGTTTTTTTATATGGATTGCCAATAATGCGGCCACAAAAATAAATAACAATGGTGAGCATGGACAGCCCTGTCGAATACCTCGTTTAACGTCAAAACGCCTAGATGTTCCAGATGGCAAGGAAACTGAACTATTAATATCTTTGTATAGCATTTCAATTATCGTTATAAACTTTTCCCCAAAACCAAAATATTTCCGTGTTTGTACAATGAAAGAATGTTCGACCATATCAAAGGCCTTGTAAAAGTCCAAAAATAAAATAACACCATCATCTTCAATTAAATGCTCATAATCTAATAAATCTAATACCAGTCTAATGCTATTATGAATAGATCTGTCCCTAAGAAACCCAGACTGAGTGTCACTTATAATCTGTGTCATATCATCCCTTAATCTTTCAGCAATCACATGTGTAAATAATTTATAATCTGTATTAAGCAATGTAATGGGGCGTAAATTGTCAATATACCTTTTATCTTTACCATGTTTGGGTATAAGTGTTATTAATCCTTGTTTCATTGTAGGAGTTAATGTTCTTTCCTTTATCATGTCATTTATCGCATCAAACAGCATATCTTTGATATCCTTCCAAAAGAATTTATAAAAATTGGAAGTCAGACCATCTTGTCCTGGACTTTCCCTAGTGCTATCTTTTTAACCGCATTGTCCAACTCTACCATTTGAATCTCAGATTCACATAGCTCTCTAAAATTTAAATCTATTTTGGGGATATGTGCCTTAACTTTTTCTAGAAATGAGATTGAATCGTTAACAGAGTAGTCAGAAGCATACAGATTAAAATAAAATCTATGCACTTCTTCTGGTATCATTTTAGGATCTGTACATTCAACATCATTAATCACTAACATGTTAACTGCATTTCTCTCCTGTCTCCTTTTTTCTAGCCCACTGAAAAAAGCTGTGTTTTTTTCCCCTTCTTCTATCCACTTTGCACGTGATCTAACATATGCACCTTGTGCTTTTTTTAGATATAAATTGTCAAGCTTAGCCTGTAGGTTAATGATGTTGCTTTTATCAACATCAGATACTAATGTATTATTACAATAGTAACTTATGTCTTGTACCAATTTGCTTTCACATTCTCCTTTTTGTTTAGATTTAAATTTGCTAAAATGTATTGAGAATTCCCTTACTTTCAATTTCAAGAATTCCCATTTACTACTGTAATTAATTATACTCCTATCTTTTTTAATTTTTTGTACTAAGTTTTTAATTGATTTAACATATATTTCATCTTTTAGAAGGTCAGCATTAAATTTCCAAGAATCTTTTTTATGCCCAGTTCTACTTTCAGGATTCAAGGTAAGAGAAATTAAACAATGATAGGTTAGGGGAGCACTGGAAATTGAGACATCTGACACATATTTTACAAATTCAGGTGTTGCTAACCATAAGTCTATTCTTGATTTACTACTGCCGTTTGGTTTCACCCACGAAAATTGACTAACGTTTGGATTTCTGTCTCTCCAGACATCTATTAGAGCATTGGCATTAATAAAATCGAATAAGATGGTGTTATACTGGATGGAATTGTATCTGGAAGGGCATCTGTCCTGCCATTCATCAGTTGTTAAGTTTAAGTCCCCACCAATCAAAATAAGTTCAGTATAATAGATTTCCTTGTATTCAGAGATAACATCTGTCACTTTCAACAATAATAACTTGTTTTGATTACTGTTGTTATATCTGTACACATTTATCAAAATAACAAAATTGCCTTCAACATTTAACACAACTGCAAGCCAATGACTATCTTCATCATTTTTGAAAGTGGTAATCTTCCCTGGACATCTGTTGAAACATATGGCTACACCACCAGATCGATAAGAGCCATGGCTGAAAAGGATTTTCTCTCCCCACTGATTCGACCAGAAGGTGGCATCAGCGTCAAACTCAATGAGTTTCTTGTAAGAAAGTGCAATGGGTTTTCTGCCCTTTGCAAACTAGAAAAATAGCCTTCCTCTTCACATTGTCTCTGAGACCTCTTGCGTTTAATGAAACAAAAGACAACTTTGAGTTTAACATCAATACAAATAAAATAAAAGAAGCTGCTAACGAACAGAGCAATAACAATAAGAAAGCTGTAGAAGTTTTTTTTTTTTTTTTTTTTTTTTTTTTTTTTTTTTTTTAACTTTACTTGAAAGAGAAAAGTGAACGTTCCTCCTATGTCAACTAGAAAAAACTAAAGGACCAAACCCCCACTTTTAATCTTGAGTTTTCTGCTGCCCTTCCATGTCTCTAGATATTTACCTTAATGTCTCCCTTTTTAGCATAGGTGCGCCGTCCATTTATGAATCCAAACGATCCGCGGAAATAAGCCTTTTCACCAGCCTTCCTTGCTTGTTCGACCGTCTTGTCATCCTTGGTCAAATCCTCGGAGAAAAGGATCCCTGCGTCCGCGCAGATCTGCGACTTTTTGGTCAGCTTCCAGATGCCATCTCTGTGTTGCCTTTTGACGAACTGTACAATCACCTGGCGGGTCCTGTTTTCCTCTTTCTTCCCCAGCCGATGCACAGTGTCCACATATTCATCCATTTTCTGGGACCATTCAGGGGTGATTTCTCCAAGTAATCTGTTGTGTTAGGTTCACAATGACGACTACGATGAGCTAAATTTACTGTCAGTTTTACTGTAGATATGGTTTAGGAACATACACAACCGCATACATTAACTTATGCTAGGAATATCAGTAACTGCTCCCTCTCAGTGTAACCGGAACTACTTTTTCTCTCCACCTGCGGAGTGATACATTAGTTATGATAAACATAACACCACATCCTCCTTACTGTTAGAAGTTTAAAGTAATCTTTAGCTAGTTCTTCAATTTAAAATTAACTCAAAATACACGTTACAACTTGACTTTAAACTTCTCTTATTTTCCAACATTCTCCTGATAATAACATTACCACTTTTCCTAAATTACTGTGGTCTAAACACAAAGGTTACTTTAACAGTAGACTTATCTATCCGAACACAAACACTGCACCCATACTATTTTTTTTTTTTTTACAAGTTAAGTCTCTTTGGTTTTATCACTTCTCTACCAGATTTTGTTCTTATGATCCCAGGTGTGTTCTGAGTCTTTACAGCAGGTGAGAGTGTCTTTGCAGCTGGTGAGGGTGTCTCAGAAGAACTTGAATCAGCTGTGATCTCCACATCTGGAGTGTGATTGGTTTGGCTCTCTCTCTGCTCATCTTGTGGTGGAATGAGCACTAGATGGTGATGGTTTCTCCTCAGCATCCCTTGAGGTCCTCTGATCAAATAAGACCGTGGGCTGTGGTCGGCAGACGTCACAGTTCCTTGTGCTTTTACATCTTTAATCCAAACCTGATCTCCAGATGACAGCTTTGTAAGATCCTTTGCTATATGTCTTCTGTCGAACCATTGTTTGTCCTTTAATCTTCTCTCCTCCTCTCTCTCTCTCAGAGGTTGGACAGCAGGGAGAGCAGGCAGCAACATTTCTGGAAGGGTAGGCACCGTGGGGCGAAGGCGACGTCCTATGAGCAGTTGAGCGGGACTGTAGCCGTTGCTCAGGGGCGTAGCTCTGTAAGCCAGTAAGGCACGATAAGGGTCTCTGTTCTTTTTTAGCAAGTTTTTCACCGTCTGAACAGCGCGCTCGGCCTCTCCGTTGCTCTGGGGATATTTAGGGCTGCTGGTGATATGTTCAAATCCATAATCAACTGCAAAATCTTTCATGGCCTGCCCAGAGATTGTGGTCCATTGTCACTTATGAACGTCTCTGGAATGCCATGCTGTGCAAATATTGACTTCAGATGAACAATTACATCAGCGGACCTTGTGGGGCTTAACTGTGCAAGCTCAACATACCGAGAAAAATAATCAACTCCGAGCAAGTAGGTTCTGTCTTTAAGTGTGAATAGATCTGCACCTAGTTTCTGCCACCATCTGTCTGGATGTTGAGTTGTCATCAGTGGTTCTCTTGTATTTGTTCTATCTTTTATACAGTCCCTACATTTCAAAACCAACTCATTTATTTGGCTGCTCAGTCCTGGCCACCACACTGCCTGTTTTGCACGCTCTCTGCACTTTACCACCCCCTGGTGGCCTTCATGGATCTTCTCTAGCACCTCATTTCTCATGTTTGCAGGTATAACTAACCTTGCGCCGTGCAGAAGAAGTCCATCATGAACAGTCAGAACTGCCCTCTCAGTCCAATAGTTCTTTACTGGCCCCTGGAGATGGTTCCTGTCTGGCCATCTATCTCTGCAGTACTCCATGACTTTTGCGCACACACTGTCGGCGCACAGCTGCTCACGAAGCTCCATCAGGTACCTGTCACTCGCTGGGAGGTTGTCGAGCATAGTCTCAACATAAATATCAGTATCCTCCATCAGGCCCAAATCTATACATGAAGTACCACCTTTTAGTGGGGAACGAGAGAGTGTGTCTGCAGTTGTGAGGTTTTTCCCTGGCGTATGAAAGATGGTGTATGAATACCTCATCAGCCGCATCCTGAACCTTTGAATGTGAGGTGGCAGACAGTCAAGAGCCTGGCCACCCAGTAGGCTCACAAGAGGCTTATGGTCCGTTTCCAGTTCAAAATGTAGACCAAGGATGAAATCACTAAACCTCTCACAGGCCCAGGTAAGTGCTAGTGCTTCTTTTTCCAGCTGTGCATAGCGTTGCTCTGTGTTTGTCAGCGACCTGGAAGCATAGGAAACCGGTGACCAAATGTCTCCTTCCTTTTGCAGCATTACAGCTCCAAGTCCATATGATGAGGCATCTGCTGATATTTTCAGCTGTTTGTTTGGGTCATACATCTTAAGCACTGGTGTAGATGAGAGCTCGTGTTTCAGACTTGAAAATGCTCTCTGCTGCTCATGTCCCCAGTACCATAAGTTCTTTTTAGACAGCAGGTCCCTCAGTGGTTTGTCTTTTTCAGCGAGGTTCGGGATAAACTTCCCCAGCTGATTCACCATGCCTAAGAAACTTCTGAGCTCACTTACATCTGTTGGCTCCTTCATTTCTTGCACAGCTCTTGTTTTGTCTGGATCTGGCTTCATGCCATCAGCTGAGATGATATAGCCAAGAAACTTCACCTCTGTTTTCCCAAACTCACATTTGGACATGTTGAGTGTGACACCTGCTTTTTCAGCTCACTCCAAGACGGTATGCACTCTCGCATCATGCTGTTCCTTTGTAGCTCCCCAGATGAGGATATCATCCATATGGCACACGACACCTTCAAGGTCCGCTGTCACCTCAGTAACCATCCTGTTCTGGAAGTGTTCAGGCGCAGAGGAGATACCAAAAGGCAACCTGTTAAAGTGGTAGCGCCCAAATGGCGTGGTGAAGGTGGTGTAGAGGGATGATTCTTTTGACAGAGGAATCTGCCAAAATCCCATGTTCGCATCCAATTTAGTGAAATAGCGTGCTCCTGTGAGCATGCCTAGAGTTTGGTCAACAGAAGGCAGAATGAACTTTTCTCTGCACACTGACTCATTTAGGGGTTTCATATCCACGCAGATGCGAACTTCCTCTTTGTTCTTTTTCAGGGCTACAACCATTCCACAACACCAGTCCGTAGGCTCCTCCACTCTGCTTATGACCCCTAAATCCTCCATTCTCTCTAACTCCTTCTTCGCTTTCCCCAAAAGTGGCAGCGGGACTCGACGTGGAACTTTGAGAGAAAATGGCACTGCATCAGGCTTCAACTTAATGGTATAGGGTTTCTGAACCAGCCCAAGCCCACCACAGAGTTTAGGATAACTCTTTTTCACAGTCTCTAGGTCTATAGAATCAACTCTGGCCACTAGATTAAGTCTCACTGAAGCTGGTCTGCTCAAGAGTGCCACCTGCAGATCTCTCACTACAAAGATCTTCTCTGTGGTGCTCCTGTCATGGTATCTCAGAGTTACTGTGGCTGACCCCAGGACTGTTAGTTCCGTACCACCCAGACCATAGAGTGGTTTCTTAGCTTCCTCAAGCTTGTCATCTCTGTGGATAAGTCTCTTATACAGCCGCTCAGGAATTGCAGTGACATCTGCCCCTGTATCTATTTTAAAGGTTACTTTAGAGTCTCTTATGTCGATGTCAGCCATCCATGGGTCATCTCCTGCAGCCATTACCCCTAGAAACAGTCCATCTGTGTCCTCTGACACCTCGTTTACAGCACCCGTTGACCTGCATACTTTTCCGTAATGTCCACGTTTTCCACAATTGTGGCAGTCTGCGCTCTTAGCTGGGCAATTAAAAGCTGGATGGAAAGGTGATTTACCACATTTTGGGCACGATTTGTGATCTCCCTTGCCGTTCTTTGGTTTTGGCTGCACTTGGGTAAGTCTTTTAGGTTTATTTTGCGATTTCCCTCTTTTGAAATGCATAGCATCCACGGCCGTCTTACTGTTGACCATATCACTTCTTAAATCTGTCTGTTGTCGTTTGATTTCTTCTGACTGTCTAGCCATAGCAATAGCTTTTATGAGAGTGAGGTCTTTATCAAGCTACATTCTCTCTGACAATGATGAATCTTTAAGGCCAACCACTAGTCTGTCCCTCAGAAGTTAATCGTGAAGGGCACCATACTCACAGTTCTCCGCCAGCGCGTACAGTGCTGTGATGAAAGCATCCACAGTTTCAGTCGGCTGCTGAACTCTCTTGTGGAATTTGGCCCGTTCATAGATAACGTTTTTCTTCGGGACAAAATAAGTGTCAAATCCCTTCTTTACTGCATCATACTGCTGCTGCTGCTCTCTCGTTAGGTCCAGTCCTCTTAGCACGTCGTCAGCCTCGTCTCCCATGCAGTAAACAAGCGTATTCACCTGGTTGGCTTCGGAAGAAGTATTCAAATTACTTGCCAGTCTGAAGCGTTCTAATCTCCTAATCCACTTCTCCCACTCCTGCGGCTTTGAGAAGTCAAAAGGTTCTGGAGGTTTGATGGTAAAGTTAGCCGTCGGAGGGGCTGGAGTGCCCGGTCGGGGTGCCACTGCTCCCTCGTTCGCCTCCATAGTTAGCCTATCTGCTAGCGGCACCCGCTCTCGACGTCTCTCCGGTTAGCAGCTCAAAGTAGCTCCACTTCTGACACCATGTTGTGGTAGGTTCACAATGACGACTACGATGAGCTTAATTTACAGTCAGTTTTACTGTTGATATGGTTCAGGAACATACACAACTGCATACATTAACTTATGCTAGGAATATCAGTAACTGCTCCCTCTCAGTGTAACCGGAACTACTTTTTCTCTCCACCTGCGGAGTGATACGTTAGTTATGATAAACATAACACCACAATCAAATCACATCTTGCCTGATGTTTTCTTCCATCTTTTCCTTCATTCCTTTAATTCTCAGATTCCACCGTCGTCTGTAACGGTCCTGCTCTTTGGACCTCTCTTTGAGCTCATCAACTTCTTTCCGTAGGGTGGACACTTGAGTTTCCAAAACATTAATCTGCTCCTTGCATTCCTTCACCCCCGCTGCGTTGTATTCGATAGCCTTTGTCAGATTAGCAATCATCACAGTGTTTTGTGTCAACTTCGTGTCAAACTCCTCCATCTTTTTCTCTTGGTTGTCAAATCTAAAGCGAAGTGCTTGAATAGCCACTAACAGCTCAGCAGAAGATGGAAGTTGCCGGGCTATTTTTCGAGCAGGACTTTTGTTCGGAGTAACTGACGGGGACTCACTTATGTCGTCAAAGCCTCTTTCCTCACCGCTAGCCGCAGACTCAACCGCCATCATGTAATCGTGGTCGGACAGAGGCGAGTCTCCACAGCACTCCCCGGAGTCTTCTGGCCAAACTGGTTAATAATAGGAAGAGCACTGGTTCTTTTAAACCATGTGTAGTCACTTGTAAATGAAAACCTTACGAGGACTGCATTTACTTTCTTGTTTGATTAACATTTACATACATACAAAATCTGAACTACACTTATGAAGCAAATGAATATAAAACATAATTAATTGCTTAACTGACACATTAAAACGGTTACAATTAATTTTACAGTATCGAAAAAAACTGAATTTCCTGGCGACCTACTTTTCTTCTTAAAAAATAAATAAATAAATAACACGTCCTGTTATGTCTTGTCTGTTTACGACGGTTCATTTTTTCTTTCTTTTTTTTTTTTTTAAAGGAAGGAAGAGGAAGACTCTTGAAAGCCTCATCATTCCTCAGTCATACCACCATATCGGTGATGAAGCACTCTGATATTTCTTAGCTAAAGATTGGAGGAGTAATCAAAAAAATAAATTGTCCGGACTGCAGGTGACCCCCTGCTTGTCTCACTGCCTGTCATTTGGACTAATCACCTGAAGCATTCTACAAAGTAATATTCTCAGTGATGAGACTATCTTCAAAGAGAAGGAAAACTATAACACCTCAGATCCCCTCATGTTTCTCAACATTAATCATTTCATGCTTCTCAAGCTGTAGTTTAAAAAAAATAATGTGGAGTTCAGAGACACATCATCAACTGCTGCTGACAAAGTGTGGGTGTGAGATTATCTAATTAATTATTATTTTTTTAAATTTTAATTCATTATTTTTTTTCACTTTAGCAAGCGACGAATGAACGTTAAAATCCTGGACTACAAAATTTTAAACTTAGACGTGCAAAATTTAAAATTTCTCAACTGTCGTAAACGGACAACATGTGACAGGATGTAGACATGTTTCTAAATGTGACGCGCATGCGCGCAACAAATCGGGTTTCTGGGTACAAATCAGGTAGTCACAGTGAATCCTTCTGTGTGCATTAGTGAATTTTGAGACTGATCAGACTCCATAGGATTACACCATCGCTGATTTACAAATAAAGCCAGCCCTCCATCTTTTATCTTGCCACTAGCTTCAGCATCTCTGTCTGAACGTATCAGAGTGAAGCCAGGTCGATCCACACAGGAGTCAGAGATGTTTGGATTCAACCAGGTTTCAGTCAAGCACATGAGGCTGCACTCACGCTATATTCTCTGGGTCTTCACCAACATCTCCAGCTCATCACTTTTGTTGGGCAGAGAGTTGACATTCCCCATGATGACTGATGGAAGAAAAGGATTATCTCCATCTCTTTGCCTTAACCTTTGCACCAGCACGGCATCCCCAGAAACACTGCTTTATCTCTGTTGGAATGGGGTGGTATCCTCCAGATTTGCTCCATTGTTGTGCAAGAAGCTCCTCTCTTGAATAAACTCTTCTCCCCACAGACATATCCATAAGTTGTTGAGACAAACAGCCATTAGTTATAAAAAAAATAATTAAAAATATATAGCAGAAACAGAGCAATCACCGAGAGCTGCCAAACTTTAGTGCTGCCAGTAGAAGCACATCTTTTGAATATGATAATACTGAACCAGAGTTGTTCTGACGCCACATGGAGTTGAAAACCAACACCAAGTAGTGTTGATAGAGCTGAACACTGGTGTTAAGTGTTAGAGATTAACTCTACCAGACAACACTTAACTCCATGAGGAAGAAAATTACACTGAACCAGCGTTCAGTTAACACTTGTTGGTGTCCTTCAATGATTCGCTGAAATTTACAGCAGGATGTTGTATTCTAATAATGCACTGTGACTAAGAATTAACACAGAGTTAAAGTGTGAAACTCCCAGTGTTGATTCTCTAAATGTAGAGTTTATGTTCATTATCACTGACAGAACCTTCAGTGTACAGGTGTGTTCATTAACCATGAAGAGCACTGACTGCCTATGCCATAGACAATAAGTCTGTGACACCCACACATACACAGAAGTGTACAGCAGAGTCTCATGTGTTCCCCCTCTCTTAAAGGAACAATTACTGTTAGGTTACAATACACAAAGGCATTATGGGTATAACCAGAAACTGTAGCTTTGCTAAACAGCTGAGAGAGGCGAAGGTGTGAAGAAAATTAAGAAACAAAGTGAGACAAAGTGACCAGAGACACACAAGAAGAAAGTGTTCTCAGGAGAGGAGCAGTTTGATCTGTTTGAAAGTTTTATGGTTTTTAAAAAATCCAACATACACTCTAAAAATTTTGACCATCGTCTACTTAAAAAAATAAGACAACAGAGTAACTGAATATAGATTTTAATTACTAATCTTTATATTTGATAAAATTAAGTTTAAACTGATAATATTATAAATGTTGAGTGAATCCAAATCAGTTTTACCAGGAAAACTGATTTATATTGACTAAGTATCTGAAAAAAAAACATTTATATCGACCAAATATCTGCAGAAAAGTTTTTAAATTCACTAATTAATTTAGATTAACTGATTAAAATGATTTTGATTCAATAAATAAAAATAATTATTTTAACAGTTATTGTAACCATGAGTGTGGAGGGCACACAGTGGATATGAGAACCTGCTCTACAGTGAGGTGCTGCGTTGGGGGTACAGGCTGTCTGTGATCCACGAGGCACAGATCATCTACTGTTTTATTTTTACAGTGTTTAATGTTTCATAGATTAATATGAGATGTATTGATGGGCTGGGGGGATGTGGACGGATGAGGAGTACAGACAGTCTTTAAAAACAATGAAAGAATTATTTTAGTGCTGTTGTTCTTTTTTTGTTTCATGTACAGCACTTTGTTTCAGCTGTGGTTGTTTTTAAAGTGCTCTATAAACAAAGTTGAGTTGAGGTTCCTCAAATTAGCAGTGAGGAAAGGTCCAGAACAGAAAAACATTCAATTAATTTGTTTGAAAGAAAAAATACAGACAAGTTTGACAAAGAAATGATGTATTGAATATGAAAAAAATCCTGCATGGCCTTCAGTGGTTTGTAAAATGATAAATTAAGAAAATGTTCATGTCTTCAAAGGTTTCATGGATGTAACCTGTCAAAGAGAAGCTGTGAAGCTCTGTCCTCAGTCCTCAGCTCACAGTCCTCCAGGCTCAGAGAGCTGGACCTGAGTCACAACGACCTGCAGGATTCAGGAGTGAAGACTCTGTCTGCTGGACTGAAGAGTCCACAATGTAAACTGGAAACTCTCAGGTCAGGTCTTTGGCTCCCCCTGCTTGAGGTTAGAGATAAAGAGATAGTGATAATCAGTGGACTTTTTCTTATTGCATGATTCTTTTTCTAACCTCAGACTGTCAGGATGTCTGATCACAGAGAGAGGCTGTGCTTCTCTGGCCTCAGCTCTGAGCTCCAACCCCTCACACCTGAGAGAGCTGGACCTGAGCTACAATCATCCAGGAGACTCAGGAGTGAAGCAGCTTTCTGCTGGACTGGAGGATCCACTCTGCAGACTGGACACACTGAGGTATAACCAGACAACAAGAGCTCAAAGACTGAATTTGTTGGATTCTTTTCAGAGTAGTGATTGGACCTGAACCAGGAAACACACAGACCAGCAGAAGAGCATCAAATAGAAACAAAACTCTGTTTAATAGAAACAGCAGCATGTCTTCACTTCTTTGATGGTTCTGTTCTCTATAGAAAAAGTCCCATCTGAGCGTTCATCCTCTAATAATGTGTGTGAGCATATGAAGAAGGCAGATGTTACATCAGCAGAACATCAGAATGATTGAAAATATGTAGAAATATAAAGAGCTCATCTCTAGGAGACAGTGTTGTCTGATCAAATTAAAATGATCAAATATTATAGACGTGAATTTTTCCTGCTGACTCCTACAAAGAGCGGACTACTTTAAAGAGACAGATCAGAGGGAGAGCAGGATTTGGCATCACTCATTTCAAAGAGGACATGAGGAGCAGGATGTGGACTTTATGGATCCAAAGAGCAACAGGCAGCCTTTGCTTTTTGACTCTTTTTGTTCTTCTTTTTCTGCCAGGATCTCAACACTGTCAGAAAAAGTGAGAGAGTGATGGAGACAGTTGGCTCAGATGAGTTTCAGCCTGTTTCTCTGTCACAGTGACAAACTGAGGATCACTGCTTCATGTTGAGCAGCAGTTTGGACTCATGTTGGACAGAAAATCATTCTGTGTTTCTTCCTCCAGGGTGGACCATGGTGGACAGCAGAGGTTAAAACCTGGTGTGAAGAAGTGTAAGTGTGGAATCAGTTTGACTCCTGATGAGCAAACAGCAGACTGTCAGCTAACAAAAAATAAAGCCTTCAGGTGTGTCTGATGATAAACTGCTGCTGTGTTTTGTCTTTTTCTCTCCATCAGATTTCTGTGAACTCACTCTGGACTCAAACACAGCACACCGATACCTCAGACTGTCTGAAAACAACAGGAAGGTGACATGTGTGATAGAGGATCAGTCATATCCTGATCATCCAGACAGATTTGACTACTGGGTTCAGCTGCTGTGTAGAGATGGTCTGACTGATCGCTGTTACTGGGAGGTCGAGTGGAGAGGATGGGTTAATATATCAGTGAGTTACAGAGGAATCAGAAGGAAGGGAAACAGTCCTGACTGTAGATTAGGATATAATGATCAGTCCTGGAGTCTGATCTGCTTTGATAAAAGTTACTCTGTCCGTCACAATGACAGAGTAACAGACCTCCCTCATTCCTCGTCCTCTGACTCTGGCAGAGTAGCCGTGTATGTGGACTGTCCTGCTGGCACTCTGTCCTTCTACAGAGTCTCTTCTGACACACTGATCCACCTCCACACCTTCAACACCACCTTCACTGAACCTCTGTACCCTGGGTTTGGGTTGTGGTCTCCTGGTTCCTCAGTGAGTGTGTTTGTGTAGAGAGGAGGAGACTCTCCCTCCTACACGCAACACACAAACAGCTGCTGAAGAACGGTTTACTATGGAGCCCCTAAGGTTCCATGGAGGAAAAAATACATAAATAGTGCGCACGAGATACTTATTTGTGCTCACGTGCGCTCCATTTAATTATACAGGCAAGCGGCAACAGACAGCAGGGCTCATCAGTAGATGGCGGTAATGCCCCATAATATATTGTTGTTAGCTGCCGTTACAAACCAAGAAGAAGAAGACAGCCAGGCTTGAGTGAAGCATCCCATTAACCAGCCAACGTTAGCTGTATCTGTGAATGTAGGAGTGCAGGGTATGTACAATCCATTTGGCTTTGTATCCCTACCTTATATAAAAGCTGTACAACTTTCAAGACTCAAGCGAAGCTCGTGTCTTGCTGTCACCCGCTGAATAAGGTGGAGGGAGTTAGCCCCGAAGTTAGCTACAACTCTGCCTCTGTAGCAGCAAAAAAGTCTCCCCCTGTGCATCCCAGGTCAGGACACTGACTGGTTCTTAACAGAAAATTGGTGCAATAGTTAGAGTTAACTACACATCTCTACAAAACCAACGACTGAAGTCATAAGAATTAAAATGCTCTGTCAATATTGAGCTAACATTGGCAGGTTAATGGGATGCTTCACTCAAGCCTGGCTGTCTTCTTCTTCTTGGTTTGTAACGGCAGCTGACGACAATATATTATGGGGCATTACCGCCATCTACTGATGAGCCCTGCTGTCTGTTGCCGCTTGCCTGTATAATTAAATCGAGTGCACATTTTATCTTAAATGCGCGCAGGAATAAGTATCTCGTGCGCACAAGTTACATTTTATTTTCTCCATGGCACCTTAGGGGCTCAGTAGTTTACCCTCTGCACTAACACACAAACTTCAGCTGATTCTTTGACTCTTTCTATCCTGTCACATCAGTCTGAATGTTATCAAAGAGCAGGACTCAGTGGAAAACTGACTGACTGAACTTGATTTATTTACATCTCTATGCTGAAAAAATCAGGCCTCATTCAGACTGTTTTTCTTCATGTGTTTGATAAAAAGTGAGTCAGAAAAGTCTGAGTCAGATTCTTTAAACTGATCAATGAAATCAATGAATCATTTTTCTGTCTGTTACTACGAGCATGTCTTAATCCAAAAATCACATTTACCCTAAATGTATATAAACGTGTAATATTATAAATCTATGTTCAGGAGTCTGAAGAAAACAGTGACACAGTTTGGACTCATTTATTAGACAGACTGTTTTTGTTTAATGGTGAATCAGAAAATCAATCTGACACAAACTCTGGATTGATTCTGTGTAATGTTGATTTGAATAAAGTTGTGTTCAGCATTTTGTTCTTAATAATCTGTCAAACTGTTTTAATCACAGCTCATCACAAACCAAGTGTTTAGAAACTGACTCATGATGATGATGATGATGATGATGATGATGATGATGATGATCTGTTTCAGGGCTCCTCTTAGTGACTGTTTTCATATTTCTCTTTTTCTCTGCTTTTAAATTCTGATCACGGTGAGTTTGGGTGAAGTCAGGTTCACTGCAGCACGGCGTCCTGGTTTGTCTCACCCGGTCTGGATTCTGTTCCACATAACCACTGGCTAACAGTTCATCATCCCTGACCTGTTCCAGTTTGTTAAAGCTGTGATGTGATTCAAGTGGAGTGATACAATAATTTAAAGCTCCTTTCTACAAACAGCAGCAGTTTTAGAGCTGAGTGAACGTCAGACACAAAGTCAGACTAATCCCAGCTCCCTCTGAGGACAGCATGCTGTGTGACTCCCACTCATGTGTGGATCTTCAGATGTAGTTATTGATTTCCTCCACTAGAGGGAGGATCCCTTAAAGTGAGCGCTGGCTGTGGTGAGAGCTCTGATCAGACAGAACAGCCTGCTGAATGAACACAACCAGTGTTTTTATATCAATTCATGAACAAACGGGACACAAAGTAAGAAGACAAACATATTCAGTCTTTGTACAGGCAGAGGAATATCAAAACCTCCTGTCAACATGTGCTGAGCTCTGTTCACATGAACTTCTGTCAGATTTCTCCTCTTTGACATGAGGAGAAAACCTCTGGGTGCTGCTTCAAAGATAACAGATTCATCTTTAGGTGTGACTGCTGTCTGAAACTGAAGAATGGCACCAATGGTCTTTGAGATGACAGACTTTCTCCTCCAAATAGTCTCACACAGCAGCTTCTCCAACTCCTCGGTCATATTTGTTGGGTTAGTGAGTGAGAACAGAACAAACACTGATCCTGAAACTCTGTTTGGAGAACAAGTGTCCATCATATAGAAACATCTCTCATTAAGCAGCAGCTCACTTTGGCTTTGAGTTCTCAATGACGGCTTCAAAATGGACTTTACATCTTTGTTCCACATTCTGACAAACAGTGAGCTGGAGCTGTGTCAGCTTTTCTTGAACATTTCTTACCTGCAGCCAGCCTGATTCTGGACACCTTTTTATAAAGATGTTCACCAGAGACTCTGTCAGAGAACCAATAACTGTCCTGGACAAACCTTTGATGTCTTTGCTCACCTCGTCCTCTACATGCACGAGTATTATTTCCTTCCACTGTCACACAGCTGAACAGATCATTTACTGTGAACGAGTCCATGTAGAAAATATCAAAATACATCATTTCTGCAGCATGTTATGAATCTCTACATTTGACATCTACCTCACATTTCCTTATGAAATCATGAACTGGAGGATTAATTAAATAACCCTTTGTGTGACTGGATCAGAAACACCTTCAATTATATTCACTGATTTTATTTTTACATTTGTACAAGTGAAAATATATTTAATAAAGCTTTGTTCAGGATAAAACTCATCAATAGAGGAATACGTCTGAGAGCACAAGATACATAAACCTCATAGATTCAAACTCTTTGAGTGACATTAAAAACAGAAAAATGGAGATGAAGAGAGAAAAAACCTGATGAGTCATCCATCATTGTGCTGGAGTTAGGGGAATAAATACACCAATATAATAATAATAAGGTGTTATTTTAAGATTCCTGTTCCAGTGGACGTCCTGCTGCAGGTCAGTGTGTATGAAACACTTTGTGAACACATCCTCACAGAGTGGAAATCATCTGTGAGAAAGCCCTACAGTTAAAGGTCCAACAGCACCACCTGCTGGTAAGAGGCACATACGCAGACTGAACACACCCAGACATGTTCAGCCACACGAACAAGCAGCAGAACAGTCAGTGAGCAGACTGAATGAAGCTGGATGGACTTTCTGTGTGTTCTTCATATTGTGTGCGTTCTTGAGGAAATGTAAGCGCTTCTTTCTCCTTAGTTATGGATAATTTGGTTATTATTCCAGTTTGTGTGATACATAGAAAGCCTTTGTGTAAGTTTAAGCACATTGAGTGGCCTGAGTTCACAGTTGTTGCTATCCCTGCCTCTTGCTAGTACTGCAACTAAATTTGACTGTTGTGAGAGCTTAATAATTATTATTTCATTTGTGCTTTTCTCATATAACAGATAATTTAGTACTGTTTATTGGTTTAAATGTTTGATAACCTTCATACGGAGCATTTTTGCTGTAATACGTTTTCTTTTCTTTCTCTGTTTTTCAGACCACACACACACACACACACACACACACACACACACACACACACACACACACACACACTCACACACACACACACATGCTCTCTTGTGTTTTGTTGTACAATGTAAACTCCAACAACCTTCATTGAAGGAAGAAAAAGGATCTCTCTCTCCAAGTGCCTTGATTCTCTAACCGGAATCATAGTCCATAATCCACCGCCTCAACCAGCAATCCTTCTACTGAGGCTCGCCCTCAAACAATCTCCGTAGTGGAGGGAGGTGGCTCTTTAAAGAGCTTTAAGACCACTCACACAACAGGTTTTATCTGATGTGGTTCAGCACCTCGGACAGCGACAGCACCTCACCACTCCCAGGACAGGAGGACGGACAGCTCCTCCTGGACTCACCTGAGAGACAACATGAGTGTCCACTGAACTTTTAAACATGCTGTGTATGAGCCGTTTTACTCATGTCGTTTTTTGGTTTTGTTTTTGTCACTTACACAATCACCACAAGGGGGCACTTTAGGTAAACCGGCAGGTAGACACTATAAAAGAGTCACAGGTGAAGCAGTGATTTAGGGAACAGGAAGAGCACACGGTTTTTACAACTGATAGACATCACGGTTACCCTCAGTTCAGTTCAGTTCAGTTCAGTTCAGTTCAGTTCAGTTCAGTTCTTTGTTGTCGCTCAAGGGGAAATTTGGTTTGCAGCGCAATCCAACAACAATCACAACCACAATAAGAGTGCATAAAATGGATAAAATCAAGCTGTCCATCGGAAAATAAATCTAAAAAGGAATAAAAACAATAAAAACCATATGGAGTGCTTATAGACAGTGCAGGCAATTTGAAACCATTAAGACTCAGTGCAAGTTAAGAACATTTATTGCACTTGGAATAAAAGAAAATTTAAACCTATTTCTTCTAACCCTGGGGAACCTGTAACGCCAGCCAGAAGGAAGAAGAACAAGTTCTCCTAAAAGTGGGTGGTCAGTGCTGGCCAAGATGGACTGTGCCTTCCTACAGACTTGTCGGTTGTAGATGTCAGAAAGAGAAAGCTGCTGTGTGCCAATTATCTTGCTGGCTACCTTGAAAATGTCAGAAAGGTGTTTTTTTGTTCTGCACAGTGAGGTTTCCATACCAGCTAATAATACAGAATGTTAAAATGGACTCAATAAAAGATTTGTAAAATAAAACCATCAGTGTTTTGTCCACATTAAAAGTGTTCAGTCTGCGCAGAAAATAAAGTCTCTGCAGGCCCTTTTTGCAGATTGCAGACGTGTTGAGGTCATGATTCAAGTTTTTATCAATGACTGTACCCAGGTATTTATAGTGCTCTACTGTCTCTACTTGTTAGCCCTTTATGATGGTTGGGAGATTAGAGGGAGAGTTTCTCCTGAAGTCAATGGCCATGTCTTTAGTTTTTAGGACATTTAGTTTCAGAAAGTGGTTGTCACACCACTCTACAAAATCTTCCAAGATTGGACCATGATCGACTTCTCCTTCCTGGAGCAGGCTGATGAGGACTCTATCATCTGCAAATTTCAGAAGATGCCTGTCAGTGTATTTGCTCTTGAAATCATTTGTATAAAGAATATACAATAAAGGAGACAGGACACACCCCTGTGGAGAGCCTGTGGATGACAGCCGCTTCTGGGAGAAAACATCACTAGACCTTACTACCTGCGGCCTACAGGTTAAAAAATCCAGCACCCATTTCACCCGTCCAGCATCAAGATTAAAATCTGACAATAATTTGTTGACTAGAATATGTGGCTGGATTGTATTAAAAGCTGAAGAAAAATCTAGAAATAAAAGCCCGACATGTGTTTTTGTACCCTCAAGATGCTTGTACAGGTAATTGAACAGTGATAGTTGCATCATCACACATATCAGCTTTGAAGTAAGCTGTCTAAACCTGTTCTTTCATTTGGATCAATAAAAGCAAAGAAATAAAGCAACAATAATCTGGGATTGGACACTGGACTTTTTTAAGAAGTGCGTCAAAAACATCTCACTCCTGCACCCAGACAGAGACTAAAATCAGAGCAGATGAGTCACTACATGCTGCATTTGAAGTGTTTGACACGGGCAGTCTGAAGGTCCTAACCTGTTGTTGCAGAGCTGTTTGTCTTCATGTTGTGTTCTTACCAAATGTGAATAAACTCATTCTCTCCAGTGAATTAGACACAAAGTCAGACGTGTTTCAACACAAGTTCCTGTCAGACAACGTGGACGATACAAACTGCTTGAATGGAGCAGGTTATATTTGAGAATTTGTGATGTGCTCAACATGTGACTCTCTTCATTCACTTATTCACTCCATGATCTGTCAGAAAGTCTCCAAAGAGGAGTTTGGATTGTTCCACCTTTGACCTCCCTCTTTCTTTTAGTTTGCTCCAGTGTTTGTGGTTTTTTTCCTACCAGCTGGTTCTCCTGCTTGGTGTATTAGAAACATTTCTAACAAAGAGAATTTAAAAGACAAAACAAAGAGGTCAAATGTTCTCAGACCTCCGTTTGTTTTACTTTGGAACAGAAGATTTCTGTTTGTCTCCACTCGGTTTGTCCCACAGATGAGTTTAACACAAAGTTTAACTGGAGTCATGATGTTTGTGGAGACTGGACGAAACAGAAACAGAAGTTTGGATATGATGTGGTACTTGACTATGCATACGCTTTGGACCTGCACACAAGTCAGACAGTTTTGGGTCCAGGTCCCAAATCACTGATCTCACACACTGGACAGTCACATCCTGCTGTCCCCCCAGCTCTGCATTTTAGGAGACACATCAGAAACACAAATACCAAACCATACATCTAGTGCACCCCTCACAGCCCAGAAGACAATCCTCCTAAACTGGAATTCAAAACAAAACATAAAGATTACACATGTGAAAAAGCTTCCAGTGGAACATATATCCCTAGAAAAACTGTCAGCCTCACTTTATTTATTTATTTATTTATTTATTTATTTATTTATTTATTTATTTATTTATTTCGGTCACGTCAGCACACTTTTACAACATCACACATTGTCAATAGTTGATCAAATTGTACATGTCCGAAAGGGAAGACGGGAGAAGCAGAGCTTATCTAGTCCCGTCCCCATTTCCTCAATATTTAGTCTCCTCTTTTCCACATATCATCAGATTATTATGAATTTGTATTCCATTTACAGAAGTATGACCGTCACTTCATTCACTATTATTGTTTAGGTACATTCTGTCTTTCCTGCTGTCTTACAGACCAAACAACCCACATTTCATCCAAGGTCTGTTCTCTCTGCTTTGTTTTTTAAGCTTCAACACTCTCATGGGGCAATGTTTATCAAACAGCTTTGTGAATGTCTGTAAGAAGCTGCTGTAAGCATTGTTCACATCTGTAGCCTTGAGGACTTCTTCCCATTTTTCTTCTTGTAGAGAACTTTTCAATCTGTTTATATATACCTCTGATTTAATTCTTCTGTTAATTGTTGTATTCTGCATCTCTTTCCCCTCATAGGTCTGGTCATAGACCACAAAAATTGGTAGATGATCGCTTATGTCATTCACAAACAGCCCACTTATTAAATTATCCTCGAGCACATTAGAAAAATGTTGTTAATTAGTGTAGCACTGTGTTTTGTGATTTTGGTCGGGTGAGTGATAAGTGGTTCGAATCCTAAACTGTACAAGGAGTTTAAGAACTCCTCATTGAGCTTCTGTTTATTTGGGTTTAGTAAGTCAATGTTAGTATCACCACAGATAAAAACCCTTTTTCTGCCCAATTTTGAGAAAAGATCTCCAGCATATGTGATGAAGTTGTTCAAATTCGAACCCGGTGCTCTGTAGATACAACAGATGATAATATTACAATTTTCCTTTAGATGTATTTCAACCGTAATGCATTCTAACATGTTTTTAATTGCTGCAGATATGTCCTTCAACACTTTGAATTTGATATTATCAGCAATGAACAGTGCGATCCCTCCTCCACCTTTCTTTTCTCTATTCACACAGACAAAGTTATATCCTTCAAGTTCAAAGTCCATACCTTTCTCTTCGTTAATCCGTATTTCTGCTTTTGCAATAATGTCACAAGGGTTCTTAAAGTCCATCAGGTATTCCTTTATTTGATCAAAATTGGTGTAGAGGCTCCTGCTGTTAAAATGGATAATTTTCAGCTTGTTGTTCGTGTTAATTCTTGTATTATAATCCTGTTCCATGTAGTAGTTGCAGTTAATCGATTTGTTGCTATAAAAACAGTTATTGGGTCGATGTTTATGTTTGGGTTATTGCAGCCCGAACAGTTCTGGTCAACATTTTGATTTTTTATTAGATCCCGATGCCCATGTTTTCTGATCCAGTCAGGTGAATCCAAGTGTTCATGATCCAAGTTACAGTTCATTAGCTCCATTTCCTCAGATTGTGTTGAGGTTTTGAAGCTTTTGTTATCCATTTAGGCGTTCAATTTGTCCAGATCCTCCATGCTCTTGACCAGCACCGTCTTTGTTTGTTCTGGGGCTTCTCCGTTGGTTCTTATCAGTATTTTGCAGTTTGCCGTCCAGGTGCTTTTTATCTTCCCGGCCTTTTTTAGCTCTCGTGCTTTCTTGGTCATCTCTGCGTTTTTCTTGGTCAGGTTTTCATTGAAGAACACCGTTGAGCCTTTGAGTTTTGGGCCCTGTTTCAGCAGCGCTATCTTATGTTTTCTGTTTGTGAATCTCAATTTCACACTTTTCCCGCCATTTGCCCCTGTCCAGGGCATGAGGTGACAGTATTCCACGTTGTTGAAATCCATCTCGATTTTCTTTGATTCCATGAAATCAGCCACCTGTCTCTCCACCGTCTTGATGTCCTCTTCGTCATGATCACTGTCATGCTCTCCTGCCCGTCTGTTTGTCAGTGCTTTCGCGTAGGATTGCGGTTTGATCTTTATGCCGGTTACGATCACATCATTTAGCCTGGTTTGTTGATCCAGGTCTTCGACTCGCGCTTCCAGCTGTTTGATCATCTCAGAATGTTTTTTGCTGTAATCCTGCAGCTGTTTGTGTTCTCTCTGAAGGTTTTTTTTAACTCAGTGAGAACTGATTCTATCTTCAGATTCAGATCTTGCTGGCCTTTCAGGATTTCATGAATCTCCTCTGCCATGTTTGTGTCGGGTCCGGAACCTAAAAAAGACAAAATCCAGATTTTTTGTCTTGGACTTTCCCTCCTTACTGCCTCCCATTTTGTGAGTTTTGAATAGTCTTCGTTCTGCTGCAGCTGCTATCCATGGACAGAGCTCACAGATATGCGTCCGTCTCCCATGGAGGACAGAATGAACTCACTCAACCATAAAACAGCTGACTTCTACAAAACCTGGTCCACATTCATCAAGAAACTAAAACTCTCTCTCTCTCCACACACACACACACACACACACACACACACACACACACACACACACACACACACACACACACACACACGTTCTCTCTCATCACAGTGGAGGAGCCTCTGGTCACTTTTAGGGGAAGATCGTCCACTGTGACGTTTGGACTGGTCTTATAGATGAGTGGCAGGAGCTCCACCCACTTCTCCCAAACCTCCCTGATAGCTGCCAGTTTGTCTTCTTGAGGACGGCCTTGTCTTGTATCACTTGGTCATTTCATGATGGCCTGAAAAAATTGTCTGAGCAGACTCTGCGTCCTGTAAACTGCAGGTAGATCAGTTTCTGGATTTGTTCACAGCAGTCAAAATCACAAGACCCGTGTATGCTAACCCATCCTCACCGTCAGTTTCCTGGCCTCTCTCCTCCTTACCAGTTTGGTGATCAAATATATAATCAGAGCCTCACTATCTGTATGTGGACCTGCCATGGTGCTGCCACATGATGAATTGCGATCAAGGCCTCAAAAAGCAGCACTGTATTTACCAAAGCTACCAGAAAAGTTCAGTATTATTGAAACTGAAACTTCCTGTAAGAAGTTGGTTTGGGATGGTTAAAACCTGAAGCCTAAAGTTTGGACCATCTTTAGGACTGTCTTTGTTGTTGACAAACTTGATGACTTGATGTAAAAAAGTTGAGTTGTTGTTCCAAAAACCATGACGGCAGACTGTAGGGTTTCAGAATAATAAAAACAGAGTGGAGTATCAGAGTGATCCACACGGCTGCTTCATCACATCTGACTGCTGTTTGTTCCATTAGAAGGTTAGTCAGCACCATCTAGTGCTCAGATAGTAGACCTGCATCATGTGATCCGTGTGTAATCTGACACTGACTGGGTTTCTGCCACAGGTGAGACCGGTTCTGACGTCACTCTGAAGTTATGAGGATGTGACAGTCTCCTCAGATCAAAGGCACACAGACACCAGGACGGACGAGGCTCAGACGAGCAGCTTCTTCTCTCCACACATGAAGCTGGAAAGTGTCTGTAAGCTGACCTGAACTCACTTCAACAGGTGAGGATCCCTCCAGAGAAACCTGTCCCTGTTTGATGATCAGGATCACTGAGCTCACATGCTGCTGGATCACTGTTGAACTGTAGAAATGTTTCTGGATGCTGATTGGCTGTTTGAAACGTGTTGTGGAGTTTCTCTCTGAGTTAAAGAGCAGTGATTTTACAGAGATTGATCTGTTTTATAGTTTGTGTTTGAGGAGTCGAGTCAGACTGGAATCTGAGTCACACCATCAGTGAGAAAACAGGGAGTGTCTGAACCGGTCTGACAGCCTAGATCAGCTCGGCTCAGGTGCTTTTATTTATTAACTCTTTAAACTCTGAATTGAAGAGCTGGATGAAGGTTGGACAATAAAATGTGTGTTACATATTGTTGTGGTCACCATAGTGTGTTTATGGGAGAGTATGGGAGGCTGAGTTTGGGCTCCTCAGATCCTGTTTGGGGCTCCAACAAGGTTTGTGTCAGTCCTGAATATCTGAGTCATGTTCCTGAGAGGAAGGAGAACTGATGTGTGTCCTGTGCTGTGAAGCTTGTTGTAATGAATGAACATGTTGTTGTGTTTGTGTGAAGGTGGGGGCTCTGCTATGAATCAGTGTGAGGACAGAGAGGAGGGAGCCCCTCCCTCTAAAACCCTCCCTCTGTGTGGGGACCATGAGAGCCAGACCAGAGCTCAGAGGTGAGACCAGGATCTCTAACTGTCCATGACCTGACATCACTGCACCATCATTATTCACACTCACAGCTCTCTCTCTCTCTCTGTGTGTGTGTGTGTGTGTGTGTGTGTGTGTGTGTGTGTGTGTGTGTGCGTGTGTGTGTGTGCGTGTGTGTGTGTGTGTGTGTGTGTGTGTGTGTGTGTTTTGAAGCAATAAGCAGCAGCATGGACCAGACTCTCCTGGACCTGGACCTGCTCCCAGCTCTGTGTCCTTAAAGAGTGATCGGTCTATGTTTGAACCTCTTTACTTCAAATCTGTCCGTCGGTCTGATGATCTAAAGTAAAAATCCATCACTGTGTTTTTATCAGAATTCAAACATTTGAAAAGTTTGTGGTAAATTTCAGCAGCACTCAAAGCTGGAAGATTTTCATTGTTCATGTTTATTCATCAGTGTTTGTGATTCTGTCAGTGTCAAACATCAGAGACCAGACTCTCCTGGACCTGGACCTGGACCCAGCTGTGTCTCCTTTAAGAGTGATTGGTCTATGGGTCATCCTATTTCTTTCAAATCTGCAGAGATGAGTGTTGATGAAAGGTGAGCCTCTCAAAGTGAACTTCCTGTTGTTGTGTGAGAAACATTTGATCCTAACTGTGGTTGGTGTTTTCTCTGTGAAGCTGAACATGTTTCAGTCTTTGTGTTTCTATCAGGATCCAACAGCAGGAAACAGGACTGGAGGCAGAAAGAAGTGGACTCAGCATGTATCTTCATGTGTGTCCTGTGTTTGTAGGAGGATCCAGCAGATGGAGTCGATCACATCAACACTGTGTGTCATTATATTATAAACACTACATGATCTTCTATTTGTTCCACAGAGTTCAGCAGCAGAGATCAGAGGCTCCCATTGGTCAGTCTGCCCAGCAGCATCACACACAGCTGGATGACTCCATATTGATGGTGTGTAAATGTACACACACACACACACACACACACACACACACACACACACACACACACACACACACACACACACACACACACACACACACCACACACACACACACACACACACACACACACAGCTCCTCCTGAGCCTCAGAGCACACACTCATTCTGTTTGGATCTTTCTGAATAGTTTCCTGGTTACCCTGCAAACATCATCTCTGCCTGAATTCTCTTCACACTCAGTGTTTGACTGATTGAATGAAGCCGCACATTTCTGAGCTGCACACGCTCAGAGTGTGAATTTGAGTTTGAAGTTAAAATATTGAACACAACCATCATAAAATCAATAGAACAGAGGATCACTGACAAATTGATCTGTTTCATTCATAAAGTTCAATAACGGATAGAAAATAAATATTCATCATCAGTTGTTTTCTCTCATTTATTTTCCTGTTTATTCTCTTTTTTATGAAGAGAATTAAAGTCTGGTAGGAAAAAAAATCTTGTGACATTTCCTTTAGAGGTCAAAAAGTTTCATTCATGAGCATGAGGTCTGTAAAGAGTAACAGGATTTCTGTTTTCCCTGAAACCTTATAAATAACTAATATCCAGTGTTCCTGAGACATCATAAACTAGGTTCATTTAATAGGTTTCAGGGTTTATGATCAGTTCTAGATAAAGGATCAATAATTAATAAATAATCCAATAATGAGGTGTTTTTTCTGCTTAAGTGATCCGTGTGCTTCTAAACAGGACACAGAATAAACAGAGGTCAGGTTTTCTTCATGTGGAAGTGTTTGTTAAACAGGTTAAAAACACAGACAAAGCTCTGTTACTGTTTTTATTTGATTAGAGTTATTACAGCGCACATGAGCAGACACACAAACAGCTGTTAGAGCTGACTGACAGATGATCCAGAGGTGATCGGCTGTTAGAGCTGACTGACAGATGATCCAGAGGTGATCGGCTGTTAGAGCCGACTGACAGATGATCCAGAGGTGATCGGCTGTTAGAGCTGACTGACAGATGATCCAGAGGTGATCAGCTGATGCCGTCATCACTAAAACATGTCGCTTCATGTGACGCTCTGGAGGAAAGGACGTCTCATTTCTCTTTAAACAAATCTCCTTGTTTCCTCTCTCCTCTCTTCATTTCCTTTATATCTCCTTCATCTCTGGTGGGAGGGACTAATACTCAAGTGAACAATTTATGTGGAGGAAGGAAGGATGGAACTTTGGCGCTTTGAGATGCACCCAAAGACTCAGGCTGTTTTCCAAAGCGCCCTCTACATATTACATGTGAATGTAGTCTGACCGTTCTGTTGGGTCTGTTTTGAAGAATACTAATTTGTTTTTTGGAAAATGAAACTACAGCTGATGGATTTTTAATATTTGTCTTTTTTTTTATAAATGTATAAAACAAAATATGTGTCCATCTTGATATTTCATTTATTAATATGCAAAGAAAAATAAGAAACATATGCACATACTGCTGACTACATATTGAACTTCAGCTGAATCAGATGGGCACTGCTGGTGTAGTAGAGCAGCCTTTCTCGCGTACCGTACCACAAGTGGTGCTCAGGCTCCCATTAGTGGCATGTGGAGGAATCACTGAATGAAATATTAATAAAATGAATTCAAATAAAGGGCGCGGTCACACAGGCCATCCAAACTGTGCTGAACTCAAGCACGATTACCCCTTCCTATAGTGCTGCTCCTCTGCTGGCCAGTACAGCCCATAGTCACACTACTCCAACATGAACCAGACTTTAGACACAGACATGGCCCGCCTACGTCACCATGAAGAGTCTGTTTACATGGAGCGCAGTCTCATCAGAGTCAGCACAATAAGACACAGAGAACAGGATTAAAACTTTAGAGACTTTTTGGATCATGTTAAGTTGTTTTGGTCCAACACAGCCCTCTAACACCCCGTTATCAACAATAACGGTCGAGAGGAGCGGTCGCAGAGATCGTTTCCGTGTACTCGTGCATGAAGTGTACGGAGTCATTTATATGGTACAGTTTCTTTTAATGTTTTACGTTTAAACATAGTGTTAATGTTCAAACTGTGTATTTCTAATGTCTGAAATAATTAAAATGCTTATTGAGAATAAAACCCTCACCTCATTATTGAACTGTGCATAGATTTAGCTAAATACTCAGGCCAACTGCACTACTTGATTAATATCAGTCATCATGGTGGTTCTTTCAAGTACTTTCTGAGGTGGTACTTGGTGTAAAAGTTTGAGAACCACTGGTGTGGACGGAAACCAGTGGAAAACAGCCTCAGACTTTGTGAGCAGAGTCCACAAACTGAGTCCAGTTTGAGCTTTAAACAACACAAACACTTTGCTTCATGTTAATGACAGCTGCTGCTTTCAGCTTCATTCTAATAAACACATCACATCTAAAGTCACTGCAGACTTTTTCTGCATGAAAGCACACCAGGAGATTTCTCCAACATGAAGTTCATTTCAGAGAAACTTGATTTGTAGAAGACAGGAGCATCCACAGACTAAGAGGTGAAGCAGTTTTGTGATCCAGTCTCCATGCTGGACTCTGCAGACCAGCAGGCTTTCTGTCTGTCACACATGATCTGATGTTACCTTCTACAAGTTCAACCTGACATTTTCTTCTGTTCCAGCCGCTCCAGGAGAACATTATCAGCTTCGTAAAGAGCCAGCTGAAGAAGATCCAGAGAGCTCTGAGTCCAGATTACCCAGAATGCTTTGAGAGTCAGAGTGAGGATGAGGATGAAGAGCAGAGGAGGAGCAGAGAGGCGTTCCTGAAGATCACTCTGCACTTCCTGAGGAGAATGAAGCAGGAGGAGCTGGCTGAGTGTCTGCAGAGCAGTAAGAGGATCTGAACACATTTAACATGATGGAAAGAGGAAACATGGGAGAGGTTTACATTTCAAACTCTGCTCTTCATGTGATGAACACGTTTGTATCACATCTATGAGCTGTGACAAACTGTTCACAACTGATGAGCTGAAGAGATTTCAGAGAGGAGCCAAATCAAATCCATCCTGATGTCTGAAAGCTGAAACTCATCAGACTGATTGTAGCTTCAGCTCATTCATTACATTTCTTTTTTCTTCATTCAGGAGCTGAAGCTGCAGAGTGCAGCCGTAAAGTGAAGTCTGAGCTGAAGGAGAGGTTCCAGTGTGTGTTTGAGGGGATCGCTAAAGCAGGAAACCCAACCCTTCTGAAGCAGATCTACACAGAGCTCTACATCACAGAGGGAGGGACTGGAGAGGTCAATGAGGAACATGAGGTCAGACAGATTGAAGCAGCATCCAGGACACCAGACAGAGCAGAAACAAGCATCAGACAAGAAGACCTCTTTAAAGGCCCACCTGGAAGACAGGAACCAATCAGAAGAGTGCTGACAAAGGGAGTGGCTGGCATCGGGAAAACAGTCTTAACACAGAAGTTCACTCTGGACTGGGCTGAAGACAAAAGCAACCAGGACATCCAGTTCATATTTCCATTCACCTTCAGAGAGCTGAATGTGCTGAAAGAGAGAAAGTTCAGCTTGGTGGGACTTGTTCATCACTTCTTTCCTCAAACCAAAGAAGCAGGACTCTGCAGGTTTGAAGAGCTCCAGCTCCTCTTCATATTTGACGGTCTGGATGAGTGTCGACTTCCTCTGGACTTCCACAACAATCAGATCCTGACTGATGTCACAGAGTCCACCTCAGTGGATGTGCTGCTGACAAACCTCATCAGGGGGAACCTGCTTCCCTCTGCTCGCCTCTGGATGACCACACGACCTGCAGCAGCCAATCAGATCCCTCCTGAGTGTGTTGACATGGTGACAGAGGTCAGAGGGTTCAGTGACCCTCAGAAGGACGAGTACTTCAGGAAGAGGTTCAGAGATGAGGAGCAGGCCAGCACAATCATCTCCCACATCAAGACCTCCAGAAGCCTCCACATCATGTGCCACATCCCGGTCTTCTGCTGGATCACTGCTACAGTTCTGGAGGACATGCTGAAGACCAGAGAAGGGGGACAGCTGCCCAGGACCCTGACTCAGATGTACATCCACTTCCTGCTGGTTCAGTCCAAACTGAGGAACATCAAGTATGAAGGAGGAGCTGAGACTGATCCAGTCTGGAGTCCAGAGAGCAGGAAGATGATGGAGTCTCTGGGAAAACTGGCTTTTGATCAGCTGCAGAAAGGAAACCTGATCTTCTATGAATCAGACCTGACAGAGTGTGGCATCAACATCAAGGAGGCCTCTTGGTACTCAGGAGTGTTCACACAGATCTTTAGAGAGGACAGAGGACTGTACCAGGACAAGGTGTTCTGCTTCATCCATCTGAGCGTTCAGGAGTTTCTGGCTGCTCTTCATGTCCATCTGACCTTCACCAAGTCTGGACTCAACCTGATGAAAGAACAACAAACAACATCCCTGAACTCTGAAACCTTTAGAGTCAAACCTGAACTGAAACACCTCCATCAGAGTGCTGTGGACAAGGCCTTACAGAGTCCAAACGGACACCTGGACTTGTTCCTGCGCTTCCTCCTGGGTCTCTCTATGCAGACCAATCAGAGTCTCCTGAGAGGTCTGCTGACACAGACAGGAAGTGACTCACAGACCAATCAGGAAACAGTCCAGTTCATCAAGGAGAAGCTCAGTGAGGATGTGTCTGCAGAGAAAAGCATCAACCTGTTCCACTGTCTGAATGAACTCAATGATCGGTCTCTAGAGGAGGACATCCAACAGTTCCTACAATCAGGACGTATGACCACAAAGAAACTGTCTCCTGCTCAGTGGTCAGCTCTGGTCTTCATCTTACTGTCATCAGACAGAGATCTGGACCTGTTTGACCTGAAGAAATACTCTGCTTCAGAGGAGGCTCTTCTGAGGCTGCTGCCAGTGATCAGAGCTGCAAACAAAGCTGTGTGAGTGAATGAGAGACATTTGAAACATAAATGATTCTGTTCATGACTCTGAAAACATTTGTTTGTTCTCTTTCCATGATCTCCTTCAGGCTGAGTGGATGTAACCTGTCAGAGAGAAGCTGTGAAGCTCTGTCCTCAGTCCTCAGCTCACAGTCCTCCAGGCTCAGAGAGCTGGACCTGAGTCACAACAACCTGCAGGCTTCAGGAGTGAAGACTCTGTCTGCTGGACTGAAGAGTCCACAATGTAAACTGGAAATTCTCAGGTCAGTATAAATGTGAAATTATTAATCTTACTGTCAGTGTGCTGTCCTCACGACACGTTACTGTGTGAAGCTAGACAGCCAGCGAACAAATGAAGAAACTCCGTACACAAGGCGTACTTTTCTTGCTTTACGGAGGTCTCTTGTGGTAAAATACAACTTTTTGTTTTTTTCTTTTTGTAACTGAAAGATACAGAGAAACACATGTCACACCGGGCACAGCGCGCCATTGAGCAAATACAGGTAGATAGCTTATGCTAACACAACGCCGATAGCGGCACCAACGGTCGCCTGGCAACACTGATGTGGTGTTATGTTTATCATAACTAACGTATCACTCCGCAGGCAGACAAAAAGTAGTTCCGGTTACACTGAGAGGGAGCAGTTACTGATTTTCTAGCATAAGTTAATGTATGCAGTTGTGTATGTTCCTGAACCATATCTACAGTAAAACTGACAGTAAATTAAGCTCATCGTAGTCGTCATTGTGAACCTAACACAACATGGTGTCAGAAGTGGAGCTACTTTGAGCTGCTAACCGGAGAGACGTTGAGAGCGGGCGCCGCTAGCAGATAGGCTAACTATGGAGGCGAACGAGGGAGCAGTGGCATCCCGACCGGGCACTCCAGCCCCTCCGACGGCTAACTTTACCATCAAACCTCCAGAACCTTTTGACTTCTCAAAGCCGCAGGAGTGGGAGAAGTGGATTAGGAGATTTGAACGCTTCAGACTGGCAAGTAATTTGAATACTTCTTCCGAAGCCAACCAGGTGAATACGCTTGTTTACTGCATGGGAGACGAGGCTGACGACGTGCTAAGAGGACTGGACCTAACGAGAGAGCAGCAGCAGCAGTATGATGCAGTAAAGAAGGGATTTGACACTTATTTTGTCCCGAAGAAAAACGTTATCTATGAACGGGCCAAATTCAACAAGAGAGTTCAGCAGCTGACTGAAACTGTGGATGCTTTCATCACAGCACTGTACGCGCTGGCGGAGAACTGTGAGTATGGTGCCCTTCACGATGAACTTTTGAGGGACAGACTAGTGGTTGGCCTTAAAGATTCATCATTGTCAGAGAGAATGCAGCTTGATAAAGACCTCACTCTCACAAAAGCTATTGCTATGGCTAGACAGTCAGAAGAAATCAAACGACAACAGACAGATTTAAGAAGTGATATGGTCAACAGTAAGACGGCCGTGGATGCTATGCATTTCAAAAGAGGGAAATCGCAAAATAAACCTAAAAGACTTACCCAAGTGCAGCCAAAACCAAAGAACAGCAAGGGAGATCACAAATCGTGCCCAAAATGTGGTAAATCACCTTTCCATCCAGCTTTTAATTGCCCAGCTAAGAGCGCAGACTGCCACAATTGTGGAAAACGTGGACATTACGGAAAAGTATACAGGTCAACGGGTGCTGTAAACGAGGTGTCAGAGGACACAGATGGACTGTTTCTAGGGGTAATGGCTGCAGGAGATGACCCATGGATGGCTGACATCGACATAAGAGACTCTAAAGTAACCTTTAAAATAGATACAGGGGCAGATGTCACTGCAATTCCTGAGCGGCTGTATAAGAGACTTATCCACAGAGATGACAAGCTTGAGGAAGCTAAGAAACCACTCTATGGTACGGAACTAACAGTCCTGGGGTCAGCCACAGTAACTCTGAGATACCGTGACAGGAGCACCACGGAGAAGATCTTTGTAGTAAGAGATCTGCAGGTGGCACTCTTGAGCAGACCAGCTTCAGTGAGACTTAATCTAGTGGCCAGAGTTGATTCTATAGACCTAGAGACTGTGAAAAAGAGTTATCCTAAACTCTGTGGTGGGCTTGGGCTGGTTCAGAAACCCTGTACCATTAAGTTGAAGCCTGATGCAGTGCCATTTTCTCTCAAAGTTCCACGTCGAGTCCCGCTGCCACTTTTGGGGAAAGTGAAGAGGGAGTTAGAGAGAATGGAGGATTTAGGGGTCATAAGCAGAGTGGAGGAGCCTACGGACTGGTGTTGTGGAATGGTTGTAGCCCTGAAAAAGAACAAAGAGGAAGTTCGCATCTGCGTGGATATGAAACCCCTAAATGAGTCAGTGTGCAGAGAAAAGTTCATTCTGCCTTCTGTTGACAAAACTCTAGGCATGCTCACAGGAGCACGCTATTTCACTAAATTGGATGCAAACATGGGATTTTGGCAGATTCCTCTGTCAAAAGAATCATCCCTCTACACCACCTTCATCACGCCATTTGGGCGCTACCACTTTAACAGGTTGCCTTTTGGTATCTCCTCTGCGCCTGAACACTTCCAGAACAGGATGGTTACTGAGGTGACAGCGGACCTTGAAGGTGTCGTGTGCCATATGGATGATATCCTCATCTGGGGAGCTACAAAGGAACAGCATGATGCGAGAGTGCATACCGTCTTGGAGCGAGCTGAAAAAGCAGGTGTCACACTCAACATGTCCAAATGTGAGTTTGGGAAAACAGAGGTGAAGTTTCTTGGCTATATCATCTCAGCTGATGGCATGAAGCCAGATCCAGACAAAACAAGAGCTGTGCAAGAAATGAAGGAGCCAACAAATGTAAGTGAGCTCAGAAGTTTCTTAGGCATGGTGAATCAGCTGGGGAAGTTTATCCCGAACCTCGCTGAAAAAGACAAACCACTGAGGGACCTGCTGTCTAAAAAGAACTTATGGTACTGGGGCCATGAGCAGCAGAGAGCATTTTCAAGTCTGAAACACGAGCTCTCATCTACACCTGTGCTTAAGATGTATGACCCAAACAAACAGCTGAAAATATCAGCAGACGCCTCATCATATGGACTTGGAGCTGTAATGCTGCAAAAGGAGGGAGACATTTGGTCACCAGTAGCCTATGCTTCCAGGTCGCTGACAAACACAGAGCAACGCTATGCACAGCTGGAAAAAGAAGCACTAGCACTTACCTTGGCCTGTGAGAGGTTTAGTGATTTCATCCTTGGTCTACATTTTGAACTGGAAACAGACCATAAGCCTCTTGTGAGCCTACTGGGTGGCCAGGCTCTTGACTGTCTGCCACCTCACATTCAAAGGTTCAGGATGCGGCTGATGAGGTATTCATACACCATCTTTCATACGCCAGGGAAAAACCTCACAACTGCAGACACACTCTCTCGTTCCCCACTAAAAGGTGGTACTTCATGTATAGATTTGGGCCTGATGGAGGATACTAATATTTATGTTGAGACTGTGCTTGATAACCTCCCAGCAAGTGACAGGTACCTGATGGAGCTTCGTGAGCAGCTGTGCGCCAACAGTGTGTGCGCAAAAGTCATGGAGTACTGCAGAGATAGATGGCCAGACAGGAACCATCTCCAGGGGCCAGTAAAGAACTATTGGACTGAGAGGGCAGTTCTGACTGTTCATGATGGACTTCTCCTGCATGGCACAAGGTTAGTTATACCTGCAAACATGAGAAATGAGGTGCTAGAGAAGATCCATGAAGGCCACCAGGGGGTGGTAAAGTGCAGAGAGCGTGCAAAACAGGCAGTGTGGTGGCCAGGACTGAGCAGCCAAATAAATGAGTTGGTCTTGAAATGTAGGGACTGTATAAAAGAGAGAACAAATACAAGAGAACCACTGATGACAACTCAACATCCAGACAGACCGTGGCAGAAATTAGGTGCAGATCTATTCACACTTAAAGACAGAACCTACTTGCTCGTAGTTGATTATTTTTCTCGGTATGTTGAGCTTGCACAGCTAAGCCCCACAAGGTCCGCTGATGTAATTGTTCATCTGAAGTCAATATTTGCACGGCATGGCATTCCAGAGACGTTCATAAGTGACAATGGACCACAATTCTCTGGGCAGGCCATGAAAGATTTTGCAGTTGATTATGGATTTGAACATATCACCAGCTGCCCTAAATATCCCCAGAGCAACGGAGAGGCCGAGCGTGCTGTTCAGACGGTGAAAAACTTGCTAAAAAAGAACAGAGACCCTTATCGTGCCTTACTGGCTTACAGAGCTACGCCCCTGAGCAACGGCTACAGTCCCGCTCAACTGCTCATGGGACGTCGCCTTCGCACCACGGTGCCTACCCTTCCAGAAATGTTGCTGCCTGCTCTCCCTGCTGTTCAACCTCTGAGAGAGAGAGAGGAGGAGAGAAGATTAAAGGACAAACAATGGTTTGACAGAAGACATAGAGCAAAGGATCTTACAAAGCTGTCATCTGGAGATCAGGTTTGGATTAAAGATGTAAAAGCACAAGGAACAGTGACGTCTGCCGACCACAGCCCACGGTCTTATTTGATCAGAGGACCTCAAGGGATGCTGAGGAGAAACCGTCACCATCTAGTGCTCATTCCACCGCAAGATGAGCAGAGAGAGAGCCAAACCAATCACACTCCAGATGTGGAGATCACAGCTGATTCAAGTTCTTCTGAGACACCCTCACCAGCTGCAAAGACACTCTCACCTGCTGTAAAGACTCAGAACACACCTGGGATCATACGAACAAAATCTGGTAGAGAAGTGATAAAACCAAAGAGAAGAACCAGCTAAAGATTACTTTAAACTTCTAACAGTAAGGAGGATGTGGTGTTATGTTTATCATAACTAACGTATCACTCCGCAGGCAGACAAAAAGTAGTTCCGGTTACACTGAGAGGGAGTAGTTACTGATTTTCTAGCATAAGTTAATGTATGCAGTTGTGTATGTTCCTGAACCATTTCTACAGTAAAACTGACAGTAAATTAAGCTCATCGTAGTCGTCATTGTGAACCTAACACAACAACTGACTTTTAAATTAAAATATGATTATAACTGATAACTTATAACTGATGTTTCTGAACACAAATACTTACAAAGATGAATCTTTCCCAAGGTTCAAACGTTTTTTAAAGCACATTCAACGTGTTTATGAATCGTTCTCAGACTTAACTTTTACTGAGATCTTATCTGAACTTTTACTGCGACGTTACGTCAAAGATCTTCTATTGACGGACAGAGCACTCACACTGTATGGAAACTGAAACCTAACAATCCTTACAGGTGAAGATGTGTTACTCTGATGATTTTACTGAAACATTTTAACAGCATGAAATTAACCTAATCATACTTTTTTAAACTAACTTATTAACTTTATGAAATATACACTTTTTTAACTCAAAGACATGACACTCCCCACTTGATATAATCTCATTATGTCACTTCAAATACCAAAACATACATGAAACATCAAAGGAAATATTCAGTTAGTCTCTGAAAGTAAAACTACAATCTCTGAGATAGGTCTTAAGAACACCTTCGCAGACCCTTCCTTAACAATCCGCACTTCCACTTTGCGGACTTTCTTGTCACTGCTGGGTAGAGTCTTTACTATCAGTCCCATTGGCCATTCGTTCCTGTGTGCCTGGACATCCTTTAACAGGAAAACGTCTCTGTCTTCGACATTTGTTTGGTTTTCTGTCCATTTTGTGCGTTTCTGCAGGGTAGACAAATATTCTCCTTTCCATCACTTCCAAAACGTGTCCGCAAGCTGTTGTACTTGTTTCCATTGTTTTCCATACAGCTGTCCAGAGGAGAAGTTTCCAGATGGAGCAGAAACTGTGCTTGACTTTTGTGTTAGTAACATTGCTGGAGTGAGTATTGTAGGACAGTCTGGGTCCGTAAATATTGGGATGAGAGGCCTCGCATTCATAATAGCCAGGACTTCAGCCATAAACGTGCATAAAACCTCATGAGTAAGACGTGTTTGACCAATTTTTAGCAACATTGCATCTAGGATACGCCTAGCCACCCCTATCAGACGTTCCCATGACCCTCCCATATGGGACGCATGCGGATGATTGAAAGTCCATGTGCACCCCTTCTCCTGGAGATACTTTCCAAATGGTGACTTGTCTGTGTCTAAACCCAGTTCCTTACAAGCCCCCACAAAATTAGTCTCTCTGTCTGAACGCAAGAGCTTAGCTGGACCTCGAATGGAGAAGAATCTCCTCAATGCGTTTATGAAGCTGTCTGTGGACATAGTTTCAATGAGTTCAATATGCACAGCCCTGGTTGTCACACATGAGAAAATAACAGCCCACCGCTTGTTCAGGGGACTGCAACCTCTTGTGCGGCGTGTAACTATAGTCCATGGCCCGAACACATCTAAACCTACTGAAGTGAAAGGAGGCTCAGGTGTAACTCGATCTGAGGGCAAATCTGCCATTTTTTGGGCCTGCATTTTACCTCGCAACTTGCGGCAGGTGTCACAGTTAAATATTACAGAAGACACAAGTCTTTTGCCTCCAACTATCCGGAAACCAGCACCATGGACAGCTCCTTCCTTAATGTGTCGTCCTTGATGAGCTGACTGCTCATGGAAGTGTCTCACCAGTAGTGTGGCAATGTGACTGGAGGAAGGGATAATCAGAGGATGCTTTTCATTTTCTGTGAGATCAGCTGAGGAGAGACGTCCACCAACCCGCAGCAGTCCATCTTTGTCCACAACTGGATTGAGCTTTTTGAGCGTGTCATTTTTGGAGTTGATCTTTTTTCCTTCGTTTCCTTCGCATCATGCTGGACTGATTGGATGATGACAGCTTTGGCTTGAGTGAGCTCCTCCATGTTTATGAGTTCTGTAAGACTTTTCCATCCTTTTTGTCCTCCTGACTTTTGTTTGAAAGAAGCAACAACATGAAGCAGTTTGGCTATTGCTTTGCACGCTGTAGTCCAACTTGAGTATCTTCTGAAGCGCTCTGCACCTAGATATGGTTCTGATACTGCAGTTGTGAGCGTTTTTATTTCTGGTCGTATTTCTTTGTCATTTTCGGGTTCTATAAGTGTGAATGGCTTGTTTTTGTCTGAGTGAATGAGTTTTTCTGAATACAGAAAGCTAGGGCCAGTGAACCAGGTACTGTTTTTAAGTTCAGCAGCTGGAATAAACCTGGTCGCCTGGTCTGCTGGGTTTAACTCAGTTGGCACATAACGCCATTGGTCTGGATGTGTGGATAACCCAATGCGTGTGACACGGTTGGCTACACACATGTAGAATCTTTTTGAAGAGTTGTGTATGTATCCTAACACAATACGACCGTCAGTGAAAAACATAACATTGTCGATTTTGATGTCTAACTCGTCTCTGACCAACTCATACATCTCCACTGCGAGTACGGCAGCACACAGTTCTAGCTGTGGGACAGTCTGCGCCGGACGGGGTCCAAGTTTGGATTTCCCCATCACAAAACCTACATGGAACGGACCTTGACTGTCTAAAGATCGCAGGTACACTACTGCCCCTATAGCTTTAGTAGACGCGTCAGAGAAAATACACAGCTCATTTCTTTCCATGGCACTTAGTGAACCTGAGTTGTAGCACCTTTGATTTGTAGATCCTCAAGGGCTTTTAATGAGTCTTTCCATGAGACCCACGTCTCCTCTTTTTCTGGAGGAAGAGGTGCATCCCAGTCTCTCTCTTCAGATGACAGTTCTCGAAGTAGTGCTTTGCCCTGCATGACTATGGTTGCAGCAAAACCCAAAGGATCATACAGGCTACTGACTGTTGACAGTACTCCCCTGCATGTGAATGGTTTTCTCATTTGATACAAGGTAAGTGAAACTGTCAGTTTGTAGGTTCCAACAGAGTCCTAAGCTCCTTTGTACTGGGAGAGGATCTGTTCCAAGGTCCAAATCTTTCAGGTCTTTTGCAAGGTCCTACACAGAAAATGCTTCCATGACCAGGTTACAGTTAGAAGCCACTTTATGAAGACACAGGTTGGATTCTGCTAACATGTTTTTGGTTCTTGTTAACAGGTCGACTGCTTGCTCTGGAGTGGGAACAGATGTGAGCCCGTCATCAACATGAAACTGTCTTTCAACAAACTGTCTGGCATCTGTACCGTGCTCTTGCTCACCCTCTTTTGCTGACTGTCGCATACAGTAAATGGCAACAGCGGGTGATGGGCTGTTCCCAAAAACATGCACTTTCATCCTGTATTCAACTACAGCCTTTGTGATGTCATTGTCCTCAAACCAGAGATAGCGAAGGTAATCTCTGTGGTCTTCACACAACTCAAAGCAGTAAAACATTTGCTGTACATCCGCTGTCAAGGCTACTGGCTCTTTTCTAAATCGCAACAGCACTCCTAACAGTGAGTTGTTAAGATCAGGTCCACTTAGTAGCACTTGGTTGAGAGACGTACCATCACACTCTGCACTAGAATCGAAAACCACACAAATTTGTTCTGGTTTCTGTGGGTGGTGTACGCCGAATGTTGGAAGATACCAGTGTTCTTTACCTTCTGGCAGAGGGGGAGCAAGTTCAGCTTGATTGTTATCCAGCATTTTCTGCATGAACTGGATGTAGTGTTCTCTCATTTTCGGTTTCTTTTCTAAAGTCTTTTTCAGTGAGTAGAGGCGCTTTAAAGCTTGATCTCTGTTGCTTGGGAGTCTCCTTCTTGGACAGCGGAAGGGTAAAGGAGCAACCCAACTGTTTTCTTTGTTCTGGCAGACTGCACTATCCATAACTGTTAGAAAGGTTTTGTCATCTATAGACAACGCTACCTTGTCATCTGACTCTGTTCTGTCAAACACAGACTGACCTAGCTTGTCTGTGTAAACTGTGGAGTCTGCTGTGTGTGAGGCTGTTAGTGTGTTTAGCTGAGGCCTGACACTATAGTCTTCTTTTACTGTAATGGTGTTTGGACATGGCTCAAAATAAGTTGTGCGCCCGTTTTCTAACATATGTGTCTTGTATACATTAACCTCTGTTGTGCTGTGAGCTTTACCTAAACATACCTCCCCCACTATAACCAAACCCAAGTCCAGTCTTTGGGCATAAGGTGCATTATTGGGGCCGTTTATCTGCTCGCGTACCTTATGGACCTTGAGGATGTCTCTTTAGGATGTAGGAGGATTGAAGCATGATGATCAACAGGTTGGATTTTGTCTGCAATTGGAAGAAGATGAGGGTGATGCTGAGCGATCTCAGGTGAAGGGATCTCAGATCTGTCATCTGGGACTGAGTCACATTCGATCAAAGGAGGCAGTTTGATTTTTGTCTTTCCATCCATGGACTGTATGCAAAAGTTCTCAGCTCTCCTGCCTGCAGTTTCTACTTTTCCAGAGCAAGTTTTGAGAGTGTACGGGGTAGGTGAGGTGTTGATTTCAAACAAGTTAAAGAACTCTGTCCTAGCTAGGGACTTATTACTCCGTTCATCAATCACTGCATACATTTTTAATGCTTTGTCTTTTTGGCCCTCTGGATAAGCTTCCACTAAACAGATCTTAGAACAAGAGCGTGGGCTTTCACTCTGACCACACACCTCTGTGCACTTGGAGAGCACTGCTGTTTTCTCCTCAGTGACTGCTCTCTCTGAGGTGTCTCTTTTTGGGACAGGAGTAGGACCTGGATGAAGCGCTGATATGTGCTTGGGACTGTTACACTCAGCACACTTGACTGTCACCTTACAATCTTTTGCAATATGCTGCACTGAACCACAACATCTGTAACAAATGCGATGCTCTTTGAGAAAAGCTTGACGCTCCTCAGTTGGTTTGTCTCTAAATGACTTACATTTTTTAAGTGGGTGTGGCTTTTTATGAATCGGGCACTGACGATCTGGTTTTTCTATTTTCTTTTCCTCTGAGCCACCTTAGTTTTCCTCTGCAATTTCTGTTCTGTGTACTGACACAGTAGCTTTGCGATTGTACGATGTGGACTTTTCTGTGCGAATGGACGCTTGACTGTTACAGCTGGATAAAGCAAAGCTCGGGTCATTCCTCATTTTTGCTTGTTGCTGGACAAACTGCACAAAAACAGGAAAAGGAGGAAACGACACACTGTGAGTCTCTTTGTATTGTGATCCTACAGTTGTCCATCTTTCCTGCAGGTTAAAGGGAAGTTTCTCAACTATTTGTCTCACCCCTCGAACTGTATCCAGGTACGCAAGCCCTGGAAGTGCACCATCTGACTTAGCACACTGTAACTCTAACAGAATGTCACCAAGTTCTCTTAACTTGCCACTATCATTGTTTCTTAGTCTTGGAAACTCTTCTATCTTTTATAAGAGTTCATCTTCAATGGCCTCCGAGGAGCCGTAACATTCCTCAAGACGATCCCAAACTATTTTTGCACCTGCAGCAGGATTTAGGGTATGCACTGCACGAATCCTTTTAGCCTGTTCTGAAGACTTTGGCCCTAACCACTTTGTTAGTAAATCTAGTTCCTCTCTAGCTGACAGATTTAAGTCTTTAGTTGCACTAGTAAATGAGGCTTTCCAGGCCCAATAGTTTTCTGGTTTGTCATCGAATTGCAGTAAACCAGTGCTGACTAGTTCTTTGCGGATGAGATACTTTGCAAAGTCATGTGCTACATTTGCTTCAGGTTGGTTGTTGTTTGTGGGTTGGAATGTGCGAGCTAAAGGATTAAATGAAAAGGTGTTGGTTGGACCTAGATTTACTTCCTGTTCTTGTTTAATGTCACTGTTCATTGGTGGTGGGGGATGTGGAGTTGCAGTTGTAATTTTGGCAACAGGTTGGTTGATGACTTGCATGTCTAATACGTTGTCACTTCTTTTTGAGGGTCTCAGTTGCTCACCGTGTTGCTCGACATATTCTCTGGTGCGCTGTGCTGGGTTAAAGGGCTCAGCTTTAATGGGAGGTTCCATGTCTGACTCCCCGCTCTGACTTTCTACTTCTTCATAGGCTGCAGCTTCAGCTTCAGCAGCTGCTACTTCTTTTTCACATCTCAAAATGTGGAGGCTGGCATCTAAATCAGCCTTTTGCTTTAATGTACTTGCCTCTAATTCTGCTTTCTGTCTCATCATGTTAACCTCTTTTTCAGCAAAGACTAGCTGGGCTTTGGCTGCTTGAGCTTTGGCGTAGGCTTTTGTAGCTGAAAAACCTGATGATAACGATGAGTGTGAACGCCTGCTGGTAAACCTGGACCTGGTGCTGGGTGGAGGTGAAGGCTGCTGTCTCCCTGACGGTTGCTGCCTCTCCAACAGCTGTTGCCTCTCCGACGGCGGATGAACTGCAGGGCCTGGTTGCTCTGTGGCTCCACCAACGTCTGCTTCAAACTCTTTGTCAGCTTCATTCTGCGACAGTTGCTTCCCCTCCAGCGACGGATGAACTGTAGGGCGCGGTTGATCTGTAGTTTCACCGCCATCTGCTTCAAACTCAGCGTCAGCTTCATTCTGCTGCTCATAATCTTGATCTGCGGCTCCACCGACGTCTGCTTCAAACTCTGTGTCAGCTTTATTCTGCTGCTCATACTCTCAGATAGTTCTTTCCTGTGTCTGGACTCATGTTGACTTAATGTAGCTCTGTGTTGCTTGAACCCGCTGAGTAGTCATCTTTTTACTGTGCTGTCCTCACGACACGTCACTGTGTGAAGCTGGACAGCCAGCGAACAAATGAAGAAACTCCGTACACAAGGTGTACTTTTCTTGCTTTATGAAGGTCTCTTGTGGTAAAATACAACTTTTTTGGTTTTTCTTTTTGTAACTGAAAGATACAGAGAAACACATGTCACACCGGGCACAGCGCGCCATTGAGCAAATACAGGTAGCTAGCTTATGCTAACACAACGCTGATAGCGGCACCAACGGTCGCCTGGCAACACTGACTTTTAAAATAAAATATGATTATAACTGATAACTTATAACTGATGTTTCTGAACACAAATACTTACAAAGACGAATCTTTCCCATGGTTCAAACGTTTTTTAAAGCACATTCAACGTGTTTAAGAATCGTTCTCAGACTTAACTTTCACTGAGATCTTAGCTGAACTTTTACTGCGACGTTACGTCAAAGATCTTCTATTGACAGACAGAGCACTCACACTGTATGGAAACTGAAACCTAACAATCCTTACAGGTGAAGATGTGTTACTCTGATGATTTTACTGAAACATTTTAACAGCATGAAATTAACCTAATCATACTTTTTTAAACTAACTTATTAACTTTATGAAATATACACTTCTTTAACTCAAAGACATGACAGTCAAAAAAAATAATCCAGTGAGTTTAAGTGACATCAACACAGAAAGCCTCACATGACTCTGAAGTTTAAATGAGAAAAAAGAAAAACAGAAGTGATGGTGTTTGGTCCCTTTGGCCCTTGTGACTTGGGCCCTTTGGCAGACTTTTTTAAAGTCAACATTTTTTAACCTGGGTTTTTATGGGCATTTTTTATGGGCAGTGATTTTAAATTGGATCGGCAAATTATTTTGGTAGTAAAGTCCGGCTTTTTTTTCTTTTATATTGAACAGCTGGCAAAGGTAAAGCCTTTCTTTGCACTACAGCACTTTGACACAGTAATCCATGCTTTTATCACATCTCAGCTGGGTCACTGTAACCCACTTTATTTGGGAGTCAACATTGGGAGTCAGTCAGTCCTCCCTTGTGTGTCTCCAGTTGGTGCTAAATGCAGCCGCTCACCTCCTAACTGGAGTACGTAAGAGGGAGCACATTACTCCCATCCTGGCCTCCCTTCACTGGCTGTCTGTGCATTTTAGAGTCCATTTTAAGGTTCTTTTATTTGTTTTTAAATCCTTAAATGGTCTGGCCCCATCTTACAACTCTGAGCTCCTTCACCCCCACACACCTGCTCAGTGCCTCAAATCACACAGCAAACCTGCCAAATTAACACTGAGAGTGTTAATCTAACACTGGGAAAGTGTTTATATGTGTGTCCACTCTTTTGAGTGTTGATTTAACACTTTTCAAAGTGTTAGTTATAGAATAGAATAGAATAGAATAGAATAGAATAGAATAGAATAGAATAGAATAGAATAGACTTTATTAATCCCTGAAGGGAAATTCAGGTGTCTGGCAGATATTATATAAAGATCACAAAAAGCAGGAAATTTACAGATAAATTATGAAAATCACATAAAACAAGAATTTTAGCTCATCTCTCATTGGCTTGAGTGTTATGGAGCCTCATGGCTGCAGGGATGGATGATTTTCTGTATCTCTCAGTCCTGCAGCGCAGAGAGATGAATCGTCCACTGCTGCTGTTTCTCTGGTCCACAAAGATGTTGTGAAGCGGATGGTCTGTATGATTAATAATGACCTCTAGCTTCTTCTGTGTGCATCTCTCCACCACAGCCCTCAGTGAGTCCAACCTGCTTCCAATCACAGTTCCAGCTTTTTTCACCAGTTGCCCCTAATCCTTAACTCTATACTGTTTGCCAGCAGACTGCAGCATAGAACAATGCCCAGTCCACCACAGACTGATAAAACATCTGCATAATCTTTCTGCAGATGTCTGAGGATCTGAGCCTCCTTTAGGAAAAAGAGGCGGCTCTGCCCCTTCCTGTAGAATGCATATGTGTTAAACGACCAGTCCAACTTGTTGTCCAGGTGTACACCTAGATATTTGTAGGTTGGCACCACCTCAATGTCCACCCCTTGAATGCTAACTGGCTGATGGCAGAGCCTGGATCTTTGGAAATCTACTATCATTTCCTTTGTCTTTGAGGTGTTCAGTTGGAGGCAGTTTTTGTGACTCCAGTCTCTGAAGGCTTTTGTCAGATCCCTGTATTCAGATTCCTGTCCATTTCAGATACATGCCACAATAGCAGTATCATCTGAGTATGTGAATGAAGCAAACAAATATATATATATATATATATATATATATATATATATATATATATATATATATATATATATATATATATATATATATATATATATATATGCGACAGAATGGATTATATGATGTGATAAACGAAGTATATGACCCAAACAGAAACCACCCACGGAAATTACTAACACTACCTAACTAACACTACCCCAAAATTTCTGGTGAGAGTAAAGACCACGTAGAGCAGGTACTGTACAGTTGGCCTTACTGAAAGAGGTGATGGAGACTGGGGACAGATGGCGTTGGTGACAGGTAGTTGAGGTTCACTGGAAATGGAAACTGCAGCGGCGGAAACTCAGCTGGAAGATGCCGGACCCTGAAGATGGCCGCTGCGTAGAACCTTCAGATGGACGATGTGGGCCGCGGGATGACAAAACTGGAGCTGGATCCTCCGCAGGATGATGTTCTGGATGACAGGCTGGACGATGAGCTGGAGGCTGATGGTGAGACGCACCGGCGCTTCCAAAGGTGATGATAGGACAAACACCTGGGACCGTTCCTCTGGAAATCTGGGCAGGAGCCCAAGGCAGTAATGCTGGATGCTGATGCAGTTCTTTTCAACAGCTGACCCCTGATTCACACATATTTCGTGGGCGCCGCGGTCCGTCAGCGCCGTGGTCCGTCAGCGCCGCGGTCCGTCAGCGCCACGGTCCATCAGCATGAGCCAATTCACACTCCAACCGTCTCAGGAGCGGAGCGGAGCGCAGCTTAGCGTACTCATAGCAGCTGGATACGCGAGATCACAAGATCACAGGAGAACCACATGTTCCCGCAGGAATCACACCCATGACAACTACTGTCATAATAATTAATTAGTATGTAAAACTCACCTGCCCTCCCAGAGCTTCATTTATTCAGTTCTTCCCTTTTAGTCTCTATTGGTGTTCTTATAGAAAGGATGTGTCATATCTTATACAATTATCTGGTTTTTGAAGGAAATATTAAGCATTATTAACTATATTTTTTTGCATTAACCAACAATGATTGTGATCATTGCAAGCTTGTATTAATGTGTGTATTTACAGAAGGTTGAAAGCTCCTGGAAGGCTACAGATCATCCAGCATGAAGGAAGAATTGACACCATTAATATGAAGGGTTCATTTTAACACTTTAATACATTTATATAATATGTTTATCCATGTATATAATAACATCTGTACTATGCAGCAATAATGGAAGGAAGACTGTGGGAGAATGTGCTGAGGGAAGGAGTAGAAATCCTGAAGTAAGCCTTAAGTTGCAGGATGCGTCTGACTGTCTGTGGTGAATGCATGGAGAAGAATGTGCCTGATTGGCTGGTTTGAATGCATGTAGAAGAATGTGCCTGAATGTTTGTCTTTGACTCTTTGATTCTCTTAGAAGGAAGGATGAACGTGTTGATGTCTGTGTGTGCACCAAAAGTTCTTTTTAGGGACACCCCAAAAGATGCTGACAGTGAGGGGAAACATGCTGAGCCAGCCTGCACCGAGGAGGACACCGTCTTAGATCAGGAAATGACTGTATAGAATAGGCGGAGAATTAATCTATTTAAGGGTTCAAAGGGCAATGTAGAGGGGTTGGAAGTACCCAGACCTCTTTGACTTTGTATTAGAGAGGGAAAGGTAATTCTGAACCCAGAGACTCTGTTGGCACATTCTTGATCTATTGTAATCATTAAATTTGGCATAGACTGAGAACTCGACCGTCTCCTTCTACTTCTTCAAGCCACATCATGTGTTCTGCGCTGGAAATGGTAAAAGTAATTTGGAGTCAGATTCTTTATTTTAGACAAATTGATATCTTTTAGAATGGTGAAAAGATAGCCATTTCCAACAAATGGTGACCCCGACGTGATCTATAGAGGAGATCTATAGACATGAATGTGGAATGGAGGAGAGAAGGTTGACGTAAGTTCTTTTTTTTTTTTCATTTCTGATTTATATGCTTAATTTGAACATTTTTGTCTATTTTTCTAAAAAGTTAAAGTGGTCGGTTTTTGACATCAAATGTACAACGTCCAAATCTGTTTTGACATCGACTGGTACCAGAAAAGAAACAGGGAGGTAAGCACAAACCTTTTTAATAAAATTGTGCACATTGGCAATGTCTAAATTATTCGATGTCTGGAACAGGTACAGACGGTGTTTTGAAAATGTTGGTTCAAGAATGTGCATATACCGGTTAATTATAATAAATGTGTGGGCTGGTTCTTTCCTCATTGAGTCATTGTTAAGAAAAAAGGCAAAAGAGATGATTTTTTTACTCTGAGGACTGTCTGTGGGGACAAAGTCTGAGAGTGTCCTCAGCGCAGCCAAGTTTGCGCAGCACAGAGTCAACAGTCTGAAGAAGGCGAGCCAGACATAAGGTTGAAGACCAAGAGTAGACGAAGAAAAGGGAAAAAGCAAAAGTTAAAGTTGCAGCCTGCTCTTTTAAAAGTCCAGTTCCCCGCAGCAGTGAAATCCCCCCCCCCCCCCCTTTCGGATAAGGGGAACTCCACCTCTGCAGCACATGGTCAGAATATAGAATAATTCCACGATTTGAATGGTACCAAACACTCTTAAGTTCGCTTTTACGTAACTTAAATTATCCTGATTTCTTATAACCACACAAATTGATTCAAAATTACTTTGTGTATTCCTCATGCTAAGCAAATACAATGACGTGTACGACATGCATTGAATATCACATTATAATAAAGTTTCTTTTTTTTTTTTTAGAAAGTATCAAAGTGAGGCATGGCTACTATAAAGGACAGTCTTTGTGTGAATTTTGCTCTCTAAAGGGGGGGGGGGGGCTCACTTCCTCCCCCTACTTTCAAAGTACTGATAAAGGTACTGAAAACAGAGGAGACTTGAAAACATCAATAGAAATGGAGTCCAATATACAATCCTCAGAACAACAGAAAGTTAGGCAAGAGGCCTCGTCAGATTGTTAGTTGTTTATGGCTTTGCACAAGTGTTCCTTTGTTCTACCTCCAAAGTGTCCATAGGAAGTTCACAGAGAGTACCTGCATACCAAAGCACGGCATTTGTTTATCCAACTCTGGTTTATGGCTCTCCTCCTAGTTTGATGTCTCATAGGCTGTTAAAACGCCATGATGTTATCTTCCGATTTACACCATCATCAAAGAAAAGTTCGTAACTGATGGTCTCTTGAAGAAGATTAAAGGCAGGGTGTTCCATCAACTTTGACGCTGGCGTTGCTTTACCTGACTGGAATGTTTAGATGGTCCTCTTGCCTGACATCTTCCCTGTTGGGGTCAGAGCTTGAAAACTGTCCAGGCTTCCTTACCAAGGCTACACCTGTTTGATCCGCTCTTTGTCAGCATCTTTAAAGGCTTCCTTTTTCTGGTGGAGGATGGCCTTGGTATCACCAGTGATCCAGGGTTTGTTGTTGGGGAAACAACGAACTGTCTTTATTGGTATGACTGTGTCTCTACAGAAGTTGATGCACTCAGTAAAACAATCAACCTGTTTGACCATGTCCATGCTGTTCTCATCTGTCCCCAGCAGTGCACTCTAGTCTGTGCATTCAAAGCAGTCCTGTAGAGCCTCACTAGCCTCAGGGGTCCATTTCCTGACTGTGGGGGTAGTTGCAGGCTGCCTCAGTACACAGGGTTTATAACAGTCCTTCAATGATTTGCTGAAATTTACAGCAGGATCCTGTATTCTAACACAGGGTTAAAGTGTGAAACTCCCAGTGTTGATTCTCTAAATGTAGAGTTTATGTTCATTATCACTGACAGAACCTTCAGTGTACAGGTGTGTTCATTAACCATGAAGAGCACTGACTGCCTATGCCATAGACAATAAGTCTGTGACACCCACACATACACAGAAGTGTACAGCAGAGTCTCATGTGTTCCCCCTCTCTTACAGGAACAATAACTGTTAGGTTACAATTCACAAAGGCATTATGGGTATAACCTGAAGCTGTAGCTTTGCTAAACAGCTGAGAGAGGCGAAGGTGTGAAGAAAATTAAGAAACAAAGTGAGACAAAGTGACCAGAGACACACAAGAAGAAAGTGTTCTCAGGAGAGGAGCAGTTTGATCCGTTTGCAAGTTTTATGGTTATAAAAATCCAACATACACTCTAAAAAAAAATTGACCATTGTCTACTTAATAAATACGGCAACAGAGTAACTGAATATAGATTTTAATTACTAATCTTTATACTTAATAAAGTAAATTTAAACTGATAAAATTATAAATGTTGAGTGAATCCAAATCAGTTTTACCAGGAAAACTGATTAATATTGACTAAGTATCTGAAAAAAAAAACATTTATATCAACCAAATATCTGCAGAAAAGTTTCTAAATTCACTAATTAATTTAGATTAACTGATTAAAATGATTTTGATTCAATAAATAAAAATGATTATTTTAACAGTTATTGTAACCATAAGTGTGGAGGGCACACAATGGATATGAGAACCTGCTCTACAGTGAGGTGCTGCGTTGGGGGTACAGGCTGTCTGTGATCCACAAGGCACAGATCATCTACTGTTTTATTTTTACAGTGTTTAATGTTTTATAGATTAATATGAGATGTATTGATGGGCTGTGGGGATGTGGACGGATGAGGAGTACAGACAGTCTTTAAAAACAATGAAAGAATTATTTTAGTGCTGTTGTTTTATTTGTTTCATGTACAGCATTTTGTTTCAGCTGTGGTTGTTTTTAAAGCGCTTTATAAACAAAGTTGAGTTGAGTTGAAGTTCCTCAAATTATCAGTGAGGAAAGGTCCAGAACATAAAAACATTCAATTAATTTGTTTGAAAGAAAAAATACAGACAAGTTTGACAAAGAAATGATGTAATGAATATGAAAAAAATCCTGCATGGCCTTCAGTGGTTTGTAAAATGATAAATTAAGAAAATGTTCATGTCTTCAAAGGTTTCATGGATGTAACCTGTCAGAGAGAAGCTGTGAAGCTCTGTCCTCAGTCCTCAGCTCACAGTCCTCCAGGCTCAGAGAGCTGGACCTGAGTCACAACGACCTGCAGGATTCAGGAGTGAAGACTCTGTCTGCTGGACTGAAGAGTCCACAATGTAAACTGGAAACTCTCAGGTCAGGTCTTTGGCTCCCCCTGCTTGAGGTTAGAGGTAAAGAAATAGTGATAATCAGTGGACTTTTTCTTATTGCATGATTCTTTTTCTAACCTCAGACTGTCAGGATGTCTGATCACAAGGAGAGGCTGTGCTTCTCTGGCCTCAGCTCTGAGCTCCAACCCCTCACACCTGAGAGAGCTGGACCTGAGCTACAATCATCCAGGAGACTCAGGAGTGAAGCAGCTTTCTGCTGGACTGGAGGATCCACTCTGCAGACTGGACACACTGAGGTATAACCAGACAACAAGAGCTCAAAGACTGAATCTGTTGGATTCTTTTCAGAGTAGTGATTGGACCTGAACCAGGAAACACACAGACCAGCAGAAGAGCATCAAATAGAAACAAAACTCTGTTTAATAGAAACAGCAGCATGTCTTCACTTCTTTGATGGTTCTGTTCTCTATAGAAAAAGTCCCATCTGAGCGTTCATCCTCTAATAATGTGTGTGAGCATGAAGAAGGCAGATGTTACATCATCAGAACATCAGAATGATTGAAAATATGTAGAAATATAAAGAGCTCATCTCTAGGAGACAGTGTTGTCTGATCAAATTAAAATGATCAAATATTATAGACGTGAATTTTTCCTGCTGACTCCTACAAAGAGCGGACTACTTTAAAGAGACAGATCAGAGGGAGAGCAGGATTTGGTATCACTCATTTCAAAGAGGACATGAGGAGCAGGATGTGGACTTTATGGATCCAAAGAGCAACAGGCAGCCTTTTCTTTTTGACTCTTTTTGTTCTTCTTTTTCTGCCAGGATCTCAACACTGTCAGAAAAAGTGAGAGAGTGATGGAGACAGTTGGCTCAGATGAGTTTCAGTCTGTTTCTCTGTCACAGTGACAAACTGAGGATCACTGCTTCATGTTGAGCAGCAGTTTGGACTCATGTTGGACAGAAAATCATTCTGACTGTGTTTCTTCCTCCAGGGTGGACCATGGTGGACAGCAGTGGTTAAAACCTGGTGGTCTGAAGAAGTGTAAGTGTGGAATCAGTTTGACTCCTGATGAGCAAACAGCAGACTGTCAGCTAACAAAGAATAAAGCCTTCAGGTGTGTCTGATGATAAACTGCTGCTGTGTTTTGTCTTTTTCTCTCCATCAGATTTCTGTGAACTCACTCTGGACTCAAACACAGCAAACAGAGAGCTCAGACTGTCTGAAAACAACAGGAAGGTGACACATGTGAGAGAGGATCAGTCATATCCTGATCATCCAGACAGATTTGACTCCTGGTTTCAGCTGCTGTGTAGAGATGGTCTGACTGATCGCTGTTACTGGGAGGTCGAGTGGAGAGGAGTGGTTTATATATCAGTGAGTTACAGAGGAATCAGAAGGAAGGGACACAGTCTTGACTGTGTGTTTGGATGGAATGATCAGTCCTGGAGTCTGATCTGCACTGATAAAGGTTACTCTGTCCGTCACAATGACAGTAGAACAGACCTCCGTCCCTCCTGGTCCTTTGTCTCTCACAGAGTAGCAGTGTATGTGGACTGTCCTGCTGGCACTCTGTCCTTCTACAGAGTCTCCTCTGACACACTGATCCACCTCCACACCTTCAACACCACCTTCACTGAACCTCTGTATCCTGGGTTTGGGTTGTGTTCTCCTGGTTCCTCAGTGAGTGTGTGTTGTGTGTAGGAGGGAGAGTCTCCTCCTCTCTACACAAACACAAACAGCTGCTGAAGAACAGTTCACCCTCTGCACTAACACACACAAACTTCAGCTGATTCTTTGACTCTTTCTATCCTGTCACATCAGTCTGAATGTTATCAAAGAGCAGGACTCAGTGGAAAACTGACTGACTGAACTTGACTTATTTACATCTCTATGCTGAAAAAATCAGGCCTCATTCAGACTGTTTTTCTTCAATGTGTTTGATAAAAAGTGAGTCAGAAAAGTCTGAGTCAGATTCTTTCAACTGATCAATGAAATCAATGAATCATTTTTCTGTCTGTTACTACGAGCATGTCTTAATCCAAAAATCACATTTACCCTAAATGTATATAAACGTGTAATATTATAAATCTATGTTCAGGAATCTGAAGAAAACAGTGACACAGTTTGGACTCATTTATTAGACAGACTGTTTTTGTTTTAATGGTGAATCAGAAAATCAATCTGACACAAACTCTGGATTGATTCTGTGTAATGTTGATTTGAATAAAGTTGTGTTCAGCATTTTGTTCTTAATAATCTGTCAAACTGTTTTAATCACAGCTCATCACAAACCAAGTGTTTAGAAACTGACTCATGATGATGATGATGATGATGATGATGATGATGATGATGATGATGATGATGATCTGTTTCAGGGCTCCTCTTAGTGACTGTTTTCATATTTCTCTTTTTCTCTGGTTTTAAATTCTGATCACGGTGAGTTTGGGTGAAGTCAGGTTCACTGCAGCACGGCGTCCTGGTTTGTCTCACCTGGTCTGGATTCTGTTCCACATAACCACTGGCTAACAGTACATCATCCCTGACCTGTTCCAGTTTGTTCAAGCTGTGATGTGATTCAAGTGGAGTGATACAATACTTTAAAGCTCCTTTCTACAAACAGCAGCAGTTTTAGAGCTGAGTGAACGTCAGACACAAAGTCAGACTAATCCCAGCTCCCTCTGAGGACAGCATGCTGTGTGACTCCCACTCATGTGTGGATCTTCAGATGTAGTTATTGATTTCCTCCACTAGAGGGAGGATCCCTTAAAGTGAGCGCTGGCTGTGGTGAGAGCTCTCATCAGACAGAACAGCCTGCTGAATGAGCACAACCAGTGTTTTTATATCAATTCATGAACAAACGGGACACAAAGTAAGAAGACAAACATATTCAGTCTTTGTACAGGCAGAGGAATATCAAAACCTCCTGTCAACATGTGCTGAGCTCTGTTCACATGAACTTCTGTCAGATTTCTCCTCTTTGACATGAGGAGAAAACCTCTGGGAGCTGCTTCAAAGATAACAGCTTCATCTTTAGGTGTGACTGCTGTCTGAAACTGAAGAATGGCACCAATGGTCTTTGAGATGACAGACTTTCTCCTCCAAATAGTCTCACACAGCAGCTTCTCCAACTCCTCGGTCATATTTGTTGGGTTAGTGAGTGAGAACAGAACAAACACTGATCCTGAAACTCTGTTTGGAGAACAAGAGTCCATCATATAGAAACATCTCTCATTAAGCAGCAGCTCACTTTGGCTTTGAGTTCTCAATGACGGCTTCAAAATGGACTTTACATCTTTGTTCCACATTCTGACAAACAGTGAGCTGGAGCTGTGTCAGCTTTTCTTGAACATTTCTTACCTGCAGCCAGCCTGATTCTGGACACCTTTTTTATAAAGATGTTCACCAGAGACTCTGTCAGAGAACCAATAACTGTCCTGGACAAACCTTTGATGTCTTTGCTCACCTCGTCCTCTACATGCACGAGTATTATTTCCTTCCACTGTCACACAGCTGAACAGATCATTTACTGTGAACGAGTCCATGTAGAAAATATCAAAATACATCATTTCTGCAGCATGTTATGAATCTCTACATTTGACATCTACCTCACATTTCCTTATGAAATCATGAACTGGAGGATTAATTAAATAAGCCTTTGTGTGACTGGATCCAAAACACCTTCAATTATATTCACTGATTTTATTTTTTACATTTGTACAAGTGAAAATATATTTAATAAAGCTTTGTTCAGGATAAAACTCATCAATAGAGGAATACGTCTGAGTGCACAAGATACATAAACCTCATAGATTCAAACTCTTTGAGTGACATTAAAAACAGAAAAATGCAGATGAATTAACTGGAGTCATGATGCTTGTGGAGACTGGACGAAACAGAAACAGAAGTTTGGATATGATGTGCTACTTGACTATGCATATGCTTTGGACCTGCACACAAGTCAGACAGTTTTGGGTCCAGGTCCCAAATCACTGATCTCTCACACTGGACAGTCACATCCTGCTGTCCCCCCAGCTCTGCATTTTAGGAGACACATCAGTAACACAAATACCAAACCATACATCTAGTGCACCCCTCACAGCCCAGAAGACAATCCTCCTAAACTGGAATTCAAAACAAAACATAAAGATTACACATGTGAAAAAGCTTCCAGTGGAACATATATCCCTAGAAAAACTGTCAGCCTCACTCAACCATAAAACAGTTGACTTCTACAAAACCTGGTCCACATTCATCAAGAAACTAAAACTCTCTCTCTCCACACACACACACACACACACACACACACACACACACACACACACACACACACACACACACACACACACACACACACACACACGTTCTCTCTCATCACAGTGGATGAGCCTCTGGTCACTTTTAGGGGAAGATCGTCCACTGTGACGTTTGGACTGGTCTTACCCACATAGCAGAGACATTTGGCCCACATTTGGCTGGAAGCTGGCACAGGTGGCATTCAGTCGGCACTGGCATACAGCATGTGAACCAAACATGGGCCAGATGTTGAGTTTAATATGTGGCCCGCATATCAAATTAGAGAGGTTGGCCACAGGTGGCATTCAGTTGGTACCACTTTAGGGTGGAAAAAAAGATGTGGGCCTGATGTTAAGTTTAGTATGTGGCCCACATATCAAATTTGAACTGTGGACCACATGTGGCCCAGCTCACAATGACAGATATTTACCAAATGCGATACAAATTAAATTTCAAGTTTAAAACACCATTAGCTTTAATTGGCCTCTCTAATGCACAATATTTTTTTGGCCTATTTCTAGAGGCTGATATATTTTATGTGTGCTCTCATTCATGTTGTTCATGCTGTGAAATCTGACAGAATTATTTTTTTTAAATTAATGTTGACATTACAACAACATGTGTAGACAAAAATTCATACTTTCTCCTGAAGACGATTTTGGGCCCAATTACTATCATTAAAACCACTTACTTTCATTCTACTACCATTGTAATAGTGAAGTGTGCAATCCTGTTAATTCTTTTTTCCCACGTTTGCATAGAGACATTGTGAGAAAAATTAAATTGTTTGAACCACTGGGATAACAGCGTGAGCTGAATAAATTATTTCAACTAAAAAAGTTTTGGGTGTGTTACAGTCTGGTGTGTATATGTAGTAAGAAATTATCGTGTGTGTGCGTGTGTGTGCGTGCGTGTGTGTGTGTGTGCGTGTGTGTGTGCGTGCGTGCGTGCGTGTGTGTGTGTGTGTGTGTGTGTGTGTGTGTGTGTGTGTGTGTGTGTTTTTCAGTGTAGCCTTGGAACCCACAGTGCCTCATCCTGTTTTGTTTTGTAATTGCACAACAACAACAACAACAACAACAACAACAACAACAACAACAGTAACAATAATAATAACAATAATAATAACAATAATAATAATAATAATAATGATAATAATAATAATAATAATAATAATAATAATAATAATAATAACAGACGGGAGCAGTAGCTATTTCCGTTGTAATTTCAGCCTCCCCAAATCACAGACGTAGACGTCACCGGAACTATAGCATTATGGGTAATGAATTCTGCGTTTGTGGGGTTGTGAATAAAAGACGTTTTCAATAAACTTACTGCGAGAGCATACATACTAGGAGTCTCTACAGAAGTGTATAGGAACATTTTGCTACCAGTATCGTTGTGGTAAGTGGACATTGAATTGTTACGATTTTATTGGCTGATGATAAAAACGCCTATGGGGGAATGAATGAGGACTGACTGGAACCCAGCTTTTCAACTCTATGGTTCCGCCCTCACTTTTGCCTGCCTTTACCAGGTGAAGCCTCTTCCCGCCTAGACTGCATGGCCACAGTGGAACTCAGCCCAACGAGAAAATATTGGTAAGTGACAAACAGGAGCCATATGCTAATAAAGTAACGTTTTAGAGTGTAGGCTGTTCACCGTCAAATAAAACACTGTGTCGGGAGTCTGGTCCATGGTTTGGTTTGAATCCGAATGATGTGGCTATTTATAACATTAGCTTATGTTTGCTAATGTCAGGATGCCTTTTTGTGCGAGGCTGGTTTACAAAGAAAGATAAATGACACCAATAACGTTAACTGAAGTGGTATGCTGTATTCAGCCTGATTAAAACTAAAATAAAATTACTGTATGCGTTTTTCGCGACCAAACGGAAGCCAGGCGCACATTTGAATTTGAATTTGAAAAAGCAGGGTAACCCGGCTTCCGATGAGTGGTGTTTTACAACCGATATGCCTATGTTTGAACTGACTATTGACCAGGGCATACGACTGAGAGCGGAGTGTCTAGATAACCCCGCAGAAGCTCATGCAGCGCTCATTCTGCCATTAACTGTGGTCCGCTCCCCCTCGCCCATCTTAGCCAATTGCCGCCATTTCAGGCTGCTCATAGATCGCTCCGCTCACACAGTTACTATTAATAATGTGAGCGGTGGCATGTGGTTTAGGCTCCTAGTCAGTAAAACAAGGTGCCTGATAAAACAAGATCAATGCTAAAGTTGTTATGCTACGTGCTAATGTTAGCTTGTTTACAGTGCGTTGTTTACAATGTGTTGTCAGATGCAAGAACCTTCTCTTCCCCGGGGAAGAAGATTCTGATGAAGAAGAAGAAGAAGAGAGCCAATAAGATAAAATTTCATGTAAGATTAAAAATATAATCTATTTAGTTACATAAAAGTATTAAGACTAATGTAATGTATGATAAAATTGTAATGTATTGTGTTACATTAGAGTACTAAGGCTTTTTGTTCCTCTGAACAGACTGGATCCATTGCCCCAAGCACCAAACATCAAAAGACCAGCCCCCTCATTAGGCATAGGAAAGCAAAGCAGCCCCATGCTCTGCCAAAGTGGTCAGGATAGTCTTGACCTCTTTTTAAATGATAATAACATTACTGACCTCATTCCTATTTGAGATAACACTCCTGACCTCTTGGGTAGTGACAGTACTCCAGACCTAGACCTGCAAAGTTGCCACAGCTCACACCAGAATCAGAACACCAGCAGTGTGAGCAGTAGATCAAGGCACCCCAGTGGTGAGATCTGTCCATTGAAGCACTTCAGTGGTGACATCCATCCACCGAGGCCCCCCAGCAGTGACAGCCGTCCACTGGTCACCCCAGCAGTGACACCTGTCCATCGAAGCACCCCAGCAGTGACACCCATCCATCGAAGCACCCCAGCAGTGACACCTGTCCATCGAAGCACCCCAGCAGTGACACCCGTCCACCAAGGCACCCCAGCAGTGACACCCGTCCACTAAGACACCCCAGCAGTGACACCCGTCCACCAAGACACTTGAGCAGTGACACCCATCCACCGAGGCACCCCAGCAGTGACACCTGTTCACTGAGGCACCCCAGCAGTGACACCTGTTCACCGAGGCACCCCAGCAGTGACACCTGTTCACCGAGGCACCCCAGCAGTGACATTCATTCACCGAGGTTCAGCAGGAGTGACATCCGTTCTCAGAGGCACTCAAGCAGTGACATTTGTCCTCCGAGGCAACCCAGCAGTAAGATGTGCACTCTGAGGTAAGCACACACTTAGGGTGCGTCTCAAAGCGCCAAATGTCCATCCTTCCTTCCTCCACTTGCGTCGTTCACTTGCGTCTTAGTCCCTCCCACCAGAGATGCATGGGAGAGATGCAAGGAAATGAAGAGAGGAGTCGAGGAGTCGAGGAGGTTCGTTTTAAGAGCATTGGGACGTCCTCTCCTCGGGAGCGTCACATGAAGCGACATGTTTTGGTGATGACGGCATCAGCTGATAGCCGGTGGATCATCTGTCAGTCAGCCCGATCTGCCTTCTTAACAATGACTACAAAATTTTAGCTCGAATTTTTGCTATTAGAATGAAATCTGTTCTAGATCACATTATCGATGAAACACAAAGTGGTTTTATGAGACAGAGACATATAGCTATTAACATCAGGCTTATACTAGACCTTATTGATTATGCTGATCTTTGCAATGATAACAGTTTAATTCTGTTCTTAGATTTTAGGAAAGCTTTTGATACTATTGAACATGATTTCATGTTTCAAGCCTTAAAAATATTTGGTTTTGGTCCTTACTTTTGTGCAGCCATCAAGACCATGTATAATAATGCTAACTGTTCAATTAAACTACATGCAGGCACATCTCCCAGATTTAATCTAAAACGCGGTGTCAGACAAGGCTGCCCGGTCTCACCGTACTTGTTCCTGATCTGCACTCAACTACTTTCGGATTTTATTAAACTCAGCCACCTGAAAGGTATCACGATAGCTGAAAGAGAAATCATTATCAGTCAGCTGGCTGATGATACCACTTTATTTTTAAAGGATGCCTCTCAGGTTTCAGTGGCCATTGACATAATTAAGTCTTTTTCTAATGCCTCTGGGCTCTGCTTAAACATCAGTAAGTGTGAACTGTTAGCCCTCAAAAATTGTAACGTATCCTCCATTTCTAACATTCCCGTGAAGGATTCTGTTACCTATCTTGGCATAACAATCAACAAAGACCAAAATACTAGATGCTCTCTGAATTTCAACCCCATTATAGGTAAGGCACAGAAAAAGCTTAATTCATGGCTTCAGAGAGACTTGTCGATTAGAGGGAGAATCTTGTTAACCAAAGCTGAGGGCATTTCCCGCTTGACCTATGCAGCCCTATCTCTTAATGTGAACAAACAGACTGCTGAAACTGTTGATAACATGCTATATAAATTTGTATGGAGAAATAGGATTCATTACATTAGGAAGTCAGTTCTGAGGAATTCATATGAACACGGCGGTATGAACTTTCTTGATTTTTCAACCTTAAATAATACCTTCAAAATAAATTGGATAAAACAATTTCTTAAAAACCCATCCTCAACATGGAATTTTATCCCAAATTTCTTATTTTCGAAACTTGGTGGCCTTAAATTTACTTTACTTTGCAATTATAACATTGAAAAGATTCCCTTAAAGCTGTCTAATTTCCATAAACAAATGCTTCTTTCTTGGACTTTAATTTATAGGCACAATTTTTCACCTCACAGATACTACATCTGGAATAACAGAGATATATTATACAAAAAGAAATCTTTATTTCTGGAAAACTGGTTTGACCATGGGATCTATTTAGTCAAACAGCTTCTCAACACTAATGGTTTTTTAATGTCTTATTCAGAATTTCAAAATAAGTACAGTATCCCTATACCACCAAAGGAATACGCTGTAGTTTTTGACGCTATTCCATCTGGTGTTATTATGCTACTTAAAAGCTCTGTTACTTCTGAACTGACTTTATTGAAATTAGACCCTGCTGTCACTACCGTTGGTCAAATCTGTTTTTCTACTAAGAAGAGTAATAACAACCGTGATATACGTGCCTTATTTCAAAAGGAAATAATCTCTGTTCCAAATATAGTGTCTCACTGGAATAGCTTCACTCCAGACTTGAACTGGAAAAGAATATGGTGCCTTCCTTCTAAATACCTGATTATAAATAAGATTAAAGAAGTTTCTTTTAAAATGATACATAGATTTTATCCCTGCAAATTATTTTTACGTAGATATAAAAAAGACATTGATGTGAACTGCTCATTTTGTAAACAATCTGAAGAAGATCTTCATCATTTGTTCTGGTCCTGTCCTGCCTCATGTGTGTTCTGGCAAGAGGTCAGAACATTTATCTCCCAGAATATCTTATCCGGTGTGTCTCTTACATATGTAAATGTACTGTTTGGGTTCCACTCCTATCCTGCAGACAACAAAGACCAATATTATATCATCAACCTGTTTGTTCTACTTGCAAAATACCACATACATAAATCCAAATTTTCTAATCATAATCCATCTTTTTTAGTATTTGAGAAGGAACTTAAACAGTACATCACAACAATTCAATATTCATCAAACAAAAAAGCAATCAAAACCACTGAGCTATGCCTTTTATATAATATTTTGTTGCTCTAATTCATAACTGTTTTGTATACTGCTTTAATCAATATGACCCCCTGGCATTGTACTGTTCTTATTTTGTTTTTTTTCCACAAACTGTTATTTCTGACTGTCAATAAAGGTTGGAAAAAAAAAAAAAAAAAAAAAAAAAAAAAAAATCTGTCAGTCAGCTCTAACAGCTGTTTGTGTGTCTGCACATGTGCGCTGTAATAACTCCAATAAAAAAGAAACAGTAACAGAGCTTTGTCTGTGTTTTTAACCTGTTTAACAAACGCTTTCACATGAAGAAAACCTGACCTCTGTTTATTCTGTGTCCTGTTTAGAAGCACACGGATCACTTTACCGCTAAAATGCGTCATTATTAGATTATTTATTAATTATTCAGCCTAGAGCGTATCTGATCGCGAACCCTGAAACTTATTAATATAACCTAGTTTATGATGTCTCAGGAACTCTGGATATTAGTTATTTATTAGATCTCAGAGAAAACAGAAATCCCGTTACTCTTTACAAACCTCACAGCTGTTTTTTCTCTGACTTAAATCCTCTTCATAAAGAAAACGAGAATGAGCGAGAAAATGAAGGAGAGAAATAACTGATGACCAATATTTATTTTCAGTCTTTTTTTATTGCACTCTATGAATTATTTTTCTGTTAGATGATGAATTTGACCTGAACAGTTTTATAAACTCAGCAGTGATCCTCTGTTATATTGATTTGATGACGGCTGTCTTCAGTATTTTGAGCTTTAAACTCACATCAAACTTTTTAACTCCAGCTTTATGACCTGTTTCAGGATTATCCTCTGGATACTGACTGTTTTCAGCTCCGTCTTTTCGCTCTCATTAAACTCCGGTGATCAGAAGTTTCAGAGTTTCAGGTCTGAGCCGCTGCAGCGTCCAATCAGTGAGTGATATCCCATATGGGGGCGTGTCTGTCGGTGAAAAGACTTCCGCAAAGGCAGCTCTTGTGTCTCCTCGATTATCGCTCCTCCGATCAACCTCCTCCCTCCTCTCTCCTCTCTCCTCTGGCCACAAATAACGCTTTGGGACACCGTTCAATATGGCGCCTCAGAAAGTACTTCCGGTGCCGCGGAGGAGAGAGGAGAGAGGAGACTGCATTTTGGCGCTTTGAGACGCACCCTTAGAGTCATCCATTGAGGCAGCCAGCACTGATATGCATTCTCTGAGGCATGTCACACCCCCTCCAGTCCCATCAAGGCATGATGAGCCAGACAAGACCAGGAAGCAGACATCCTGCATGCAAATTTGTGAGTATTCCCTAAAGTTTATTATGGCTGTTTACTCTTAAAGGAGAACTCCAGCCAGATTCAATTTAAGGCTCCATAGCTCAGGCTCTCCCAGTACTACCACAGGAAAACCCCCAAGAAGAATCTGTGCCGCTGGGTCAGAGGAGCAGAGGCAGAGGGAGGTGTGGCAGACATTGGGTGTGTCTCAAAGCGCCAAAATGCAGTCTCCTCTCTCTTCTCTCCTCCGCGGCACCGGAAGTACTTTCTGAGGCGCCATATTGAAGGGTGTCCCAAAGCGTTATTTGTGGCCAGAGGAGAGAGGAGAGAGGAGGGAGGAGAGAGGAGAGAGGAGGTTGATCGGAGGAGCGATAATCGAGGAGACACAAGAGCTGCCTTTGCGGAAGTCTTTTCACCGACAGACACGCCCCCATATGGGATATCACTCACTGATTGGACGCTGCAGCGGCTCAGCCTTGAAACTCTGAAACTTCTGATCACCGGAGTTTAATGAGAGCGAAAAGACGGAGCTGAAAACAGTCAGTATCCAGAGGATAATCCTGAAACAGGTCATAAAGCTGGAGTTAAAAAGTTTGATGTGAGTTTAAAGCTCAAAATACTGAAGACAGCCGTCATCAAATCAATATAACAGAGGATCACTGCTGAGTTTATAAAACTGTTCAGGTCAAATTCATCATCTAACAGAAAAATAATTCATAGAGTGCAATAAAAAAAGACTGAAAATAAATATTGGTGACCAGTTATTTCTCTCCTTCATTTTCTCGTTGATTCTCGTTTTCTCTATGACGAGGATTTAAGTCTGAGAGAAAAAACACCTGTGAGGTTTGTAAAGAGTAACAGGATTTCTGTTTTCTCTGAGATCTAATAAATAACTAATATCCAGAGTTCCTGAGACATCATAAACTAGATTATATTAATAAGTTTCAGGGTTCACCATCAGATACGCTCGAGGCTGAATAATTGATAAATAATCTAATAATGACGCATTTTAGCGGTAAAGTGATCTGTGTGCTTCTAAACAGGACACAGAATAATCAGAGGTCAGGTTTTTTTCATGTGAAAGTGTTTGTTAAACAGGTTAAAAACAGACAAAGATCTGTTACTGTTTTTATTTGATTAGAGTTATTACAACGCACATGAGCGGACACACAAACAGCTGTTAGAGCTGACTGACAGATGATCCAGAGGTGATCAGCTGATGCCGTCATCACCAAAACATGTCGTGTCATTTGACGCTCCCAAGGAGAGGACGTCTCAATGCTCTTAAAACGAACCTCCTCGACTCCTCTCTTCATTTTCTTGCATCTCTCCCATGCATCTCTGGTGGGAGGGACTAAGACGCAAGTGAACGACGCAAGTGGAGGAAGCAAGGATGGACATTTGGCGCTTTGAGACGCACCCACTGTTTTGGTCTACATGCAGTGCTCAACAGCACACCTAGTGGTGAAACAACTTCGCTTTTTGCTCCTTTAAAGCAATCTCATAATCTTTAGAAGTGAACTTCTAAATACCAGTTCATGCCATCTTTATTGTGTTTTCCTAAAAAAAAATTGGCAAATTGCTTTGGATCACATGAAGCCACACGAGATTTGAAATAAGCTGTCAAATGCCATCTTGGGTTCCAAACTCCTCCACCACGAAACCTGGGATGGGACATAACACTATTCATTTTTAAGTTTTGTGATTGTGTGATACAACATTCAGATATGCTTTCTCCTGGAGTGCCAGCTCATTACTGGATGGATCTGCAAAATTACATTCCCTATGTGTAGATGTCGCATCAGAATATCAATAAGACCTGGTTGGTGGAATTTGGTTAATGGAATTCATGTGTACATGTATGTTCTAGCTGCTGTGAGGTGCAACAGACTAACGAGTGGGGCCACTGACCAAGAGATTGATACCACTGTGAAGAGATGGCTACACCTGGCCCCTGATCGAGACGGTGGCAGGAAAGAACGGATGCAGAGGAAGAGCAATGAAGAGGAAAGGGGAAATTTATGATGGCGCACATTTGTAAACTCTAGTTCCTCTAGTTGTTGCCATCTAGCTTTTAGCCTGCAAAGCTTTTTTTTTCTATTCCTTGCAGTAAGAGTAACTTGGCTGCTCGATTACTGTTTTCAGCTGCATATTACACTACATGTAGCTTGTAATCAGCAGAGCAAGATTTTCTTACATACAGTTTTAAGATTATGTTGTAATTGTATCAATAAATGAATATTTGATACTCTCATTGTTGGGGCATTTATTTTCTGGGCCAAATATGGCAAGTGAGTGTATTAAAGAAGTAGCTTGGTTAGCATTTAGTTAAGGCTGACGTCTGGAACCACTTCTGAAACTTGTCTGGTCCTACTTTGGGCCAGCTGTGGTCATACAGGTGGCTGACATCTGGGAAAAAAAACTAAAAACTTATCCGGGCCAGGACAGGGCCACATAATAGCTATATAGGTGGCTGAGACATGGTAAAATAATGGGCCATATGTGGCAACCAGATGTGGCCCTCCCAAGTGCCGTAATTCATTGCGATATATGGGCCAAGTGTGAGTGAGTTGTGTGGCCCACGACTGGACCAGACTAATTTTGCTATGAGGGTATAGATGAGTGGCAGGAGCTCCACCCACTTGTCCCAAACCTCCCTGATAGCTGCCAGTTTGTCTTCTTGAGGACGGCCTTGTCTTGTATCACGGCTGACACACAGAACCACCTGTGACAACATGTAAAGTTTCAGGTGGTCATTTCATGATGGCTTGAAAAATTTGTCTGAGCAGACTCTGCGTCCTGTAAACTGCAGGTAGATCAGTTTCTGGATTTGTTCACAGCAGTCAAAATCACAAGACCCGTGTATGCTAACCCATCCTCACCGTCAGTTTCCTGGCCTCTCTCCTCCTCACCAGTTTGGTGATCAAATATATAATCAGAGCCTCACTATCTGTATGTGGACCTGCCATGGTGCTGCCACATGATGAACTGTGATCAAGGCCTCAAAAAGCAGCACTGTATTTACCAAAGCTACCAGAAAAGTTCAGTATTATTGAAACTGAAACTTCCTGTAAGAAGTTGGTTTGGGATGGTTAAAACCTGAACCCTAAAGTTTGGACCATCTTTAGGACTGTCTTTGTTGTTGACAAACTTGATGACTTGATGTAAAAAAGTTGAGTTGTTGTTCCAAAAACCATGACGGCAGACTGTAGGGTTTCAGAATAAGAAAAACAGAGTGGAGTATCAGAGTGATCCACACGGCTGCTTCATCACATCTGACTGCTGTTTGTTCCATTAGAAGGTTAGTCAGCACCATCTAGTGCTCAGATAGTAGACCTGCATCATGTGATCTATGTGTAATCTGACACTGACTGGGTTTCTGCCACAGGTGAGAGCGGTTCTGACGTCACTCTGAAGTTATGAGGATGTGACAGTCTCCTCAGATCAAAGGCACACAGACACCAGGACGGACGAGGCTCAGACGAGCAGCTTCTTCTCTCCACACATGAAGCTGGAAAGTGTCTGTAAGCTGACCTGAACTCACTTCAACAGGTGAGGATCCCTCCAGAGAAACCTGTCCCTGTTTGATGATCAGGATCACTGAGCTCACATGCTGCTGGATCACTGTTGAACTGTAGAAATGTTTCTGGATGCTGATTGGCTGTTTGAAACGTGTTGTGGAGTTTCTCTCTGAGTTAAAGAGCAGTGATTTTACAGAGATTGATGTGTTTTAAAGTTTGTGTTTGAGGAGTCGAGTCAGACTGGAATCTGAGTCACACCATCAGTGAGAAAACAGGGAGTGTCTGAACCGGTCTGACAGCCTGGATCAGCTCGGCTCAGGTGCTTTGATTTATTAACTCTTTATACTCTGAAGTGAAGAGCTGGATGAAGGTTGGGCAACAAAATGTGTGTTACATATTGTTGTGGTCACCATAGTGTGTTTATGGGAGAGTGTGGGGGGGCTGAGTTTGGGCTCCTCAGATCCTGTTTGTGGCTCCAACAAGGTTTGTGTCAGTCCTGAATATCTGAGTCATGTTCCTGAGAGGAAGGAGAACTGATGTGTGTCCTGTGCTGTGAAGCTTGTTGTAATGAATGAACATGTTGTTGTGTTTGTGTGAAGGTGGGGGCTCTGCTATGAATCAGTGTGAGGACAGAGAGGAGGGAGCCCCTCCCTCTAAAACCCTCCCTCTGTGTGGGGACCATGAGAGCCAGACCAGAGCTCAGAGGTCAGAGGTCATGCTGGATGCTGGTCTCACACAGCCTCAGACTTTGTGAGCAGAGTCCACAAAGTGAGTCCAGTTTGAGCTTTAAACAACACAAACACTTTGCTCCATGTTAATGACAGCTGCTGCTTTCAGCTTCATTCTAATAAACACATCACGTCTAAAGTCACTGCAGACTTTTTCTGCATGAAAGCACACCAGGAGATTTCTCCAACATGAAGTTCATTTCAGAGAAACTTGATTTGTAGAAGACAGGAGCATCCACAGACTAAGAGGTGAAGCAGTTTTGGGATCCAGTCTCCATGCTGGACTCTGCAGACCAGCAGGCTTTCTGTCTGTCACACATGATCTGATGTTACCTTCTACAAGTTCAACCTGACATTTTCTTCTGTTCCAGCTGCTCCAGGAGAACATTATCAGCTTCGTAAAGAGCCAGCTGAAGAAGATCCAGAGAGCTCTGAGTCCAGATTCCCCAGAATGCTTTGAGAGTCAGAGTGAGGATGAGGATGAAGAGCAGAGGAGGAGCAGAGAGGCGTTCCTGAAGATCACTCTGCACTTCCTGAGGAGAATGAAGCAGGAGGAGCTGGCTGAGTGTCTGCAGAGCAGTAAGAGGATCTGAACACATTTAACATGATGGAAAGAGGAAACATGGGAGAGGTTTACATTTCAAACTCTGCTCTTCATATGATGAACACGTTTGTATCACATCTATGAGCTGTGACAAACTGTTCACAACTGATGAGCTGAAGAGATTTCAGAGAGGAGCCAAATCAAATCCATCCTGATGTCTGAAAGCTGAAACTCATCAGACTGATTGTAGCTTCAGCTCATTCATTACATTTCTTTTGTCTTCATTCAGGAACTGAAGCTGCAGAGTGCAGCCGTAAAGTGAAGTCTGAGCTGAAGGAGAAGTTCCAGTGTGTGTTTGAGGGGATCGCTAAAGCAGGAAACCCAACCCTTCTGAAGCAGATCTACACAGAGCTCTACATCACAGAGGGAGGGACTGGAGAGGTCAATGAGGAACATGAGGTCAGACAGATTGAAGCAGCATCCAGGACACCAGACAGAGCAGAAACAAGCATCAGACAAGAAGACCTCTTTAAAGGTCCACCTGGAAGACAGGAACCAATCAGAAGAGTGCTGACAAAGGGAGTGGCTGGCATCGGGAAAACAGTCTTAACACAGAAGTTCACTCTGGACTGGGCTGAAGACAAAAGCAACCAGGACATCCAGTTCATATTTCCATTCACCTTCAGAGAGATGAATGTGCTGAAAGAGAGAAAGTTCAGCTTGGTGGGACTTGTTCATCACTTCTTTCCTCAAACCAAAGAAGCAGGACTCTGCAGGTTTGAAGAGTTCCAGCTCCTCTTCATCTTTGATGGTCTGGATGAGTGTCGACTTCCTCTGGACTTCCACAACAATCAGATCCTGACTGATGTCACAGAGTCCACCTCAGTGGATGTGCTGCTGACAAACCTCATCAGGGGGAACCTGCTTCCCTCTGCTCGCCTCTGGATGACCACACGACCTGCAGCAGCCAATCAGATCCCTCCTGAGTGTGTTGACATGGTGACAGAGGTCAGAGGGTTCACTGACCCTCAGAAGGACGAGTACTTCAGGAAGATGTTCAGAGATGAGGTGCAGGCCAACACAATCATCTCCCACATCAAGACCTCCAGAAGCCTCCACATCATGTGCCACATCCCGGTCTTCTGCTGGATCACTGCTACAGTTCTTGAGGACCTGCTGAAGACCAAAGAGGAGGGACAGCTGCCCAGGACCCTGACTCAGATGTACATCCACTTCCTGCTGGTTCAGTCCATATTGAGGAACATCAAGTATGAAGGAGGAGCTGAGACTGATCCAGTCTGGAGTCCAGAGAGCAGGAAGATGATCAAGTCTCTGGGAAAACTGGCTTTTGATCAGCTGCAGAAAGGAAACCTGATCTTCTATGAATCAGACCTGACAGAGTGTGGCATCAACATCAAGGAGGCCTCTTGGTACTCAGGAGTGTTCACACAGGTCTTTAGAGAGGAGAGAGGACTGTACCAGGACAAGGTGTTCAGCTTCATCCATCTGAGCGTTCAGGAGTTTCTGGCTGCTCTTCATGTCCATCTGACCTTCACCAAGTCTGGACTCAACCTGATGAAAGAACAACAAACAACATCCCTGAACTCTGAAACCTTTAGAGTCAAACCTAAACTGAAACACCTCCATCAGAGTGCTGTGGACAAGACCTTACAGAGTCCAAACGGACACCTGGACTTGTTCCTGTGCTTCCTCCTGGGTCTCTCTCTGCAGACCAATCAGAGTCTCCTGACAGGTCTGCTGACACAGACAGGAAGTGACTCACAGACCAATCAGGAAACAGTCCAGTTCATCAAGAAGAAGCTCAGTGAGGATGTGTCTGCAGAGAAAAGCATCAACCTGTTCCACTGTCTGAATGAACTCAATGATCGGTCTCTACAGGACCAGATCCAACAGTTCCTACAATCAGGACGTCTGTCCACAGAGAAACTGTCTCCTGCTCAGTGGTCAGCTCTGGTCTTCATCTTAATGTCTTCAGACAAAGATCTGGACCTGTTTGACCTGAAGAAATACTTTGCTTCAGAGGAGTCTCTTCTGAGGCTGCTGCCAGTGATCAGAGCTGCAAACAAAGCTGTGTGAGTGAATGAGAGACATTTGAAACATAAATTATTCTGTTCATGACTCTGAAAACATTTGTTTGTTCTCTTTACATGATCTCCTTCAGGCTGAGTGGATGTAACCTGTCAGAGAGAAGCTGTGAAGCTCTGTCCTCAGTCCTCAGCTCACAGTCCTCCAGGCTCAGAGAGCTGGACCTGAGTCACAACAACCTGCAGGATTCAGGAGTGAAGACTCTGTCTGCTGGACTGAAGAGTCCACAATGTAAACTGGAAACTCTCAGGTCAGGTCTTTGGCTCCCCCTGCTTGAGGTTAGAGATAAAGAAATAGTGATAATCAGTGGACTTTTTCTTATTGCATGATTCTTTTTCTAACCTCAGACTGTCAGGATGTCTGATCACAGAGAGAGGCTGTGCTTCTCTAGCCTCAGCTCTGAGCTCCAACCCCTCACACCTGAGAGAGCTGGACCTGAGCTACAATCATCCAGGAGACTCAGGAGTGAAGCAGCTTTCAGCTGGACTGGAGGATCCACTCTGCAGACTGGACACACTGAGGTATAACCAGACAACAAGAGCTCAAAGACTGAATCTGTTGGATTCTTTTCAGAGTAGTGATTGGACCTGAACCAGGAAACACACAGACCAGCAGAAGAGCATCAAATAGAAACAAAACTCTGTTTAATAGAAACAGCAGCATGTCTTCACTTCTTTGATGGTTCTGTTCTCTATAGAAAAAGTCCCATCTGAGCGTTCATCCTCTAATAATGTGTGTGAGCATGAAGAAGGCAGATGTTACATCATCAGAACATCAGAATGATTGAAAATATGTAGAAATATAAAGAGCTCATCTCTAGGAGACAGTGTTGTCTGATCAAATTAAAATGATCAAATATTATAGACGTGAATTTTTCCTGCTGACTCCTACAAAGAGCGGACTACTTTAAAGAGACAGATCAGAGGTAGAGCAGGATTTGGCATCACTCATTTCAAAGAGGACATGAGGAGCAGGATGTGGACTTTATGGATCCAAAGAGCAACAGGCAGCCTTTGCTTTTTGACTCTTTTTGTTCTTCTTTTTCTGCCAGGATCTCAACACTGTCAGAAAAAGTGAGAGAGTGATGGAGACAGTTGGCTCAGATGAGTTTCAGCCTGTTTCTCTGTCACAGTGACAAACTGAGGATCACTGCTTCATGTTGAGCAGCAGTTTGGACTCATGTTGGACAGAAAATCATTCTGACTGTGTTTCTTCCTCCAGGGTGGACCATGGTGGACAGCAGTGGTTAAAACCTGGTGGTCTGAAGAAGTGTAAGTGTGGAATCAGTTTGACTCCTGATGAGCAAACAGCAGACTGTCAGCTAACAAATGTGGCGAGCGGGAGGGGGGCGGACGGATCGGTTACGCACCCACTCTAAAGTGGGGCCGGGTACAATCTACCTTTAAGTTAGGAGTAACTACACCAGAGCCGGACAACGCCACCCTGGGAATTTCACCCAGGGAAATACTTTTCAATTTTTGACAGGCACACAGGTTCGTTCCACAAAATGGAGCCAAAGACGTGGTTCAAGTAGAAAAAAAAGAAATATTCCTTTACTTTATTAAGAAAAACAGATTAAAACATTCTCCTTAAAAATACCATCATCCACTCAAAGGAAAAAAAGGGGAGTTAGGCCTAGCAGGACTGGACTTACCAGTGGATTTGGATTGGGACCGTGAAGGGGAAGGGAACACCCTGTGGCTTGTGAAACATGCGCTCAAAACTGTGGAAAATCAAGAAAAATCACACAAAGCACACGAGGAGGGGAACACCACCACCAGACTCCAGTCCTGCAAAGAGAGGGAACAAAATGAGTGGGATAACACAAACCAAAACTCCAATAACTCAAAGAACAACAAAACAAAAGAAATAAAGTTAAAGCTACCAAAAATAACAAATTAGCAAAGAAACAGAAACCAATCTTTAACTAAACGCTAATGAAACAAAAACAGGAAACCAATAACCAAACTCAGGTTGTCAAAAGCAATTACGAACAAAAAAGGAGGGAAAAAAAAACTTTTACCAAAATTAGTTGTAAAAAAAAAAGAAGAAAGAAACGAAATACACAAATAAACAGGAAAAAGAATAACCCAAAGCAAACTCCGCTAAGTCAGTGTGTTTACCAAAAATACAAAAGAAATCAACATAACGGGAGCCACTCTCACACACTTAAAAATACCTGCACATGCACACCCAGCTAGGAAACCAAGCCAACAAGCTATGTCGCAGCACAGGCAAACAAAGGCGAAGTCAGGCAAAGACTGGTAGGGCAAAGCAGCAGCGCTTCTGGGTGACAGATTAGCATCAGATCACGTAAGGCAAGGAAGAAAGAGGAGCTCCTTGCTCCGCTGCATCCAGCCACATAAACAAATCTCTGGGCGGGGAGACCCCGTGAACTGCAGCAGCAAACTACGCCAAACTGAAAAATGAACAATACAATTAATAACGGCATGAAATCACAAAGTTACTAACAAATCAAGGCAGCCGCTGCCACATTACCTGAATGGATACTGCTCTGACAGACAATGGGGCAACCAGGAGGCGACAGAATCTCGCATAGAGATCGTATAACTGTAGGCGCGTCAGGAGCTGCTGCAGGGGACCACGCGAAGCTGTCGATGTGCCAACAAACAATTATTTTCTTGCTGCTCGAGTAAATCAGCACACAAGCAGCAGTGGCTACGGTTAGCTTACCTGCACCGGTGCTGCAGTGGAGCCCGGAAGTGAGGTAACCAAGGAGTGGCGGGACCTCGGGGCCAGAGAGAAAGAGGCCGACGAGAGGAATCTGCCTGCCTATATGGAGTGCCCTCGTCAGCTGATTGGCTAATGAGTGCCAGGCAGCGCTGTCACCGAAAGGAGCAGAGATGAGACAGCTCATCCTGCTACACAAAGAATAAAGCCTTCAGGTGTGTCTGATGATAAACTGCTGCTGTGTTTTGTCTTTTTCTCTCCATCAGATTTCTGTGAACTCACTCTGGACTCAAACACAGCACACCGATACCTCAGACTGTCTGAAAACAACAGGAAGGTGACATGTGTGAGACAGGGTCAGTCCTATCCTGATCATCCAGACAGATTTGACTCCTGGGTTCAGCTGCTGTGTAGAGATGGTCTGACTGGTCGCTGTTACTGGGAGGTCGAGTGGAGAGGAGAGGTTAATATATCAGTGAGTTACAGAGGAATCAGAAGGAAGGGACACAGTTCTAACTGTGGGTTTGGATGGAATGATCAGTCCTGGAGTCTGATCTGCTCTGATAAAGGTTACTCTGTCCTTCACAATAACAGTAGAACAGACCTCCCTCTCCCCTCGTCCTCTGTCTCTCATAGAGTAGCAGTGTATGTGGACTGTCCTGATGGCACTCTGTCCTTCTACAGAGTCTCCTCTAACACACTGATCCACCTCCACACCTTCAACACCACCTTCACTGAACCTCTGTATCCTGGGTTTAGGTTGTGTTCTCTTGGTTCCTCAGTGAGTGTGTGTTGTGTGTAGGAGGGAGAGTCTCCTCCTCTCTACACAAACACAAACAGCTGCTGAAGAACAGTTCACCCTCTGCACTAACACACACAAACTTCAGCTGATTCTTTGACTCTTTCTATCCTGTCACATCAGTCTGAATGTTATCAAAGAGCAGGACTCAGCGGAAAACTGACTGACTGAACTTGACTTATTTACATCTCTATGCTGAAAAAATCAGGCCTCATTCAGACTGTTTTTCTTCAATGTGTTTGATAAAAAGTGAGTCAGAAAAGTCTGAGTCAGATTCTTTAAACTGATCAATGAAATCAATGAATCATTTTTCTGTCTGTTACTACCAGCATGTCTTAATCCAAAAATCACATTTACCCTAAATGTATATAAACGTGTAATATTATAAATCTATGTTCAGGAATCTGAAGAAAACAGTGACACAGTTTGGACTCATTTATTAGACAGACTGTTTTTGTTTTAATGGTGAATCAGAAAAACAATCTGACACAAACTCTGGATTGATTCTGTGTAATGTTGATTTGAATAAAGTTGTGTTCAGCATTTTGTTCTTAATAATCTGTCAAACTGTTTTAATCACAGCTCATCACAAACCAAGTGTTTAGAAAATGACTCATGATGATGATGATGATGATGATGATGATGATGATGATCTGTTTCAGGGCTCCTCTTAGTGACTGTTTTCATATTTCTCTTTTTCTCTGGTTTTAAATTCTGATCACGGTGAGTTTGGGTGAAGTCAGGTTCACTGCAGCACGGCGTCCTGGTTTGTCTCACCTGGTCTGGATTCTGTTCCACATAACCACTGGCTAACAGTACATCATCCCTGACCTGTTCCAGTTTGTTGAAGCTGTGATGTGATTCAAATGGAGTGATACAATACTTTAAAGCTCCTTTCTACAAACAGCAGCAGTTTTAGAGCTGAGTGAACATCAAAATGAACACAACCAGTGTTTTTATATCAATTCATGAACAAACAGGACACAAAGTAAGAAGACAAACATATTCAGTCTTTGTACAGGCAGAGGAATATCAAAACCTCCTGTCAACATATGCTGATGTTGCACACTTCAAGGAAGACTCTCAGTGTGACTTTGTGTTTCCTCTTAATGCTGTAAATATACACAGATAAAGAAAATGCACATTGCTAAGAGCATGTCTCTGCATAACTTCGTGTTACAGCACTGATGAACAATGTGCAAGTTTTACCCTTTTCTTTTCAAACACCAGATAATTTCAAGAGATATTACAACACAACTCAACAACAAAGCATACAGAAATACTAAACTATAGAAATACTCAGCATAACAGCATTTTTCAGTAATTCAGCAGGTGTTTCAGACATAAAATACTCATATCTACAGTCACTCAGGTGCAATCTCTCTTCTAATTTAGCATAGCTAACAACAAATCAACTCCTGTACAAACGTACTTTAGGGGAATAAATGGCCAATGTACCCGTTCTGCTAGTGACACACTGCTTCTGTTTTCATGAAACTATCATCATCATTTATGTCTGCTTACCTGTAAATATACACACATACAGAAAATGCACATTGTTAAGAGCACGTCTCTGCATAGCCTCGCGTTACGGCACTGATGAACAATAAAGCGGCACTGTTTACCTCAAGCAGAATAACTCACTCAGCACTATACTCTATCTTGTGGCAAATGTTGGACATTATACCTGATTGTCTGAACATTGTTTTCTGCATGTGTGTAATTTGTCTGAGTACAATAGATATTTTAACAAAACAGTACATGAGTTAGTTTCACAATAAAATAATTACCATACTGTAGAATGGGGGGGCAGGTGTCTTTTTTATGAATCTTTGATCTCCATATTCCCACACTACCCCCTCATAAATCAAATGGCGTCCCGGCATTAAGTACCATTTCACATTATGAAAACCCAAGTGCACATGTGAGTAAGAATAGTTTACAGGCAAAATACATATATGTAGGAGTCAGAATTAACAATCCACAAAAGTCCTTATGGATGCCAAACTGGAACCAGTCAGCCATGTGGCACATATCTCCTGTTGATGCCACAGGTTTGCAGTAAGTGTTATCGTGCACTACAACAGTCCACTGCTTCTACCGTCATCACAAAGGGTATCTGCATCCCTTCTGAGAGAAAGCAACTATAACATAGTGGTTGCCTGCTGTCTTAGCCAATATGTGCATCTGCCATGAAGGATAAATTTAATGTCTGACTTTTTAAACATGTGGACATCTTCCAATTCAAGTTACGCATTTTACTTATTTAACATCTCAATTCAAATTAACTTCAGTCACTTATTTACTACTCAGCTATTGAACTGTTCTATCGTGTAGTCATGTGACTAAGTAGGCTGTCCTAACCTATATGTAAATATTCTTGTTTTTCTCGTTCAAAAAGGATACTTTTTCCTGTTAGAAGGTGATTGTTCTGCATCGCTCTGGATACTGGGGGTTGACTGGGGCACTCATCTTTACTCTCAGCCTGCAGTGCATCAGTGTTCAGTGTTCTCCTCTTGTGTTGATAGTTCTTCAGCTACTTGTTCCAATTGTTTTGACCCAGCTTCACTCTGGAACCAATCTGCAACTGTTACTCTGTTGTCTAGGTGAAACTCAGTTGCCTCTGCCCTCAAATGACAATGGAGTCCCACTGTTCCTCATCCTCTGAACTGAGTTCCTCTTCCCTGCATGTACGTTTGGTGTTTTCCTTTCGTTGTTTTATGAGTTCAGTAGGGGTGTTGCTTGTTTCAACTGGGGAGGAAGTCACGGGGTAAGAGAAGATTCTGATGCATGACTGATGTGTCCCTTTCCACATTCAGGCTTTAGTTCATACACTGGGCTGTCATGATGTTTCCTTTGTGTTACAAGATGTAACTCATCTTCCCAGAATGACCTCAACTTCCCTGGCCTTCCTTTTTCATTTAGGTTTCGCACCAGCACTCTGCTTCCTGGATATAACTCTGCTCCATACACCTTTTTGTCAGAGAGTTTTAATGCGTTTGTAACTCGGTAACAACAACCCTTCACTACCACACTCAGGTTCGACTCACGGAGCAAGGGATAGATTAGTATAAACACAGATATTTTTTCACAAAATCTACAAAACAAGACTATAACCCAAGATAACTTCCCCACTATGAAAATAATGAAGAAACTCAAAATGTCCCTTCACAGCAAATCGCTGTCTGATATCAATGTCTGTCCGTCCGTTTGTTCAGTGCGTGTGCAAGTACGTATGTGTGCTACCCGGGTAGGATGTGTGTTGCATGTGTGTTTTGTGCACATCTTAGATCTTGTCTGCTCCAGGTATAATCTCCAGAAGAATGATGAAGAGGGAGAATCTGGTCCTCTCTGACCCTTCCTCATGCCAGACAGAGACTCTGGATGGAATCGACACTGTCTCCAGAATGTAGAAACAGCAACTCCAAAAAAAAAAAAAACAATCAGAGTCCTCGATCATAAAAAGAACCAACAGAAAACAAATCCTCTGGCCACAGCTGTCTGGAACTCTCTGGCAACACTTTGAAAACGTGAAACTCAAAAATCACGAAAAGAAAGCAATATTTTTCCCCAGAAAATGTCTTCAACTGCACTCGAGCTACATCGTTGTTTGATTAGCATCTGGATTAGCTGCAGTGAGTGTTAATCCCAGTGTACAAAGCTCATGTACACTGAAAAAATGATAGCATATACACAAGGCGCCCTCTAACGGCTGTTTTAAGCCATAACAGTTATCTCAAAACAAGATTTATAATGAATTGAGAAATTTAAATAAAAATGGTCTATCATGGGACTTGATAACAATAAGTAAGTCAACAACTTTAAGCTGTACTTTTATAGAGGTTACACACATCCCTGTGTTCCTGGCTGTCTTCGTGGCCAACTCATAAGCTTCAGTCATTCTGGCACTCCATTTCTCAGCATAGTCTGAATGAGATGGGGTATGATCTTTCACTGTGAGGCCAAACGTGACATCAATGGGGAGTTTTGGGTGGCGACCAAACAAGAGAAAATAAGGAGGATAACCTGTGGCTTTGCTTTGTGTACAATTGTACGTGTGTACCACTTTTGCCAAGGAAGTTTTCCAGTCTGTTTTAGCAGTTTCAGGTAAATTTCTGAGTATGGCCAATAATGTCCTTTTAAATCTTTCCACCTGGCATTTCCCTTGGAGTCTGTATGATGTGGTCCTGGATCCCTTGACTCAACTGTATTCCTCCAGCTTGTAAAACAGTTTGTTTTCAAACTTTCTACCCTGGTCATGATGAAGTCTTGTGGGAAACCCAAATCGCAATGCAAAATCTCCAAATATTTTTTATGTTTTGGCACCTTAGTTGCAGCAAGGGTAAGCCTGAGCAAACTGCGTGAAGTGGTCCATCTCAACCAGGATATATTCATAGCCACCCTTACACCTCTCCAGATGTAAGAAATCAATGGAAACTAGCTTGAAAGGGTAGGTTATATTGATATTGATGCGAGGGGCTCTAGTCGGTTTGTTAGGTGGTTTGTTTTTCAGACCATTGCATACATATGTGACATGGTGTTCCACTTCGTTTTGCATTTGAGGCCAGCTGATGGAAGGAGCAGCTGTGAACGAGTAGCAGTTTCACAATATAGCAACCCATCATCACCAATGTGTAATCTATGCTTTTGTCTGATCAGAGCAGCTGTCTTATTGTTGACTGGGTGCCTCCCATCTTTCAGCCACTTTCCTGATGTGACCTAGTTCCATACCTTACAAATAACAGGATCATCTCTTTGGGCTTCCCTCAAAGTTGATTTATGAATTTCCGCAACAGACATTATCACTGCACCCTTTTACTCATTTAACAGTGCATTGATTGTTGTGGGGCACAACCAGGGTATTGTTTCTTGAAACTGAACAGCTACAGCCTGGGTTACACTGTTCATGACCTCAGGTAGGACTGCTTGTGTACAGTGTTGCATGTACTCTTCCAAGTCTATCGGCATGCGTGAGAGGCCATCAGCATTCCTGTTTGCTCTGCCAGGTCAGTACTTGAACGAAAACTGGAAGTCAGCAATTCAGCTACCCACCTATGAGTGGTTGTATTCAGCTTGGCAGTAGTGAGCCCATATGTGAGGGGGTTATTGTCTGTATAGACAATAAATGGAGGAGACTAGTAGAGAAACTGCTTACATATGACCCACTTCATAGCCAAGAACTCCAACTCCAACTTTGAAGGTGGTAATTTTTCTCTGGGGCAGCAAGAGTCCTGGATCCATAGGCAATCACTGCCAACTTTCCTCGCTGTCTCTGATAGAGAACAGCCCTGAGCCCTTCCTTTGATGCATCACACTGCAGGATTAAAGGCTGCTCAAAGTAAGGAAACCCTAACACTGGTGGCTGAGAGAGAAAGTCAAGCAACTGACCAAGTACTTGTTGATGTTCAGCTGACCACACAATTGGATGGGATGACAAAAACTGGCCTCCTTTGTAACCTTTCTAGGCCTGTTTTGGACTTATCCAGGTTCCAATCACAATTTTGTCTTAAGAAAGAAGGTCATAAAGCAGTTTTGCTATTCAAGAGAAGTTGGGGATATAACTGTGATAATATGAAATAAACCCCAACAACTTCCTGAGCTCACCAATGTTGGCAGCTGTTCTGTGCCTAAGTTCCTGTACTGGGGCAGTGTCCGCAGGATCCATGGTGTAGCCATCTTTAGTGACAAGCCTTCCAAGGAATTTCAACTTATTCTTGAAGATTTCACACTTCTACTTCATGGTTTTGGTAGTGCAGAAGAACACTCTTCAGATGATCAAGGTGATCCTCAAAGGTTTTGGAGTGAACCAAATTGTCATCCAAATAAGGCAAGCATGTGACATCCCACAGTCCCACCAAACACTCTTCCATCGATCTCTGGAACTCAGCGGGGGCCGATGATAACCCAAAAGGAATTCCCACTCATTCATATAAGCCCAAGGGTGCAATAAATGCAGTGAGAAGACAACTTGACTCTTCCAGGAAGCCTTGATGGTAGGCCTTCCTTGGTCTAGGACAGAGAACCAGGAGCTTCCCATCAGACTGTTTGACTGTACCATGTCCTGTATATAGGGTATAGGATGACGATCAGGGACAGACTTCCTATTTAATTGCCTAAAATCGCAACATAAGCGGAGGCTACCATCTTTTTTCCTCACACAAAAAATTGGACTCGAGTAAGAGGATTTTGAATTTTTCTATCCAGCCTCTGTTTAATAAGTCTTTCAGGTAATCTTTAACCTCTTTGTGAAGTGGTTTGGGTACTGACAGGTCTGTCACAGGTGTGGGATCACTCAGATGAATTTTGAGCTGCAATGAAGGTATGGTACCCATGTCATGCTCATCTTGAGTGAATGCTCCACTCTCCTCACACAAGACTTCCCTGACTTGCTGTTGGTGCTTTGGAGCGAGATGACTGAGGGGAACTGGAGGATCCCAACTATCACTAATAACACCTTCTCTTTTGTTTTCTTGTTTCTTTCTTTCATTTTTTTCTGAAACTTTCTCTGTCTTTTGGATCAAAGACTCTATTTTCCCCAAGTCCACTGGTGTTGTCTGTGCTGGGTAGACGGTCTTCACACTTTGGGTCTGTCCAAGTGTAGTTTTTGCAGGCAGCCTGATGTCATGGGCAGAGCTGTTTGTGACTGGGATAGCAAGGTGGGACCAGGGATCTCTCTGCAAGCACACAACACCCGGATCCACCTTGAACCCCTCTGGCAGCCGAGAATGTAGACATGGTTCGAAAGAACATCCTGTTTGGCTGGAAGTGGACCTGCTCTAACACTAAACTTGACTACTTTTGTTTGGCCAGCTGGAATGGTTGTGTTTTTTCTGCGAATCTTCACTGCACCACTGCCTAGTCCATCATCCCCACTTTTCATATCTCTTAGAAAAACCTCAATTTTCTTACAGTCAAAAGAAAATGCTGTTCTGACAGCTTAAGCAATAACACGTGATGGTTCTATGCCCATGGCAATGACAAATATTCAATGACATTGTGTCCAATTATTGGTTCCTCTCCCATCCCTTCATCTGTAGTTATTAGAACTGGGACTAACAATTCTAGCTGTGTGGGACTAACTGAAGGTAATCTGAATTTCAGTTCACTGCCTGTCCATTCAGTTTACCTGGTCCAATGATCTCAGAAAGGCTCCTGACTGCAGCATGTGGAGTGTGCTGTAATCTCCATTTCTCACTGTATGTCCTATAAAGCTTTTGTTTCCACATCTTCCAGTAGACAGATGATCATGTACTTTCTTCCAATTAGGTTGAGCAACCCTTCTTTTCTTGTTGGAGTCACAAGATTGACAAGGATGATTTCAGTCTTCTGTGAGGCTGTTTCTGCCATCTTCACCTCTAAACGCAGAATACCGTCAGTGATAAGCTTAGTCATACCTTTGTCATCTGGTGGCATTTCAACAATCTCGCAGTATGCGGCTCTCAGTTCCTTGACTCTTGGGCTCTCTTTTGCATTCCTGACATCAATGTGGTAAACGATGGTTTGAATGAATGTGTAAAAGCTGCAAAGAGCTTCATCATAAGATAGGCTGAAGACATAATGTGCTTTCAATAGCACATCAAAAGCAGCAACTGATGTCTGAGCCTCACATGGGATTGCTTTTTTGTCCACAACAACAAAGAACCTTTGGATTTTCTTCTTTTGTTCATCAATGAGAAGAAGGAAGGGCTGACTTGCATCAACTATGCCCAGAAATGTGGTGAAGCTGGCTCCTTCCTGTAGTTTGAATGAAAAGCATCCATTGAAATGTACCAGAGAAGTTAAAGTTGTACTGTTGCTGCTCTCTCAAGCTGCTCTCTCAAGCTGCTTTCTCAAGCTGTTATTTCTCAAGAGTTAGATTTATGCTTGAACAATTTTGAACTCTTGGAAATTGAACTACTTCGAGTTCATCTATGACAGTGTAGAGCAGAGATGAGGAGGCCCGATCCTATCATCCATCCTGACCTCAACGACCGCAGCCATCCACTGATCCATCTTCACCTCAGTTGTGGTCAGACACCAGAGATACCGTCCAAAGTATTAATCCAAGGGGCTTCTTTACTTCCCAGCTTCCCCCATGGGGGTAAAAGCAGACGAGTGTTGGCCCACTCTCCTGCTTCTCTGCTCTGCAGAAATGCTAAGAATTATATTTGGAGCTTTGAAAAAGACCATCTATTCGAACAAGTTGGCAGTTTATGATTAGTAACTTACTCTTGATTCTAAGAAATCCTTTTTAACTCAGTTCCAACTTGATTTTTTGAGTTTTGACTTTCCAACAAGATTCTCCTTTTACGATTTAAATCAAACATTGATTTTACAACTTAATTTCTGAGTTTTGATTTTAAACGAGATTTTCCTTTTGTGATTTTTGTTGAAGATCAATTTCTGGATGGGACTTTTCGAGTTTGAATTTTAAAAGAAGATTTTTGAGTTTGATTTTTTGATTTTCAAGATTTAATGATTCAATTCAGCTTTGCTCCAGCTAATTTGCTAAATAAACTACAAAACCTGTAGTTAAAGTAATGTTTGTGTCTTTTCATTGTTTCTTGGACCTCACTTCAATGGGCAGTGACCTCAGGGAGGATGCATTTTTTATTCAAAGGTTCTTATATGTTGATCTAGCCTAGGTTGAGTATTTTAAACAAGTCCTTGGGATCTATTTTCCAGATCACTAAATATTTTCCCGGCAACCAAGAAATGCAATGATCATGAGAGGTTAGCTGCTGTAATAAATTTCTATGCTGGCAAGAATCACCCAGGCTATTCAGTAGGTTTTTGTGGGCATATGAAATAGGGCTGACATTTAGATGAAGGCAGTCAGGAAGCTGGGCCTAATATAACCTCGTCCCAGAGGTTAAGCAGTTATTGATAGGTCTGTCCAGCCTTTACCCCGTCAGACATCTGATTTCTCACCCCTATAGACCTGGACATCATTTCCTGCTTAGGAGATTGGTGTGACTCAAAGACGATACATACCTTAAGAAATCTCACAAGGTGGTTGGCTGCCTGTGCTGTGCTAATCTTAGCTGTTTTTTTGTGGCCTCTTGATGTAGGAGGTAGGAGTTGCAACAGTAGCAGGAGTGAGGACATATCACCATCCCAGCCTTGTAGAAACATAAGAGAACAGAGGAGAGGAGACAGAGAAAAGTTTTTGAAAGTGTTATTGCTTTACTTCAGCTGCAATTGTTCTTAAAGGGATAGCTGAACCTGGTAAAAAAAAAAAAAAAAAAAAAAAAAAAAAAAATTCAACTTGTAATAAGCAACAAACCTTGCACAGAGAAAACCAAAAAAGAACTCTAAAGCCAGTGTCACAAACTTAAAAGATTTAATTTTGAATCAAACAACTCAACGCGCGCACAGCACGTAAGGTTAAATCAAAACTGGATCCCAACGAAAATAATGACTATATTCAAGTCTTTATATTCTCTATTCTCTATTATTCTGTTGTAAATTGAGTCAATTTTTGATCGGAAGAATGAAAGAAAAGCATTGCATTTGTCAACAGTGAAAGAGTTTGAAGTGAAATCGATGGGGTTAAGGAGTTTGTTAACAGTGGAAAAAAGAGCCTTTTGGTTATTAGAGCAAGTGTGGATGAGATTTGAGTAACAGGTGGAACGAGCTTGGATCATGGCAGATTTATAGAGTTGAAGGTGGTCTGTGTATGCTTGGAGATGAACTGTGAGTCCGTATTTTTTAGAAAGTCTTTCAAGCTGGCATTTTTGGGATGTCAGACGGTGGAGATCAGGGGTGAACCAGGGGGCAGAGTGTGTGAATGAAACAGTCTTGGTTTTTAAGGGAGCTAATTGATTGAGGCAGGCTGAGAGAGAGTTGTTATAGTGGTTGATGAGGTTGTCCAGGTCATCCGATGATGCAGGGGATGTTGTGGCTATGGTTTTGCTAAGTGAGGCTGAGAAATCTTGGGGCAGTATGGATTTGATGTGTCAGAAAAATATGGTGCGTTTTTCTTTGGTAATAGGGGTGGGAAGGTGGATGTCAAAAACTATGGCCAAGTGGTCAGAGATGTGGAGGTTGAAGCTGGTGAGTTGCTGGATGTTAACACCTGTGGAGCAGACGAGGTCCAAAGTGTGGCCATGGGAGTGTGTGGGGAAACCGACATGTTGGGTAAGATTGAGGCAGTCCAGGAGGTCCAGGAAGTCGGAGGCATGTTTGCAGTTTTTGTTATCGATGTGAAGGTTGAAGTCACCAAGAAGCAAAACTGAGGCTGAGATGGCTGAAAGATGAGTAATGAGGTGAGTGAAGACAGAAAGGAAGGACAGATTAGGTTTGGGGGGGACGGTAGATTATGATGATAATAAGAGGACTGGGGGAGCGTAGTTTAAAAGCCATATGTTCAAATGAGTCTACAGCCGGAGTGGAAACTGGTTTTATTTTGAGGTGGCTCTTGAAAACTGAGGCAACACCACCACCTCGGCCAGTAAGGTGGGGTTGATCAATGTATTTGTATCCAGAGGGTGTGGCTTGGTTGAGGGAGAAATAGTCCAGCTGTGCCAGGTTTCAGTGATACAACGGATATCCAGGTTATTGTACACGATGAAATCATTCAATATGACTGCTTTTTTGTTGAGGGAGCGAGTGTTTTGAAGGGCAAGCTTGAGGATATGCTGCTGTGGTCCATGTTGTGAGATGCAGGGGAGCACAGATAGGTTTTGTGTGGATTTATTGACTTGAGTTCTATTTTTAACGCGAGGGGGTCTGATGGTTATGATTGAGGGAATGGGAACATTATTTGGAGGAGCATGATGCTCAATATAAATAAGTTTGTGTATATTTACAGAGGTAGGCCGGTTTTGAGGAAAAAAACGATCTGACTGAAATAACGGGCTGGATCTTGAATTGGGCAACAGGCGGCGGCAGAGTGCGCTGGGGCCTGTGGGGGGAGCCGTAGCAGGTGAAAATGTTAGGAGATTGGACCATAGAAGAAGAAGAAGACAGGAGGCGCTACGGGTGGAGTGTAAACAGTCAATCACATGGTTGATTGTGGACAGCATGTTGCAGATTGTCCGTTAAAATACAACTGCCCATTTAGTTTGGGTGCAGACCGTCTTTTTTGAAAAAGGATTTACGGCCCCAAAATAAGTTGAAGTTATCAATGAAGTTTATAGAGTGAAACATGCAGGCAGACTGGAGCCAAGTATGGAGGGAGAGGATCCTGCTGAAGAGTCCGGAACCACAATTTTGAGGAGAGAGTGAGCCGCTAATGAAGATTGATTTTCCTGATGGTTTGGATATAACAGAAAAGTTTAATTAACACTGTTTTGGTGATCTCGGACTGTCGGAGGGATGCGTCCACACAGCCAACGTGGATGATAGTATGACGGACAGATGATGGGAGTGTGCCAAGTATTTCTGGAAGTTTGAAGAGGATGTCGGAGACATTAGCTCCAGGTAAGCAGTGCATTACCACATTGAAGAAACGGACATTTCTTATGATGGAATCTCCGATTAATAAGGTGGTCAGAGGAAAAAGAGGACGGGGGGTTGCTACTTTCGAGGGGGGAGAGCTGTCAGTTTTGGCCGGTAGTGACTATACGGGTGAAGAGGGACTGGTCGGCGGGATGACGGGACGCACCGGAGCCAGTGTGAAGTGAGGGATGGAGAGACGGCGGGTAATGCTTTGAGAGGGACCCAGAGAGGGGGTTTGAGGAGACAGTGGGTTTGTGGACTGTGAGGGATGTTGCTGAGGGATTTTGCATATATCTATTTTGGGAGTGAAATCCTGCCTGGAAAGGATATCAAACCTGTTATTCAGGTGCATTGTGTGATGGAGTGTATGGGTATGGCGAGGCTGTTTGGATTTCACACTACGAGGGGCGACCAGGGACCAAGCTGCAGGATCTCGTGGAGTGGAAGTGGCAAGGGATTTAGGCTTTGCTCCCTGCCTAATCCAGGTGGGGTCGCTGATAGTTGACGGAGGAGGGGGATCTGAAGCAGCAGCTGTTCAGTCGGAAGCGGTGGGTGAGGCATTGTCGGCTGGGACAGCACTGGAGGCAGGGCAGGACTGGGCAGGACTGGATGCCTCGGATGTCGGCGAAGTTGAACGAAAGACAATGGTGTCCATTTGCATTTCAGCTTCACGGAGCATGTAGAGTGTGGAGATACGCTGTTCCAGCTCAGTGACTTTTTCCACTAGGGCGGTGCAGTTTACACAGTGGGACGGAGAGGTAAGTGGAGCCATGAGTGTGTGTAGCACCTAGAAACAGAGGAGGAGAAGGGCCAGTAGTGGTTAAAAGTGCACGGTACAAGTTATGTCAAGGAGGCAACAAGGGTAGCCGTAGTTAGCTGAGGGTAGGCAGGCACAGGCACTTACACACGGGGGCTCCAACACAGAGCCTGCAGCGTTGGGTTGGTTCAGCGTTAGCAATGAAGGATCAATAAGGGAGACGGAGCGGTGACTTACCGGCGAGGGCCCCGAAACAGGGCCCGCTACTGATAACCGACGTCCTAATTTGGAGAAAGCCTGGGGGTACAGTGGCTGGGTACTCAGTCGGACTTCGAGGCTAGCAGCAAAGAGCCTGGCTAGGCTTGCTCTGCTCTGTTGCGGTAATGATCTGAAATGTTTAGATAATGACAGTGGGTCTAGTTGAATGTGATAACATTGTGTGTGTATATATATATATATATATATATATATATATATATATATATATATATATATATATATATATATATATATATATATATGAGGTCAAGTCAACCTGGGGGACCTTAACTACCTCCTACTTGCCAAGGCTAAGGAATGAAGTACCTTCAGAGTCTCCAGAGGATCTCTAGAGGATGTGAACATGGCACTGCTCGCTATCCCTACCAAGAGCATTACTGAGACCAATCCTCGATGCCGCACAATGGACACTGGAGTCCCTGAAGCTGTATAAAGTCAATCGGACACCACAAACCTTCCTGCAGAACTCAATGGGACTTTGGAAGACAACCCTGGAAGCCAAATCAAAACCAATGGCACAGGTGAACAAACACGGCATATACAAGGAGATGCTCTGTCCCCACTGCTGTTCTGCATGGGCCTGAACCCTCTCAGTGAGATCATCACCAAGAGTGGCTACTGATACCGGTTCCGGAGTGGGACAACCATCAGCCACCTCCTCTACATGGATGACATCAAGCTGTACGCCAAGAGTGAGCCGGACATCAACTCCCTGATCCACCTAACTCAGATCTACAGCAGCGACATCGGAATGTCATTTGGACTGGATAAGTGTGGACGGATGGTGTCTAAGAGAGGGAAGGTGATCATCACTGACAGGGTTGAACTACCAGAGGGTAACATTGCAGATGTCCAGGACAGCTACAAACACCTGGGGATCCCACAGGCAAATGGTAACCATGAGGAGATGGTGCGAAGGGCAGCCAAGTACCTACAGAGAGTGAGACAGGTCCTGAGGAGGCAGCATGGGAAAAATAAGATCCAGGCCATTGGAAGAGATGAAAGCCACTGATAACAAGACATGGAAACTCCTTACAATGCATGGAGGGTTTCACCCAAAGTCCAGCACCCTGAGGCTGCACACTAAGCGGAAGGAGGGAGGCCGAGGACTAATGAGTGTCAGAGGAGACAGCTGGTCTTGAGGAATACATCAGGAAGATGGCTCCCACTGGTGTCCCACCTGCTAATGATTGCCTCAGGCAACAGAAACACAGTTACAAGGAGGAGCTGGAGGGGCTAACATGGGAAGACAAGCCCCTGCATGGCATGTACCACGGACAAATTGAAAAAGTGGCTGACATCGGGAAGACATACCAATGGCTGGAAAAGGCTGGACTGAAAGACAGCACAGAGGCGCTAATCACGGCTGCAGAAGAACAGGCCCTCAACACAAGATCAGTACAGGCTGGGAGCTACCACACCAGGCAAGACCCTAGATGCAGGCTGTGTAAAGAAGCCCCTGAGACAGTACAGCACATCACAGCAGGGTGTAAGATGCTGGCAGCCATGGCATACATGGAGCGGCATAACCAGGTAGCTAGCATAGTGTACAGGAACATCTGTGCTGAGTATGGACTGGAGGTCCCAGGGTCAAGATGGCAGACACCTCTTAAGGTGGTGGAGAACAAGCGGGCAAAGGTCCTGTGGGACTTCCAGATTCAGACTGACAAGATGGTGCTAGCTAATCAGCCTGACATAGTCCTGGTAAATAAGGATCAGAAGACAGCGGTAGTGATAGATGTAGCAGTACCGAGTGATAGCAACATCAGGAAGTAGGAACCAGGAAGCTGGAGAAATACCGAGGGCTGAAGGAAGAGCTACAGAAGATGTGGTGTGTGTTGGCAACAGTGGTGCCAGTTGTAATTGGGACACTGGGGGCTGTAACACCAAAACTGGATGGCTCCAGTAGATACCGGGAACAACATCTGGATTATCCATCCAGAAGTGCACACTCCTAGGAACAGCTAAGATCCTGCGCACAACCCTCAGACTCCCAGGCCTCTGGTAGAGAACCCGGGCTTGAAGGAGACAGAGTACCGCCCAGGGTGGGCGAGGGACAGATTTTATATACACTGACAGTCAATAAAAACGCATCACTTATTTTGTGTGTACAATTTTTAGCTGCTGGCATTTTTCTATTGTTGTATGGGTTCAGAGTTACTCACAAGGCCAATCCACAAGAGTCTCACCTTAAAGAGAAGCAAAATTTATGCTTCAGTGATTTTGGGATTGGCATTTAAGAAATCATACCAGGGTACAGAATTGGTGCCGGTTAAAAAAAAGGATGGGTCTCAAGATTACAAAATGTGGCCTATATAAAGCCAACACCAAATACAGTTGTGGAAGTGTGGGAAAAAATTTGATAATGCCACGTTTGATACGAGATGAACGTCACCGTGCCCTGGGAATGATTGAGGGTGGCTTGTCCCAGAGAGCTGTGGCACAAAGATTGGGTTGTCATCAGTCGACAATAGTACGGCTCATCCAGTGTTATCATGCCACAGTCTCTGTACAAGATAGGCAGCGACCAGGAAGGCCCCGGGTCACATCAAGACGTCAGGATAGACAGACTCAAATGGAGCATTTACGTGACAGATTCCGGACTGCAAGTCAGACAGCACGTGAAACACCTGGTCTTCGTAATCCCCGTATCAGCAGCCCCACTGTGCGCTGTCGTCTGTATGAGTTTGGTCCTGATCTGACACCAGCACACCGCCGGGCACATCTACAGTGGTGCCGTCAGCACGAGCGATGGACTCAGATCAAGTGGAACTGTGTGCTATTCACTGACAAGAGCAGATTTTGCTTGGATCAGGCTGATGGACATGAACGTATTTGGAGACGACGTGGGGAACGTTATGCTGCCTGCTGCATTCAACCAAGGAATCGTTGGAGAGGACCCAATGTGATGGTGTGGGGTGGCATGTCTGGTAACCACAAAACGCCACTTACTGTCATCGACGGCGATCTCACTGCCTGGCATTATGTGGACACCATTCTCAGACCACACGTTGTTCCATTCCTGAGAGTACATCGACGCCTTACGACGTTACAGCAGGATAATGCACGCACTGCACATGCCACCATTGAATATCTGGAAGGTGAGAATGTTGATATCATGCCTTGGCCTTCTTATTCTCCGGATCTGAACCCAATTGAACATGTGTGAATGAAGCGCCAGATTGCAGCACGTGTTCCACGACCACAGAACCGGGATCAGTTAATCCAGCCAGTTCAGGAGGAGTGGCAAAACATGCCTCAACACAGAATCCGCCGGCTGGTGTCCAGTATGAGGCAGAGATGCACTGCCTGTATCGCTGCTGCTGGTGGAAACACCAAGTATTGAGATCTGGATAATCATAATTGATGGGTGTTATTAGTTGACATGGATTGTGACAGTTTTTTGATCAAATTTAGTTCTAAAATTGATTGAATTTATTAAATGATACTTTGTTACACAATTCACAGCTATTCATTTGGACAAACTTGGGCTAGTAATATAATTATTTAGACATCCTATGACATGCGTTTTTATTGACTGTCAGTGTATCTACCGTATTTGCCCGAATATAAGACGACCCTGATTATAAGACGACCCCCTCTTTTTCAAGACTCAAGTTTGAAAAAAGACTTTTTGAACACAAAATTTAATTTTTATATGGAAAACACCATATTTCACAGCCGCTTTGCAATTGTTTGAAGACTCTGCCTCATTTATCACCATCATCTTGTGACAATCGACCTATAGTTTTCAATGTTAAAACGCTTTAAGGGAGGTTCTTTTTAGATATTACTTAAATCACATAATCCCGTTTTTATAATCATCAAAACCAAAACACGAGTCACATTTGGATATCCTGTAAGACATTAGAAAAACTTCAACATACCCTCAAAACTGGACACCGCACATCGCTTGTCATACACCAAAATATATTTAATTGAACAAAAAGAAACCTCTAATTCGACCCAAAATCCCAAAATAAACTCAAAATTGTTCTCAAACGAAAAACAGTTTAATATTACCTCTCTGCGCGTCGACCAGTCATTGTTTACCTCAGTTCCTGTTCCCGTTTTGCTTTATTTCTGTCCAACCGACCGCTGCGACCCTTTGTCCAATAATCCTCCGATCCAGAGAGGAAAAAAAACAAGTAATAATCCAATGCTGAAAGGTCGAAAAAATAATCCAGCCCAAAAAAGAACGCAAAAATCCAGGGTCTCACCCTGAATTTTAATCCCAAAGGAAAAATCTCTGTTTTCTCCTGGCGTGTCCGTTAATATACTCCTGCGCGAGGAAGATCCATGCCACCGATTGGAGGGAATCCTCCCGTCAAACTTATTTTCATCGACACAGTAGCTAAGATTTTTGTTGGTTTACGGACACCAACTAGTGTCAACATTTTACCTTTATTTTACTTAACCTCCCTGTTGTCTATATCGCTGCAGACAGCAGCCTGGCGCCTCATACTCATTTTTTCCCGGCGTTTTTCAAAGAACTTCCTCCCCCCCAAGGCTACGCCATATCCTCCTTAAATATTTTTTTTTTTCTCTCTGAATTTAATTTCGTAATATAATAACGCCACCTTTACCTATTCTTTATTCTTAGTGACAGGGGTTCGCTTTGGCCTGGGGAGTTAAGTTCAGCATTCGCTTTAAAGATATCTGGCGCCATCTAGCGTTGTGAATGGGTATAATGTCTAGACCCCGAATGTAAGACGACCCACACTTTTTCAGTCTTATTTCAATGCTAAAAACACTGTCTTATATTCGGGCCAATACGGTATATAAGTCTCCTTTTGAAGGAAATATTCATTAGGTTTATTTTCAATTCCTCCAACTGATTTTTTGTGATTGATTTTTAATGAATTTTTATTCATTTTTACTCATGTGAATCTGTCATTTCTGCAACCAGTATGTTAACCATCTGCCTGCGTGCTGCATCTGACAGAGTTTTAGTTTTGTCATACTCTTTAAAGATTTCTTCACCCTTTGGATTTGACCTCAGAACAGTTTCAACTTTCTGCAAACAACAACAAATTGTTAACATTTTTACAATCTTTTATCAGCGAATTATTTATTTATTTATTTTTTTAAGTAAGCTTTGTCAAATTGGGTATAGACTGATTTTTTATATGTACTGGCTTTGGCTGAAAAATAGTTTAAGTAGTGGTGATCTAACAATGTATTTGTATAGTTTGGCATTACCTGTTTTGCTTCATCATGATCAAGTTCTCTGAAGCCCCTCTTCCTCTTCTTTGTGGGTGAAAGAATAGTTGAATCTGAACAGGAAGAAGCTGGTGATGCTGATGGGTCAGATGTTGAAGATGGCGATGCTGATGGGTCAGATGATGAAGCTGGTGATGCTGATAAAACATAACAACTTCACAGTGCCAATAATGAGCATTAAGGAAATGCATCATCATTTTTCTGTAGCTAAATTGTATGAAATTCTGTTCCAGCTATTAACATGGGTGTAAATGCGTTCATATGAGACCAAGGCTGAGTCAGTTATTCTAAATATCTTAAGCTTTACCCGTAGCTTGTAGAGGTAAGATCTTAAGTCCGAGCCCAAGTCCGAGCCCAAGTCCGAGTCCGAGTCCGAGCCCGAGTCCGAGCCAAAATGTCAATTATTTCGGGTCGGGTCGGGCCCGGGCTTCTCTCTCGCTATCTTTTTTTAAATAAATATATCTATACATATATATATATACTAAAACCATGTATGGATATTAAACTAAGGAATACTTGTTATAAAATAAATAATTTGGATAAAACAGAGAAGGCGCTGTATGGCAATTGCTGTTTAACTACTAAACAGGAGCCGCAGAAATAACGAAATACACGGCTCGGGACACGCACGCACTTTATGCAGCGCTCAATGCCAGATGTTCAAGAAGACGAGACCGGAGACTGAACTCCCAAACAATACCCACTTTACACCGAGATGACCGCCATGGACCACCTACCTCAGCAGGTCTGACTTCTGCAAACAGCAGCTGGTCCAGAAACATGTATGAATGGATTCATCCGTGCGTGCAGTCTCCAGCGGAGGATTTTTAAAGTCTGTTTGTTTCCACCTTTGGTAATGAAGACTATAGTGAACCTGCTGCGCTCTGGAGGCTTTACTCCATGTATCTCAGATGCCCTTCTTGTGATCTACAATGAAGCCCAGAGACCTGCTCCTGCTGCTGTTCCTCTCCTTGTCAGAGAGGCGCGTCCATGTGAGCACAAAATCACACACAGAAATATCTTAAACAAACTTTTCCAGCATTATTTCATTGTGTAAATGAATTTATAATGATCGTAAAAATACGTAGATTACTTTAACATTAAGAAAACTTGCCTTATTTTAAAATATAAAATTTCGGGTTTGTTTCTAGCTCGGGCCTGCAAATCAAGTTAATTGATCGTACTCGGGCCTGGTCGGGCTTTAATACCCGCGGGCCTGGGTTGGGCTGGATTTTTTAGGCCCGATCTTACCTCTGGTAGCTTGTTGCTGGCAGTGTCCAACCTTAAAGTTATGGACCACTGACTTTAGAAGCTCATAAAATACATCTGCGTCAAACTCGGTACCAGATTCATCACGCAGCCTGAGCTCATCTTCATTTAGAAGTTGAGCCTGCAGACTACATTTCTGAATCATTTGGCAACATAAGAAAATAAATCACTTCAGATATCAAATCAACCATGTTATTTAGACTTGTATGGTAACTGTCTCAAGAGGAGTGTGTGTGTGTGTGTGTGTGTGTGTGTGTGTGTGTGTGTGTGTGTGTGTGTGTAAATATGGATACCGACCTTTTAGAAGAAACTTGAAGAAATCAAAGTTTTCTTGATTTTGTGGCACTTTGATGTATTTTTGGACTCCAGCATATTCAACCATTGCCAGCATTCTTTCTACTCCTTTAAAAGAAACATATTAGAAGTTAGCTTAATGAACAATTTACATGGCTTATTGTTATTAACATGAAAGAAAATAACAGCCAGTATTACACATTATCATTCTATTTGTTTTACACTGATGAAAATGATGGGCCAACTCATTTCCTGTGCAACATATTTATTTTTGCAGGAACTGCAGAAGTAGAAGGGTCATTCCATCTCAATTCAACGGGTTTAGAAAAAAAATCCTGATCGACCATCTTGGATTTACTTCAAATTTTTACCATGTGAAGTTCAACCATGAAAACTAGCCCAGGCAAAATTTCAGACTGATATCAAATATATCCAAAGAAATAAATTCTTGAAGTTACACCCTCCACACCACAACCATATGTTTGCATCACAAAAAAAGTCTTTCTCTATCTGTACATTTCACTGCAGAAAAAGTGTTGCAATCCATTTGATTTGCATACGTCGACCGCAGTCTCTTGCACAAGCTCAGAAGATCAACTCTGTTCAAGGATAAAACCACATTCATGCAGGAATGAAAGTGTGCCCCAAATGTCGCGTTCATCTGTCTTCCATGAAGACCTGCAGCTCAAGTGAAACTGAGGGTGTTAGCACACAAGATGAGTATATTCCAGAAGATGTAGCAGGGAGCAAGCTAGATGAAAGTTTCACTACAGTAGGCCTAATGCCGATAAAGGCCAAAGAGAGAGCTTCATATGCAAAAGGAAAGAAATACAAATCAGAAATACATGAGATACGCAAAATAAGAATCATATTTGTTGTGGTTTGAAAAAAAAAAAACTGGCATGAAACACAATAGAAAAATTCTATAATGTGGTGATATTTCAAAATTATTTTTTGTGGGTTAGAAAACTAGAACCATCATGAAATTTTACATACGTGATGGTCTTTCAGAAAAGAAGTTCTTTTGGTTGGCACTCCTTGTCATACCTGTGGTATTTGAAAGTGAAAATTAATGAAAAATGTTATTTTGCGATTTTATTATGACAAAAACAACAACAAAAAAGGATCATAACCATGAATAAAAGCTGATCTGAATACTCCATTTACTTTTGTAAAAGGATGTGTAATTATTTGCAATATATCATATTTGGTTCGTGGTCAGTAAATATAGGGGTTCGTAAAAGTTTCAAGTTTATTTTCTGAATTTCACAAGGTCATACCACAGTCCCAATAAAGACAATGTTATTGAGAATAGACATATGCAATCTACATGCAGTAGTCTTCCTTTACTGAAAATTTTATGCATTTAGCTAGAAAACTTACTGAGATATTGCACTTTTAACTTTGCTGCATTTTAAGACGATCGTGAAATGCACCAAAAACGATGAAGAAAGGGGGTACTTTCAAGAATTTTTTTCTTTGGATAAATTTGATATATCGGTCTGAAATTTTGCCTGGGCTAGTTTTCATGGTTGAACTTCACATGGTAAAAATTTGAAGCAAATTCAAGATGGTTGAGCAGGAGGCACTTGTTCAATTGAGGTGGAATGACCCAGAAAATTAGGTTAACAGGATCCCCCTCAATGCTTGATCTGTACACTGCTTCATCATGTACTGACAAGACTTCCTATGAGTATTACACTAAACAGGACACAATATACTTGCTATAGAATACAATACCATAGTAGTACTGAAACATAACTCATCACATTACTTTCTCCCTCTTCAACAGTTTTATCTAACATACATCACCTTAATGTATTGACAAAAGCATATATTCATTTTACTCTATGAACAGATACCTTAAAAAACTCAAAGTAAAGTTTAAGAGTGTTTTTAACCTCTGCTTTTAATCACTGTTTTATCCTCTTATCCATCACTCTTATGAACTGTATTTATCACACTGAATCTCTTTTAAAGCACTGCTTTTTACTGTAGTCTTACTGCATTCTTCCCTAACAAACTAAACAAAGTGTTTTACACTCTCTCCAAATACAAAGAAAACAGTGTAGATTTAACCAAAAATACACGTGTGAGAAACAAGGACTTTCATCATGGCTTAATATCTGTGTTAGCACTGGTATAAGAACGCGCATGTGCTCTTTAGCTTAGCCTCACACTCGGCTTCATACAACACTCATGTCAAATTCTACGTTCACACAGGCATCTTCCAAAACGAAACGTCTACTCTGTTAAACATGGATTCTAACCACAAACTCAAACTTTTACAGCTAATATGTGCATTTCTCTTTAGTTAGCTTATATCACTTCAACTCATACGACATGAAACAATTCTCTGGTTCATTACCGCGATGCCACGGACTACGAACCCGCCATCTTAGCTGCACAACGCGGCTAGTTGCTTTTACAACTCCATACACTTGTTACTTTGTTCTCTAGCTCAACATCCGTTATACTCTTAGGCACTTACAATATATCACTACTGTTGTCTATTTCACACACATCATTAACAACACAGCTTACCTGCAAAAGTAGAAAAAAGGTGAACAGGAGAGCACTCAATGCTCGATCTGAACGCTGCTTCATCACAATTGACAAGACTTCTTCTGACGGGACGTCAGCTACTGATGCGTGAGGCACCGAGCGCCCTCTGCTGGCCTACCTGGATTACACCATATTATATTCCAAATAGACTAACAGTAGTTCTTCTTACAGATATTACCTTGAGCAAATAAAAATAAAATGGGGGGGGGGGGGGGGGGGGGGGGTTCATGCATTCATCGATATTGTCACAGGGTGGAACCCCGATATTTTAATAGTTAAGTCCTGCTGGGGAGCACTCCGTTCACACAGCAGACAGGCAAAGTAAAGGTGTACAAAAATATACAATTTATTTCAAAACAAGCCCGTTTAAATAAACAGTTCATCAAGAACAATGGACCTAAACGAAAAGTCCCTTTAAAATAAGTGTTCCGTCTTCTTTGCAGGGGTCCGAGCGGGGCTGAGTCCAGAGGGTGGCCGGTGCAGAACCTAGGTATAAAGAGTCACACTTAGGCCTGAGTTTAAGTTCCCTTTATGGCTACAATCCCATATGTATGGATCACAGGAAAGCTACGAGTCCATTGGCTCTGGGTCAGGAATAAATTAAAATCCACAAAAAAAAAAAAAAAAAAAAAAAAAAAAAAAAAAACTCCACACTGCAAATTAGGACAACTCAATTAAAACTTAATTAAAAAAAGACACAGGTCTATGACTCTGCCTCTGTATTTTGATAATAAGCCAGGAGAAGTAAGGAGAGGTACTTAGCTGGCAGGAGAGGTGAAGCGCACTTCCACCTCTCCACGTGTCACACACAGCCTCCTCTCCTCGTCGCCCCAGTCCGAGTCACTCTCCCTGAGGCCGATCTGCTGCTGAGGCACCGTCGTCTCGGGCCGCCCGGTCCCGCTGTCACCTCGGTCGGCGTCTCCCTCACTCCCGTGCCTCCTAATCCTCGTTGCCCCGGCTGCGCGGCGTCGCCCGTGTCCCTCCTCACCACCGGCCACAGTTTACTCAGCTGCGTGGTCCTCACCGGCTGCAGACCGCGTCTTCCGCGTCCTCGGTGTCTCACTCTGGCCCGCTCCTGCGTTCTCGTCCGTGTCCGTCCGCACACCTATGCGTCCCTGCACACTGCACCTGCACCTGCACCTGCCTGTACCCACACCATCTCCCCCAGAGATCACCGCAGACCACACCCCCTTGTGTGGCTATGTGCTGGCACACCCTGCCAGCTCTGCCAGGTGTTTTAAATCAGTTATTAGAATGGTGATTGACGAACAGGGGAGGGGAAAATCACTAGTGCAGTGAAAGTCTCACAAACATGCACACACACACACACACACACACATACACACACACACACACACACACACACACACACACACACACACACACACACACACACACACACACACACCCTGTGACAATATAATAGTGCCACATTAACATATATCTTACCATAACAAATTCCAGGAATATCATCTACTGTGTTTCCAAAGGACCTCAGATCCTGAGATACAAAGGTTTAAATTACTTTCACGTTGGATAGCACAGTAGGAGACACATAATTAAAAAGCTGCAGCGTTTGATTCACATAGAAAAACAAAAACTAAACACGAAACAAAACGCATTTGCAAACTGGGACGACCATACCAACCACACAATTAGTGTTGTTCACCATGAAACAATTTCAGACTAGCGTTAAGGTGAACTTAATGCTCATGGACTCAAATAGTTTACACAGAAATACTGTTTCAAGTAGCCTGAAGTTTAGCTTAGTCAGCTCAATTAAAATAACAGTTAATTTGAAAGCTGTCGCTGCAACATTCCTTATGACTGAAGTCCATCAGAATGAGGTTTTGGTTAAAGCTAGCTAAAATGAATAAGTAAGCTGCTTACGATTTCTGGTAAGGGCGACATTGATATTGCACCATAACATTAGCTTACAATGTAACATTGGCTTGTCAGTAATGACAATACATCAAAATAATTCAAAAAGTAAAATCAGCACATAGTGTCTACAGAAATTGTTAAGATTTGTGTCACTAAAGACTGAATTTGAATTATTGTTCAGTTGAATTTGAAAAGCATGATCTGAAATGGAATTTAATGTTTTGAAAGTGAATGTATTTGACTTGAAATTATATTTAACCCACTTTAAAATTGAACTCGCTATATTCCTTTGATAAAAAAAAAATGAAATTTAAATTCAGTTTGCAATTTCAGTTCACAGAATTCAGATTCGGTTTACATTTTCAGTTCAGACATGCACGTCCAGTACATAGTCTGCACCCATGAAGAAGACTAACTGAACTGATTAAGATTTAAACAGATTTTTTTTTTTATTATTCAGATTTAATTTAAATCTTAATTTGATTTAAATTCAGAGTTAAAGTTGCTGATGTGACACTTAAAGATTTGTTTGACTGACACTTTGTTTTTGCACTCGTTTTTGACTCAAACTCTTTTACAACTAAGAGTACATATGCAGTGATTTGACTCGTGTTAAATTAACTCTACACCCGCTGAAATATCACAAACACCCAAAATTTAACTCTTCTCAATGTGCTGTGTACAGTGCTAGCTAACATATCAACTTGTCCTGTCTTGTCTGTGGGATTCCTTCTGGTTCTACATCCTCAGGACAGATGACCACTTTGTCCACATTTAAAGCAATGATCACACTGATCTCCTGACAGTTTTTTCAGCCATGTTTTCTTTTCATGTGCTGTTGAACAGCCGGCCTCAGAGACTCATGATGAGCTGATTTCATCCATCTCCCCTTTGAGCTGTCTGATTGTGTGATGGAGCTCTGTTTCTGTGCTGTTTTCTCAGCTTTGATGGCTTTAACTTTTGTGCCTGTGGATGATGACCATTCGGGACCTGCTGTTGCTTCTGGGATCGGCCGTGTTTCTGCTTTTATTTCCCTCACTTTTAGTTTGTTGTCTCTCCCATTCAACGCTAGCTGCTTCATGTGTCTTTGCTATGAGGACATCATCGGTGACCATGGGATCGTCCAGGTCATTTTTGAGCAGATATTTTACATTGTCACTGATTAGTCCAGTTCCAACAGCTCTTAGAAATTTCCTCTGAACCAGGTCAGGGCTGTACTGTCCATCTGCACCAGGCGCTCTGGATGACACTGGGAGTCTCTCTTTAAGCTCTATCGCTCTGAATAGGAAGTTTTGAGGAGATTCATTACTGTCTTGTGTGATGTTTATGAGATGACGGTATCAATCAGTGGAACTGTCTTCTTTGTAACGACCTTTCAAAATTGTGCGTAGTTGTGAAAGAGTGAGGTCAGTTTCAATTTCCAACATGTCACAGAGGTTTAGACCTGGACTTATGGCTCTGACAACAGCTCCAATCCAGATGTCTTGAAACTTAACAGTAATGCTTCATGTTGCTCCTGTAAGCTAGCTAAAGCCACAACATCTTTACTGGTTTTATCCTCCAGTGCCTGGCTTTGGTCATTACTTGTGTTCTTTTCTTTTGAAACTGAAATTAAGTGGACCAGAAACGCCTGAGCCACCTCCTCATCCTCATTTCAGTTTCAGTTTCAGTTGTTTCACTTATCATCTTCTGTCAGCTGAGATCTTTACTTGCAAACACACTTCTTGAAGCTGCTCCGCTCTAACTTTATCAGAATCGCACTTAGTTGGTCCTGCAGTCGCTCCAGCTCAGGCTCCATCTCCATGACTTGTGCGATGACCAAAATCTCCTGCTGTCTCCAAAGCTCACCGCTGATCCCACTGCTGCCACCAATTTTTGTTGCACACTTTAATGAAGACTCTCAGTGTGACTTTTTATGTTTCCTTTTAATGCTGTAAAAAAACACACATACAGAAAATGTCAACAATAACAATAACTGTCCTGGACAAACCTTTGATGTCTTTGCTCACCTCGCCCTCTACATGCACGAGTATTATTTCCTTCCACTGTCACACAGCTGAACAGATCATTTACTGTGAACGAGTCCATGTAGAAAATATCAAAATACATCATTTCTGCAGCATGTTATGAATCTCTACATTTGACATCTACCTCACATTTCCTTATGAAATCATGAACTGGAGGATTAATTAAATAACCCTTTGTGTGACTGGATCAGAAACACCTTCAATTATATTCACTGATTTTATTTTTACATTTGTACAAGTGAAAATATATTTAATAAAGCTTTGTTCAGGATAAAACTCATCAATAGAGGAATACGTCTGAGTGCACAAGATACATAAACCTCATAGATTCAAACTCTTTGAGTGACATTAAAAACAGAAAAATGGAGATGAAGAGAGAAAAAACCTGATGAGTCATCCATCATTGTGCTGGAGTTAGGGGAATAAATACACCAATATAATAATAATAAGGTGTTATTTTAAGATTCCTGTTCCAGTGGACGTCCTGCTGCAGGTCAGTGTGTATGAAACACTTTGTGAACACATCCTCACAGAGTGGAAATCATCTCTGTAGTGGAGGGAGGTGGCTCTTTAAAGAGCTTTAAGACCACTCACACAACAGGTTTTATCTGATGTGGTTCAGCACCTCAGACAGCGACAGCACCTCACCCCTCCCAGGACAGGAGGACGGACAGCTCCTCCTGGACTCACCTGAGAGACAACATGAGTGTCCACTGAACTTTTAAACATGCTGTGTATGAGCCGTTTTACTCATGTCGTTTTTTGGTTTTGTTTTTGTCACTTACACAATCACCACAAGGGGGCACTTTAGGTAAACCAGCAGGTAGACACTATAAAAGAGTCAGAGGTGAAGCAGTGATTTAGGGAACAGGAAGAGCACACGGTTTTTACCACTGATAGACATCACAGTTACCCTCATCACACATATCACCTTTGAAGTAAGCTGTCTAAACCTGTTCTTTCATTTGGATCAATAAAAGCAAAGAAATAAAGCAACAATAATCTGGGATTGGACACTGGACTTTTTTAAGAAGTGCGTCAAAAACATCTCACTCCTGCACCCAGACAGAGACTAAAATCAGAGCAGATGAGTCACTACATGCTGCATTTGAAGTGTTTGACACGGGCAGTCTGAAGGTCCTAACCTGTTGTTGCAGAGCTGTTTGTCTTCATGTTGTGTTCTTACCAAATGTGAATAAACTCATTCTCTCCAGTGAATTAGACACAAAGTCAGACGTGTTTCAACACAAGTTCCTGTCAGACAACGTGGATGATACAAACTGCTTGAATGGAGCAGGTTATATTTGAGAATTTGTGATGTGCTCAACATGAGACTCTCTTCATTCACTTATTCACTCCATGATCTGTCAGAAAGTCTCCAAAGAGGAGTTTGGATTGTTCCACCTTTGACCTCCCTCTTTCTTTTAGTTTGCTCCAGTGTTTGTGTTTTTTTCCACCAGCTGGTTCTCCTGCTTGGTGTATTAGAAACATTTCTAACAAAGAGAATTTAAAAGACAAAACAAAGAGGTCAGATGTTCCCAGACCTCCGTTTGTTTTACTTTGGAACAGGAGGTTTCTTTTTGTCTCCACTCGGTTTGTCCCACAGATGAGTTTAACACAAAGTTTAACTGGAGTCATGATGCTTGTGGAGACTGGACGAAACAGAAACAGAAGTTTGGATATGATGTGGTACTTGACTATGCATACGCTTTGGACCTGCACACAAGTCAGAAAGTTTTGGGTCCAGGTCCCAAATCACTGATCTCACACACTGGACAGTCACATCCTGCTGTCCCCCCAGCTCTGCATTTTAGGAGACACATCAGTAACACAAATACCAAACCATACATCTAGTGCACCCCTCACAGCCCAGAAGACAATCCTTCTAAACTGGAATTCAAAACAAAACATAAAGATTACACATGTGAAAAAGCTTCCAGTGGAACATATATCCCTAGAAAAACTGTCAGCCTCACTTTATTTATTTATTTATTTATTTATTTAGGTCACGTCAGCACACTTATACAACATCACACATTGTCAATAGTTGATCAAATTGTACATGTCCGAAAGGGAAGACGGGAGAAGCAGAGCTTATCTAGTCCCGTCCCCATTTCCTCAATATTTAGTCTCCTCTTTTCCACATATCATCAGATTATTATGAATTTGTATTCCATTTACAGAAGTTTGACCGTCACTTCATTCACTATTATTGTTTAGGTACATTCTGTCTTTCCTGCTGTCTTACAGACTAAACAACCCACATTTCATCCAAGGTCTGTTCTCTCTGCTTTGTTTTTTAAGCTTCAACGCTCTCATGGGGCAATGTTTATCAAACAGCTTTGTGAATGTCTGTAAGAAGCTGCTGTTAGAATTGTTCACATCTGTAGCCTTGAGGACTTCTTCCCATTTTTCTTCTTGTAGAGAACTTTTCAATCTGTTTATATATACCTCTGATTTAATTCTTCTGTTAATTGTTGTATTCTGCATCTCTTTCCCCTCATAGGTCTGGTCATAGACCACAAAAATTGGTAGATGATCGCTTATGTCATTCACAAACAGCCCACTTATTAAATTATCCTCGAGCACATTAGAAAAATGTTGTTAATTAGTGTAGCACTGTGTTTTGTGATTCTGGTCGGGTGAGTGATAAGTGGTTCGAATCCTAAACTGTACAAGGAGTTTAAGAACTCCTCATTGAGCTTCTGTTTATTTGGGTTTAGTAAGTCAATGTTAGTATCACCACAGATAAAAACCCTTTTTCTGCCCAATTTTGAGAAAAGATCTCCAGCATATGTGATGAAGTTGTTCAAATTCGAACCCGGTGCTCTGTAGATACAACAGATGATAATATTACAATTTTCCTTTAGATGTATTTCAACCGTAATGCATTCTAACATGTTTTTAACTGCTGCAGATATGTCCTTCAACACTTTGAATTTGATATTATCAGCAATGAACAGTGCGATCCCTCCTCCACCTTTCTTTTCTCTGTTCATACAGACAAAGTTATATCCTTCAAGTTCAAAGTCCATACCTTTCTCTTCGTTAATCCGTGTTTCTGCTTTTGCAATAATGTCACAAGGGTTCTTAAAGTCCATCAGGTATTCCTTTATTTGATCAAAATTGGTGTAGAGGCTCCTGCTGTTCAAATGGATAATTTTCAGCTTGTTGTTCATGTTAATTCTTGTATTATAATCCTGTTCCATGTAGTAGTTGCAGTTAATCGATTTGTTGCTATAAAAACAGTTATTGGGTCGATGTTTATGTTTGGGTTATTGCAGCCCGAACAGTTCTGGTCAACATTTTGATTTTTTATTAGATCCCGATGCCCATGTTTTCTGATCCAGTCAGGTGAATCCAAGTGTTCATGATCCAAGTTACAGTTCATTAGCTCCATTTCCTCAGATTGTGTTGAGGTTTTGAAGCTTTTGTTATCTATTTAGGCGTTCAATTTGTCCAGATCCTCCATGCTCTTGACCAGCACCGTCTTTGTTTGTTCTGGGGCTTCTCCGTTGGTTCTTATGAGTATTTTGCAGTTTGCCGTCCAGGTGCTTTTTATCTTCCCGGCCTTTTTTAGCTCTCGTGCTTTCTTGGCCATCTCTGCGTTTTTTTTGGTCAGGTTTTCATTGAAGAACACTGTTGAGCCTTTGAGTTTTGGGCCCTGTTTCAGCAGCGCTATCTTATGTTTTCTGTTTGTGAATCTCAATTTCACACTTTTCCCACCGTTTGCCCCTGTCCAGGGCATGAGGTGACAGTATTCCACGTTGTTGAAATCCATCTCGATTTTCTTTGATTCCATGAAATCAGCCACCTGTCTCTCCACCGTCTTGATGTCCTCTTCGTCATGATCACTGTCATGCTCTCCTGCCCGTCTGTTTGTCAGTGCTTTCGCGTAGGATTGCGGTTTGATCTTTATGCCGGTTACGATCACATCATTTAGCCTGGTTTGTTGATCCAGGTCTTCGACTCGCGCTTCCAGCTGTTTGATCATCTCAGAATGTTTTTTGCTGTAATCCTGCAGCTGTTTGTGTTCTCTCTGAAGGTTTTTTTTAACTCAGTGAGAACTGATTCTATCTTCAGATTCAGATCTTGCTGGCCTCTCAGGATTTCATGAATCTCCTCTGCCATGTTTGTGTCGGGTCCGGAACCCGAATCCGGATTTTTTGTCTTGGACTTTCCCTCCTTACTGCCTCCCATTTTGTGAGTTTTGAATAGTCTTCATTCTGCTGCAGCTGCTATCCAAGGACAGAGCTCACAGATATGCGTCCGTCTCCCATGGAGGACAGAATGAACTCACTCAACAATAAAACAGCTGACTTCTACAAAACCTGGTCCACATTCATCAAGAAACTAAAACTCTCTCTCTCTACACACACACACACACACACACACACACACACACACACACACACACACACACACACACACACACACACACACGTTCTCTCTCATCACAGTGGAGGAGCCTCTGGTCACTTTCAGGGGAAGATCGTCCACTGTGACGTTTGGACTGGTCTTATAGATGAGTGGCAGGAGCTCCACCCACTTGTCCCAAACCTCCCTGATAGCTGCCAGTTTGTCTTCTTGAGGACGGCCTTGTCTTGTATCACGGCTGACACACAGAACCACCTGTGACAACATGTCAAGTTTCAGGTGGTCATTTCATGATGGCCTGAAAAAATTGTCTGAGCAGACTCTGCGTCCTGTAAACTGCAGGTAGATCAGTTTCTGGATTTGTTCACAGCAGTCAAAATCACAAGACCCGTGTATGCTAACCCATCCTCACCGTCAGTTTCCTGGCCTCTCTCCTCCTCACCAGTTTGGTGATCAAATATATAATCAGAGCCTCACTATCTGTATGTGGACCTGCCATGGTGCTGCCACATGATGAACTGTGATCAAGGCCTCAAAAAGCAGCACTGTATTTACCAAAGCTACCAGAAAAGTTCAGTATTATTGAAACTGAAACTTCCTGTAAGAAGTTGGTTTGGGATGGTTAAAACCTGAACCCTAAAGTTTGGACCATCTTTAGGACTGTCTTTGTTGTTGACAAACTTGATGACTTGGTGTAAAAAAGTTTAGTTGTTGTTCCAAAAACCATGACGGCAGACTGTAGGGTTTGAGAATAAGAAAAACAGAGTGGAGTATCAGAGTGATCCACACGGCTGCTTCATCACATCTGACTGCTGTTTGTTCCATTAGAAGGTTAGTCAGCACCATCTAGTGCTCAGATAGTAGACCTGCATCATGTGATCCGTGTGTAATCTGACACTGACTGGGTTTCTGCCACAGGTGAGAGGAGTTCTGACGTCACTCTGAAGTTATGAGGATGTGACAGTCTCCTCAGATCAAAGGCACACAGACACCTGAGGCCTATAGCACGAAGCAGGATTAATGTCTTAGCAAGGTCACTTCAGGGTTAACCCTGGTTTACTGATAGCACAAAGCCAGTTCAATTCTTATCTAGATAGATCACCACGGTAACCTATTCTGAACGGCTAACCTGCTCCAGAGCAAGATAAGTTTGAGTTTGAATCTGATTCTATAAAGTGTCCCACCTACTGGCCAATCAGCTTCTCAGAAACAGGCGAGAAACAGACTCCCCTAAATCAAATTGAACCATACAGTTAGAGTATACCAGGGAGGGATACTCAAGGTAATCAAACTTTATTTATAAAGCTCCTTTCATACATTCAAAGACAACACAAAGTACTTGGCAAATAAAAGGATGTGATGCTTGATGTGAAACGGCACATTATTCTATCATGTCATTCCTACACTTCATTCACCGTGTTTGAAGGCTTTCTTTATTAAAGAGGGAGAGTGTATACGAGTCCGGCTGCTGATTTGTAAACTGTTAATTTGGGTCAGACATTAACTCTGTATTGTGGTGACAACTTTAATCTTAATTTAAACATGATATGACATGAAACAAACGCAGTGATGTTTTTGTACTGATTTTTCATTTGCCCCCACGTCTTTTTCACTCCAGAGGGATGACATCGGAATGAGATAATAACTGCAGTACACACAACTCATTTTCCCAGTATATTGATTCGTGAGATACACGAGTGTGATCAGTGTCATATTGAGCCATTGAAGAATAACTTACTTATTTACACAGTCTGTTATACGCTGCCATGCATTCGGTCTGTGATTGGCAGCTGTCACGGTGTTTCCCCTCTCTGTGATTTGGGCTTTTTCCTCCTCATATTTCATTAATATTAAACGTTGTTCTTCACAAGTGACGCACGGAGCACGGAGCTCTGTCACTCTGTTCTGTGTGTTTAGTGTTTATGACTGTGATTGGTCAGCTGCCTCTGAGCCCTCCCCTTATACGTGCGCGTTCATGGCTCTTGATGAGACAAACCTCGGTCGAGTTATTGTGTTGATAACCTGCGTCGTGCTATCGATTATCCTGATTGTCACTGTTGCACTTAGTCAGCCCTGGATTCATGCGAGTTATCCAGGATACGCTGACCGCGCTTCGTGCTACAGGCCCCAGGACGGACGAGGCTCAGACGAGCAGCTTCTTCTCTCCACACATGAAGCTGGAAAGTGTCTGTAAGCTGACCTGAACTCACTTCAACAGGTGAGGATCCCTCCAGAGAAACCTGTCCCTGTTTGATGATCAGGATCACTGAGCTCACATGCGGCTGGATCACTGTTGAACTGTAGAAATGTTTCTGGATGCTGATTGGCTGTTTGAAACGTGTTGTGGAGTTTCTCTCTGAGTTAAAGAGCAGTGATTTGACAGAGATTGATCTGTTTTATAGTTTGTGTTTGAGGAGTCGAGTCAGACTGGAATCTGAGTCACACCATCAGTGAGAAAACAGGGAGTGTCTGAACCGGTCTGACAGCCTGGATCAGCTCGGCTCAGGTGCTTTGATTTATTAACTCTTTATACTCTGAAGTGAACAGTGTCGTGGCGTGGGGATTTTTTTTTGAGGAAGCCAAGTGAGACAAATCCTCTAATCTGTATGTTTTATAGGGAGTTAGGAACATAAAAGACTATGTTGCAGCTTGTATATCGCTATTTCATGTAATGGAATGACCGGTTAAGAGCGTCCAGAGAGCGCTCATTTTACGTACACACGCTTGTTATGTAACAGACACTTTGAACACGGACACACACCCTTTCAGCCCCCCCCTCCCTCAGTCACTCATTAACACACATTGTCCTCTTGATTTAGCTTAAATGTCAGCACAAATATGCTTATCTCCCTCCTTTTCATTCAGCGGCTCGATAACGACGACACTGTGATTTGATTGGTTTAAGGCCAAAGACAGGGTGGCTTCCCTTGACACAGTGTTAACTAATCACAGATGAGCAGTGTCATGACGACAGCCTCATCTGATTGGTTAATCATTCTTGATTTTTTCACAAAGGGACGCCAACTCGGCCTGGCCTCCTTGCAGACAACAGTGTGCAATACCGTATTTTCACCACTCATTCGCCACATAACATTTAGGAGGGCGCTGTTGTACACATTGTAAAATGCTCAATAAGTAGAGGAGAGAAATAAGGAAGAGATGACAGTGACGGAACACAGAAATATCGAAACTGTTAAAAGGAGTATTTTTATTAAAACACAGCAACAGTCTGAAAAAAGAGAGGAAGCATGGCTTCCCTTGGCCTCCGGGAGAAAACGCCACTGGAAGTGAAGAGCGTGGATGAAGGTTGGACAATAAAATGTGTGTTACACTGGCGGCTCTAGAACATTTATCATGGGGGGGGGGCAAAGGGGTGGCAGAAGGTTTAGACAGGGTGGCATGGGACGTCCTCAGATCAAAGGCACACAGACACCAGGACGGACGAGGCTCAGACGAGCAGCTTCTTCTCTCCACACATGAAGCTGGAAAGTGTCTGTAAGCTGACCTGAACTCACTTCAACAGGTGAGGATCCCTCCAGAGAAACCTGTCCCTGTTTGATGATCAGGATCACTGAGCTCACATGCTGCTGGATCACTGTTGAACTGTAGAAATGTTTCTGGATGCTGATTGGCTGTTTGAAACGTGTTGTGGAGTTTCTCTCTGAGTTAAAGAGCAGTGATTTTACAGAGATTGATCTGTTTTATAGTTTGTGTTCGAGGAGTCGAGTCAGACTGGAATCTGAGTCACACCATCAGTGAGAAAACAGGGAGTGTCTGAACCGGTCTGACAGCCTGGATCAGCTCGGCTCAGGTGCTTTGATTTATTAACTCTTTAAACTCTGAAGTGAAGAGCTGGATGAAGGTTGGACAATAAAATGTGTGTTACATATTGTTGTGGTCACCATAGTGTGTTTATGGGAGAGTGTGGGGGGGCTGAGTTTGGGCTCCTCAGATCCTGTTTGGGGCTCCAACAAGGTTTGTGTCAGTCCTGAATATCTGAGTCATGTTCCTGAGAGGAAGGAGAACTGATGTGTGTCCTGTGCTGTGAAGCTTGTTGTAATGAATGAACATGTTGTTGTGTTTGTGTGAAGGTGGGGGCTCTGCTATGAATCAGTGTGAGGACAGAGAGGAGGGAGCCCCTCCCTCTAAAACCCTCCCTCTGTGTGGGGACCATGAGAGCCAGACCAGAGCTCAGAGGTGAGACCAGGATCTCTAACTGTCCATGACCTGACATCACTGCACCATCATTATTCACTTATTCACACTCACAGCTCTGTGTGTGTGTGTGTGTGTGTGTGTGTGTGTGTGTGTGTGTGTGTGTGTGTGTGTGTGTGTGTGTGTGTGTGTTTTGAAGCAATAAGCAGCAGCATGGACCAGACTCTCCTGGACCTGGACCTGCTCCCAGCTCTGTGTCCTTAAAGAGTGATCAGTCTATGGTTGACCCTCTTCTCTTCAAATCTGTCCGTCAGTCTGATGATCTAAAGTAAAAATCCATCACTGTGTTTTTATCAGAATTCAAACATTTGAAAAGTTTGTGTTAAATTTCAGCAGCACTCAAAGCTGGAAGATTTTCAGTGTTCATGTTTATTCATCAGTGTTTGTGATTCTGTCAGTGTCAAACATCAGAGACCAGACTCTCCTGGACCTGGACCTGGACCTGGACCTGGACCCAGCTGTGTCTCCTTTAAGAGTGATTGGTCTATGGGTCATCCTATTGATTTCAAATCTTCAGAGATGAGTGTTGATGAAAGGTGAGCCTCTCAAAGTGAACTTCCTGTTGTTGTGTGTGAAACATTTGATCCTAACTGTGGTTGGTGTTTTCTCTGTGAAGCTGAACATGTTTCAGTCTTTGTGTTTCTATCAGGATCCAACAGCAGGAAACAGGACTGGAGGCAGAAAGAAGTGGACTCAGCATGTATCTTCATGTGTGTCCTGTGTTTGTAGGAGGATCCAGCAGATGGAGTCGATCACATCAACACTGTGTGTCATTATATTATAAACACTACATGATCTTCTATTTGTTCCACAGAGTTCAGCAGCAGAGATCAGAGGCTCCCATTGGTCAGTCTGCCCAGCAGCATCACACACAGCTGGACTCCATATTGATGGTGTGTAAATGTACACACACACACACACACACACACACACACACACACACACACACACACACACACACACACACACACACACAGCTCCTCCTGAGCCTCAGAGCACACACTCATTCTGTTTGGATCTTTCTGAATAGTTTCCTGGTTACCCTGCAAACATCATCTCTGCCTGAATTCTCTTCACACTCAGTGTTTGACTGATTGAATGAAGCCGCACATTTCTGAGCTGCACACACTCAGAGTGTGAATTTGAGTTTGAAGTTAAAATATTGAACACAACCATCATAAAATCAATAGAACAGAGGATCACTGACAAATTGATCTGTTTCATTCATAAAGTTCAATAACGGATAGAAAATAAATATTCATCATCAGTTGTTTTCTCTCATTTATTTTCCTGTTTATTCTCTTTTTTATGAAGAGAATTTTAAAAAAAATCTTGTGACATTTCCTTTAGAGGTCAAAAAGTTTCATTCATGAGCATGAGGTCTGTAAAGAGTAACAGGATTTCTGTTTTCCCTGAAACCTTATAAATAACTAATATCCAGTGTTCCTGAGACATCATAAACTAGGTTCATTTAATAGGTTTCAGGGTTTATGATCAGTTCTAGATAAAGGATCAATAATTAATAAATAATCCAATAATGAGGTGTTTTTTTCTGGTTAAGTGATCCGTGTGCTTCTAAACAGGACACAGAATAAACAGAGGTCAGGTTTTCTTCATGTGAAAGTGTTTGTTAAACAGGTTAAAAACACAGACAAAGCTCTGTTACTGTTTTTATTTGATTAGAGTTATTACAGCGCACATGAGCAGACACACAAACAGCTGTTAGAGCTGACTGACAGATGATCCAGAGGTGATCAGCTGTTAGAGCTGACTGACAGATGATCCAGAGGTGATCGGCTGTTAGAGCCGACTGACAGATGATCCAGAGGTGATCAGCTGTTAGAGCCGACTGACAGATGATCCAGAGGTGATCAGCTGTTAGAGCCGACTGACAGATGATCCAGAGGTGATCAGCTGTTAGAGCTGACTGACAGATGATCCAGAGGTGATCGGCTGTTAGAGCTGACTGACAGATGATCCAGAGGTGATCAGCTGTTAGGGCCGACTGACAGATGATCCAGAGGTGATCGGCTGTTAGAGCCGACTGACAGATGATCCAGAGGTGATCGGCTGTTAGAGCCGACTGACAGATGATCCAGAGGTGATCAGCTGATGCTATCATCACTAAAACATGTCGCTTCATGTGACGCTCTGGAGGAGAGGACGTCTCATTTCTCTTGAAACAAATCTCCTTGTTTCCTCTCTCCTCTCTTCATTTCCTTCATCTCTCCTTCATCTCTGGTGGGAGGGACTAATACTCAAGTGAACAATTTATGTGGAGGAAGGAAGGATGGAACTTTGGCGCTTTGAGATGCACCCAAAGACTCAGGCTGTTTTCCAAAGCGCCCTCTACATATTACATGTGAATGTAGTCTGACTGTTCTGTTGGGTCTGTTTTGAAGAATACTAATTTGTTTTTTGGAAAATGAAACTACAGCTAATGGATTTTTAATATCTGTCTTTTTTTATAAATGTATAAAACAAAATATGTGTCCATCTTGATATTTCAGTTATTAATATGCAAAGAGATTTCCTGATGGAGTATTTTATTTAAATCAATCAGTGGTAGAGATACAGGAACAATACAGTAACAGATAGGTTGAATTAAAGGTAAAGAAAATATAGATAAAAATAAATATATTAAGCAAGGGAAGATAATAGTTATTATATCACAGCGAGGAGTTGTTTTAATTCATTGTATATTTTTCAATGGTTCAGTGGTTTATGGAACATTTTAAATTCATTTAAAAAAACAACAAATTCAGGCAGAGATTTCAGGGTCTGAAGGGGTTTATGAATAACACATTTAAAAAGGTATTAAAATTATATTAAGGGGTTGACTTTTTATTTTTACAGCTCATGGAAAAACCACTTCCATATAATCCATGTATGGTTTAAAAAAAAGTTAATTTGTGGTTTATTTGGACTTTAATGGTAAATGGACCAGTACTTATATAGCGCTTTTCTAGTTGTTCTGACCACTCAAAGCGCTTTACACTGCTAGTTTCATTCACCCATCCACACCACATTCACACATACTGATTGTACAAAGATCTATTGTTTAACTAACACATTCATACCTATTCATACACCACTGATCAACAGTGGGAGCAATTGGGGGTTCAGTGTCTTGCTCAAGGACACTTCGGCATGTGACTGCAGGAGCTGGGAATCAAACCCTCGACCTTCCGATTGAGAGATGACAACTCTACCACTGAGCCACAGTCGCTGGTTAATGGATTTGTAGAAGTGAAAACCTCTTTTAAGACTAGAAGTGACAAGACAAACAGCATTAGTGCAGTGCATTGTGGGAAACAGTTTGCCAGGTAGAGTGGCCTGATGCATACTGAGAAATTTTCCAGGTTCATTAGGACATTCTCTCTCTTTTTCTCTATTTGCCCCCCGCCTCTTTCTCTAACCCCATCACAGACTCTCTCCTGTCTGTCATGAGTCTGGTTCTGTCCGAGGTTTCTGCCTGTTAAAGGGAAGTTTTTCCTCTCCATTGTAACTCACTAAATGCTGTAAAGGTCTGTTCTCATGGTGGGTTAAGATGAGATCAGACTTCTTATCTTGTCTTGATTTTGGGTCTCTGTTAATAAAAGTTGTTATCATTTACAGGTCTAGACCTGTTAATGTTTTTAGAAAGCGTCTTGAGAGAACGTTTGTTATGAATTGGCGCTGTATAAACAAAGATTGATTGATTGAATTTTTGTCATACTGCAGATTTTGCAGGTTTTCACATACTGCTGACTACATATTGAATCTCAGCTGAATCAGATGGGCACTGCTGGTGTAGTAGAGCAGCCTTTCTCGCGTACCGTACCACAAGTGGTGCTCAGGCTCCCATTAGTGGCATGTGGAGGAATCACTGAATGAAATATTAATAAAATGAATTCAAATAAAGGGCGCGGTCACACAGGCCATCCAAACTGTGCTGAACTCAAGCACGATTACCCCTTCCCATAGCGCTGCTCCTCTGCTGGCCATTACAGCCCGTAGTCACACTACTCCAACATGAACCAGACTTTAGACACAGACATGGCCCGCCTACGTCACCATGAAGAGTCTGTTTACATGGAGCGCAGTCTCATCAGAGTCAGCACAATAAGACACAGAGAACAGGATTAAAACTTTAGAGACTTTTTGGCTCATGTTAAGTTGTTTTGGTCCAACACAGCCCTCTAACACCCCCGTTATCAACAATAACGGTCGAGAGGAGCAGTCGCAGCGATAGTTTCCGTGTACTCGTTCATGAAGTGTACGGAGTCATTTATATGGTACAGTTTCTTTTAATGTTTTACATTTAAACATAGTGTTAATGTTCAAACTGTGTATTTCTATTGTTTGAAATAATTAAAATGCTTATTGAGAATAAAACCCTCACCTCATTATTGAACTGTGCATAGATTTAGCTGAATACTCAGGCCGACTGCACTACTTGATTAATATCAGTCATCATGGTGGTTCTTTCAAGAACTTTCTGAGGTGGTACTTGGTGTAAAAAGTTTGAGAACCACTGGTGTAGACGGAAACCAGTGGAAAACAGCCTCAGACTTTGTGAGCAGAGTCCACAAAGTGAGTCCAGTTTGAGCTTTAAACAACACAAACACTTTGCTTCATGTTAATGACAGCTGCTGCTTTCAGCTTCATTCTAATAAACACATCACGTCTAAAGTCACTGCAGACTTTTTCTGCATGAAAGCACACCAGGAGATTTCTCCAACATGAAGTTCATTTCAGAGAAACTTGATTTGTAGAAGACAGGAGCATCCACAGACTAAGAGGTGAAGCAGTTTTGTGATCCAGTCTCCATGCTGGACTCTGCAGACCAGCAGGCTTTCTGTCTGTCACACATGATCTGATGTTACCTTCTACAAGCTCAACCTGACATTTTCTTCTGTTCCAGCTGCTCCAGGAGAACATTATCAGCTTCGTAAAGAGCCAGCTGAAGAAGATCCAGAGAGCTCTGAGTCCAGATTACCCAGAATGCTTTGAGAGTCAGAGTGAGGATGAGGATGAAGAGCAGAGGAGGAGCAGAGAGGCGTTCCTGAAGATCACTCGTCACTTCCTGAGGAGAATGAAGCAGGAGGAGCTGGCTGAGTGTCTGCAGAGCAGTAAGAGGATCTGAACACATTTAACATGATGGAAAGAGGAAACATGGGAGAGGTTTACATTTCAAACTCTGCTCTTCATATGATGAACACGTTTGTATCACATCTATGAGCTGTGACAAACTGTTCACAACTGATGAGCTGAAGAGATTTCAGAGAGGAGCCAAATCAAATCCATCCTGATGTCTGAAAGCTGAAACTCATCAGACTGATTGTAGCTTCAGCTCATTCATTACATTTCTTTTTTCTTCATTCAGGAACTGAAGCTGCAGAGTGCACCCGTAAAGTGAAGTCTGGGCTGAAGGAGAGGTTCCAGTGTGTGTTTGAGGGGATCGCTAAAGCAGGAAACCCAACCCTTCTGAAGCAGATCTACACAGAGCTCTACATCACAGAGGGAGGGACTGGAGAGGTCAATGAGGAACATGAGGTCAGACAGATTGAAGCAGCATCCAGGACACCAGACAGAGCAGAAACAAGCATCAGACAAGAAGACCTCTTTAAAGGCCCACCTGGAAGACAGGAACCAATCAGAAGAGTGCTGACAAAGGGAGTGGCTGGCATCGGGAAAACAGTCTTAACACAGAAGTTCACTCTGGACTGGGCTGAAGACAAAAGCAACCAGGACATCCAGTTCATATTTCCATTCACCTTCAGAGAGCTGAATGTGCTGAAAGAGAGAAAGTTCAGCTTGGTGGGACTTGTTCATCACTTCTTTCCTCAAACCAAAGAAGCAGGACTCTGCAGGTTTGAAGAGTTCCAGCTCCTCTTCATCTTTGATGGTCTGGATGAGTGTCGACTTCCTCTGGACTTCCACAACAATCAGATCCTGACTGATGTCACAGAGTCCACCTCAGTGGATGTGCTGCTGACAAACCTCATCAGGGGGAACCTGCTTCCCTCTGCTCGCCTCTGGATGACCACACGACCTGCAGCAGCCAATCAGATCCCTCCTAGGTGTGTTGACATGGTGACAGAGGTCAGAGGGTTCAGTGACCCTCAGAAGGACGAGTACTTCAGGAAGAGGTTCAGAGATGAGGAGCAGGCCAGAACAATCATCTCCCACATCAAGACCTCCAGAAGCCTCCACATCATGTGCCACATCCCGGTCTTCTGCTGGATCACTGCTACAGTTCTGGAGGACCTGCTGAAGACCAGAGAGGGGGGGCAGCTGCCCAGGACCCTGACTCAGATGTACATCCACTTCCTGCTGGTTCAGTCCAAACTGAGGAACATCAAGTATGAAGGAGGAGCTGAGACTGATCCAGTCTGGAGTCCAGAGAGCAGGAAGATGATGGAGTCTCTGGGAAAACTGGCTTTTGATCAGCTGCAGAAAGGAAACCTGATCTTCTATGAATCAGACCTGACAGAGTGTGGCATCAACATCAAGGAGGCCTCTTTGTACTCAGGAGTGTTCACACAGATCTTTAGAGAGGACAGAGGACTGTACCAGGACAAGGTGTTCAGCTTCATCCATCTGAGCGTTCAGGAGTTTCTGGCTGCTCTTCATGTCCATCTGACCTTCACCAAGTCTGGACTCAACCTGATGGAAGAACAACAAACAGGATCCTGGTGGTCTATAACCTCTAGAGTCAAACCTGAACTGAAACACCTCCATCAGAGTGCTGTGGACAAGGCCTTACAGAGTCCAAACGGACACCTGGACTTGTTCCTGCGCTTCCTCCTGGGTCTCTCACTGCAGACCAATCAGAGTCTCCTGACAGGTCTGCTGACACAGACAGGAAGTGACTCACAGACCAATCAGGAAACAGTCCAGTTCATCAAGGAGAAGCTCAGTGAGGATGTGTCTGCAGAGAAAAGCATCAACCTGTTCCACTGTCTGAATGAACTCAATGATCGGTCTCTACAGGACCAGATCCAACAGTACCTACAATCAGGACGTCTGTCCACAGAGAAACTGTCTCCTGCTCAGTGGTCAGCTCTGGTCTTCATCTTACTGTCATCAGACAAAGATCTGGACCTGTTTGAACTGAAGAAATACTCTGCTTCAGAGGAGGCTCTTCTGAGGCTGCTGCCAGTGATCAGCGCTGCAAACAAAGCTGTGTGAGTGAATGAGAGACATTTGAAACATAAATGATTCTGTTCATGACTCTGAAAACATTTGTTTGTTCTCTTTACATGATCTCCTTCAGGCTGAGTGGATGTAACCTGTCAGAGAGAAGCTGTGAAGCTCTGTCCTCAGTCCTCAGCTCACAGTCCTCCAGGCTCGGAGAGCTGGACCTGAGTCACAACGATCTGCAGGATTCAGGAGTGGAGACTCTGTCTGCTGGACTGAAGAGTCCACAATGTAAACTGGAAACTCTCAGGTCAGGTCTTTGGCTCCCCCTGCTTGAGGTTAGAGATAAAGAAATAGTGATACTCAGTGGACTTTTTCTTATTGCATGATTCTTTTTCTAACCTCAGACTGTCAGGATGTCTGATCACAGAGAGAGGCTGTGCTTCTCTGGCCTCAGCTCTGAGCTCCAACCCCTCACACCTGAGAGAGCTGGACCTGAGCTACAATCATCCAGGAGACTCAGGAGTGAAGCAGCTTTCTGCTGGACTGGAGGATCCACTCTGCAGACTGGACACACTGAGGTATAACCAGACAACAAGAGCTCAAAGACTGAATCTGTTGGATTCTTTTCAGAGTAGTGATTGGACCTGAACAAGGAAACACACAGACCAGCAGAAGAGCATCAAATAGAAACAAAACTCTGTTTAATAGAAACAGCAGCATGTCTTCACTTCTTTGATGGTTCTGTTCTCTATAGAAAAAGTCCCATCTGAGCGTTCATCCTCTTATAATGTGTGTGAGCATGAAGAAGGCAGATGTTACATCATCAGAACATCAGAATGATTGAAAATATGTAGAAATATAAAGAGCTCATCTCTAGGAGACAGTGTTGTCTGATCAACTTAAAATGATCAAATATTACAGACGTGAATTTTTCCTGCTGACTCCTACAAAGAGTGGACTACTTTAAAGAGACAGATCAGAGGGAGAGCAGGATTTGGCATCACTCATTTCAAAGAGGACATGAGGAGCAGGATGTGGACTTTATGGATCCAAAGAGCAACAGGCAGCCTTTGCTTTTTGACTCTTTTTGTTCTTCTTTTTCTGCCAGGATCTCAACACTGTCAGAAAAAGTGAGAGAGTGATGGAGACAGTTGGCTCAGATGAGTTTCAGCCTGTTTCTCTGTCACAGTGACAAACTGAGGATCACTGCTTCATGTTGAGCAGCAGTTTGGACTCATGTTGGACAGAAAATCATTCTGACTGTGTTTCTTCCTCCAGGGTGGACCATGGTGGACAGCAGAGGTTAAAACCTGGTCTGAAGAAGTGTAAGTGTGGAATCAGTTTGACTCCTGATGAGCAAACAGCAGACTGTCAGCTAACAAAGAATAAAGCCTTCAGGTGTGTCTGATGATAAACTGCTGCTGTGTTTTGTCTTTTTCTCTCCATCAGATTTCTGTGAATTCACTCTGGACTCAAACACAGCACACAGAGAGCTCAGACTGTCTGAAAACAACAGGAAGGTGACACATGTGAGAGAGGATCAGTCATATCCTGATCATCCAGACAGATTTGACTACTGGGAACAGCTGCTGTGTAGAGATGGTCTGACTGGTCGCTGTTACTGGGAGGTCGAGTGGAGAGGAGAGGTTTTTATATCAGTGAGTTACAGAAGAATCAGAAGGAAGGGACACAGTCCTGACTGTGTGTTTGGATATAATGATCAATCCTGGAGTCTGATCTGCTCTGATAAAGGTTACTATGTCCTTCACAATGACAGAGTAACACACCTCCCTCTCTCCTCGTCCTCTGTCTCTCACAGAGTAGCAGTGTATGTGGACTGTCCTGCTGGCACTCTGTCCTTCTACAGAGTCTCCTCTGACACACTGATCCACCTCCACACCTTCAACACCACCTTCACTGAACCTCTGTATCCTGGGTTTAGGTTGTGGTTTCCTGGTTCCTCGGTGAGAGTGTGTTGTGTGTAGGAGGGAGAGTCTCCTCCTCTCTACACAAACACAAACAGCTGCTGAAGAACAGTTCACCCTCTGCACTAACACACACAAACTTCAGCTGATTCTTTGACTCTTTCTATCCTGTCACATCAGTCTGAATGTTATCAAAGAGCAGGACTCAGTGGAAAACTGACTGACTGAACTTGACTTATTTACATCTCTATGCTGAAAAAAATCAGGCCTCATTCAGACTGTTTTTCTTCAATGTGTTTGATAAAAAGTGAGTCAGAAAAGTCTGAGTCAGATTCTTTCAACTGATCAATGAAATCAATGAATCATTTTTCTGTCTGTTACTACGAGCATGTCTTAATCCAAAAATCACATTTACCCTAAATGTATATAAACGTGTAATATTATAAATCTATGTTCAGGAATCTGAAGAAAACAGTGACACAGTTTGGACTCATTTATTAGACAGACTGTTTTTGTTTTAATGGTGAATCAGAAAATCAATCTGACACAAACTCTGGATTGATTCTGTGTAATGTTGATTTGAATAAAGTTGTGTTCAGCATTTTGTTCTTAATAATCTGTCAAACTGTTTTAATCACAGCTCATCACAAACCAAGTGTTTAGAAACTGACTCATGATGATGATGATGATGATGATGATGATGATGATGATGATCTGTTTCAGGGCTCCTCTTAGTGACTGTTTTCATATTTCTCTTTTTCTCTGCTTTTAAATTCTGATCACGGTGAGTTTGGGTGAAGTCAGGTTCACTGCAGCACGGCGTCCTGGTTTGTCTCACCTGGTCTGGATTCTGTTCCACATAACCACTGGCTAACAGTACATCATCCCTGACCTGTTCCAGTTTGTTAAAGCTGTGATGTGATTCAAGTGGAGTGATACAATACTTTAAAGCTCCTTTCTACAAACAGCAGCAGTTTTAGAGCTGAGTGAACGTCAGACACAAAGTCAGACTAATCCCAGCTCCCTCTGAGGACAGCATGCTGTGTGACTCCCACTCATGTGTGGATCTTCAGATGTAGTTATTGATTTCCTCCACTAGAGGGAGGATCCCTTAAAGTGAGCGCTGGCTGTGGTGAGAGCTCTCATCAGACAGAACAGCCTGCTGAATGAACACAACCAGTGTTTTTATATCAATTCATGAACAAACGGGACACAAAGTAAGAAGACAAACATATTCAGTCTTTGTTCAGGCAGAGGAATATCAAAACCTCCTGTCAACATGTGCTGAGCTCTGTTCACATGAACTTCTGTCAGATTTCTCCTCTTTGACATGAGGAGAAAACCTCTGGGAGCTGCTTCAAAGATAACAGCTTCATCTTTAGGTGTGACTGCTGTCTGAAACTGAAGAATGGCACCAATGGTCTTTGAGATGACAGACTTTCTCCTCCAAATAGTCTCACACAGCAGCTTCTCCAACTCCTCGGTCATATTTGTTGGGTTAGTGAGTGAGAACAGAACAAACACTGATCCTGAAACTCTGTTTGGAGAACAAGAGTCCATCATATAGAAACATCTCTCATTAAGCAGCAGCTCACTTTGGCTTTGAGTTCTCAATGACGGCTTCAAAATGGACTTTACATCTTTGTTCCACATTCTGACAAACAGTGAGCTGGAGCTGTGTCAGCTTTTCTTGAACATTTCTTACCTGCAGCCAGCCTGATTCTGAACACCTTTTTATAAAGATGTTCACCAGAGACTCTGTCAGAGAACCAATAACTGTCCTGGACAAACCTTTGATGTCTTTGCTCACCTCCTCCTCTACATGCACGAGTATTATTTCCTTCCACTGTCACACAGCTGAACAGATCATTTACTGTGAACGACTCCATGTAGAAAATATCAAAATACATCATTTCTGCAGCATGTTATGAATCTCTACATTTGACATCTACCTCACATTTCCTTATGAAATCATGAACTGGAGGATTAATTAAATAACCCTTTGTGTGACTGGATCAGAAACACCTTCAATTATTTTCACTGATTTTATTTTTACATTTGTACAAGTGAAAATATATTTAATAAAGCTTTGTTCAGGATAAAACTCATCAATAGAGGAATACGTCTGAGAGCACAAGATACATAAACCTCATAGATTCAAACTCTTTGAGTGACATTAAAAACAGAAAAATGGAGATGAAGAGAGAAAACCTGATGAGTCATCCATCATTGTGCTGGAGTTAGGGGAATAAATACACCAATATAATAATAATAAGGTGTTATTTTAAGATTCCTGTTCCAGTGGACGTCCTGCTGCAGGTCAGTGTGTATGAAACACTTTGTGAACACATCCTCACAGAGTGGAAATCATCTCTGTAGTGGAGGGAGGTGGCTCTTTAAAGAGCTTTAAGACCACTCACACAACAGGTTTTATCTGATGTGGTTCAGCACCTCGGACAGCGACAGCACCTCACCACTCCCAGGACAGGAGGACGGACAGTTCCTCCTGGACTCACCTGAGAGACAACATGAGTGTCCACTGAACTTTGAAACATGCTGTGTATGAGCCGTTTTACTCATGTCGTTTTTTGGTTTTGTTTTTGTCACCTACACAATCACCACAAGGGGGCACTTTAGGTAAACCAGCAGGTAGACACTATAAAAGAGTCACAGGTGAAGCAGTGATTTAGGGAACAGGAAGAGCACACAGTTTTTATCAATCAATCAATCAATCTTTATTTGTATAGCGCCAATTCATAACAAGTGTTATCTCAAGACACTTTACAATAGAGCACAAAGCTCCTCATTTTAAGGATATACATATATGCATAGATACATATATACATATAAAGATACACATATACATATATATACAAATATATACATCCAACACCCAACATGAATCCATATAGCCAATCCTGAATCCCTCCATCATGGCGGCAAGAAAAAACCTTCTGTTAAGCAGCAGGAAATCTGGAATGTGGAGCCCAGTCTCATGATGAACAGCAAATCCACACCATGCTGTGTTGGGTGTGTGGGCGAAGGAAGGGAGGTAAGAGGAGACATGTGGACTAAAGTGTAAACTAAAGTTAGTGACAGATCCATGAACCATAGACCTGTCGTCTGATTTATTAGAGGTTAGCCTCTTGAGATGCTACATCTCGTTTTCGGGAGGGACCTCATGTCTGAATGGGTGTGGTGATCATTTTATAGAAGTATAATCAATGATGTTCTGACTGAAAATAAAAATTTATGGTAGTGATGAACTCATGGATGCCCAGAAAGGAATAAAAACAATAAAAACATATGGAGTGCTTATAGACAGTGCAGGCAATTTGAAACCATTAAGACTCAGTGCAAGTTAAGAACATTTATTGCACTTGGAATAAAAGAAAATTTAAACCTATTACTTCTAACCCTGGGGATCCTGTAACACTGGCCAGAAGGAAGAAGAACAAGTTCTCCTAAAAGTGGGTGGTCAGTGCTGGCCAAGATGGACTGTGCCTTCCTACAGACTTGTCGGTTGTAGATGTCAGAAAGAGAAAGCTGCTGTGTGCCAATTATCTTGCTGGCTACCTTGACAATGTCAGAAAGGTGTTTTTTGTTCTGCACAGTGAGGTTTCCATACCAGCTAATAATACAGAATGTTAAAATGGACTCAATAAAAGATTTGTAAAATAAAACCATCAGTGTTTTGTCCACATTAAAAGTGTTCAGTCTGCGCAGAAAATAAAGTCTCTGCAGGCCCTTTTTGCAGATTGCAGACGTGTTGAGGTCATGATTCAAGTTTTTATCAATGACTGTACCCAGGTATTTATAGTGCTCTACTGTCTCTACTTGTGAGCCCTTTATGATGGTTGGGAGAGTAGAGGAAGAGTTTCTCCTGAAGTCAATGGCCATGTCTTTAGTTTTTAGGACATTTAGTTTCAGAAAGTGGTTGTCACACCACTCTACAAAATCTTCCAAGACTGGACCATGATCGACTTCTCCTTCCTGGAGCAGGCTGATGAGGACTGTATCATCTGCAAATTTCAGAAGATGCCTGTCAGTGTATTTGCTCTTGAAATCATTTGTATAAAGAATATACAATAAAGTAGACAGGACACACCCCTGTGGAGAGCCTGTGGATGACAGCCGCTTCTGGGAGAAAACATCACTAGCCCTTACTACCTGCAGCCTACAGGTTAAAAAATCCAGCACCCATTTCACCCGTCCAGCATCAAGATTAGAATCTGACAATAATTTGTTGACTAGAATATGTGGCTGGATTGTATTAAAAGCTGAAGAAAAATCTAGAAATAAAAGCCCGACATGTGTTTTTGTACCCTCAAGATGCCTGTACAGGTAACTGAACAGTGATAGTTGCATCATCACACATATCAGCTTTGAAGTAAGCTGTCTAAACCTGTTCTTTCATTTGGATCAATAAAAGCAAAGAAATAAAGCAACAATAACCTGGGATTGGACACTGGACTTTTTTAAGAAGTGCGTCAAAAACATCTCACTCCTGCACCCAGACAGAGACTAAAATCAGAGCAGATGAGTCACTACATGCTGCATTTGAAGTGTTTGACACGGGCAGTCTGAAGGTCCTAACCTGTTGTTGCAGAGCTGTTTGTCTTCATGTTGTGTTCTTACCAAATGTGAATAAACTCATTCTCTCCAGTGAATTAGACACAAAGTCAGACGTGTTTCAACACAAGTTCCTGTCAGACAACGTGGACGATACAAACTGCTTGAATGGAGCAGGTTATATTTGAGAATTTGTGATGTGCTCAACATGAGACTCTCTTCATTCACTTATTCACTCCATGATCTGTCAGAAAGTCTCCAAAGAGGAGTTTGGATTGTTCCACCTTTGACCTCCCTCTTTCTTTTAGTTTGCTCCAGTGTTTGTGGGTTTTTCCACCTGCTGGTTCTCCTGCTTGGTGTATTAGAAACATTTCTAACAAAGAGAATTTAAAAGACAAAACAAAGAGGTCAGATGTTCTCAGAACTCCGTTTGTTTTACTTTGGAACAGAAGATTTCTTTTTGTCTCCACTCGGTTTGTCCCACAGATGAGTTTAACACAAAGTTTAACTGGAGTCATGATGCTTGTGGAGACTGGACGAAACAGAAACAGAAGTTTGGATATGATGTGGTACTTGACTACGCATACGCTTTGGACCTGCACACAAGTCAGACAGTTTTGGGTCCAGGTCCCAAATCACTGATCTCACACACTGGACAGTCACATCCTGCTGTCCCCCCAGCTCTGCATTTTAGGAGACACATCAGTAACACAAATACCAAACCATACATCTAGTGCACCCCTCACAGCCCAGAAGACAATCCTCCTAAACTGGAATTCAAAACAAAACATAAAGATTACACATGTGAAAAAGCTTCCAGTGGAACATATATCCCTAGAAAAACTGTCAGCCTCACTCAACCATAAAACAGCTGACTTCTACAAAACCTGGTCCACATTCATCAAGAAATGAACATTCTACACACACACACACACACACACACACACACAAACACACACACACACACACACACACACACACACACACACACACACACACACACACACACACACACACACACACACACACACACAGACACGTTCTCTCTCATCACAGTGGAGGAGCCAGTGGAGGAGCCTCTGGTCACTTTTAGGGGAAGATCGTCCACTGTGACGTTTGGACTGGTCTTATAGATGAGTGGCAGGAGCTCCACCCACTTCTCCCAAACCTCCCTGATAGCTGCCAGTTTGTCTTCTTGAGGACGGCCTTGTCTTGTATCACGGCTGACACACAGAACCACCTGTGACAACATGTAAAGTTTCTGGTGGTCATTTCATGATGGCTTGAAAAAATTGTCTGAGCAGACTCTGCGTCCTGTAAACTGCAGGTAGATCAGTTTCTGGATTTGTTCACAGCAGTCAAAATCACAAGACCCGTGTATGCTAACCCATCCTCACCGTCAGTTTCCTGGCCTCTCTCCTCCTCACCAGTTTGGTGATCAAATATATAATCAGAGCCTCACTATCTGTATGTGGACCTGCCATGGTGCTGCCACATGATGAACTGTGATCAAGGCCTCAAAAAGCAGCACTGTATTTACCAAAGCTACCAGAAAAGTTCAGTATTATTGAAACTGAAACTTCCTGTAAGAAGTTGGTTTGGGATGGTTAAAACCTGAACCCTTAAGTTTGGACCATCTTTAGGACTGTCTTTGTTGTTGACAAACTTGATGACTTGATGTAAAAAAGTTGAGTTGTTGTTCCAAAAACCATGACGGCAGACTGTAGGGTTTGAGAATAAGAAAAACAGAGTGGAGTATCAGCGTGATCCACACGGCTGCTTCATCACATCTGACTGCTGTTTGTTCCATTAGAAGGTTAGTCAGCACCATCTAGTGCTCAGATAGTAGACCTGCATCATGTGATCTATGTGTGATCTGTCACACATAGATTTGTGTTAAAACCTGAACCCTAAAGTTTGGACCATCTTTAGGACTGTCTTTGTTGTTGACAAACTTGATGACTTGATGTAAAAAAGTTGAGTTGTTGTTCCAAAAACCATGACGGCAGACTGTAGGGTTTGAGAATAAGAAAAACAGAGTGGAGTATCAGAGTGATCCACACGGCTGCTTCATCACATCTGACTGCTGTTTGTTCCATTAGAAGGTTAGTCAGCACCATCTAGTGCTCAGATAGTAGACCTGCATCATGTGATCTATGTGTGATCTGACATTGACTGGGTTTCTGCCACAGGTGAGAGCGGTTCTGACGTCACTCTGAAGTTATGAGGATGTGACAGTCTCCTCAGATCAAAGGCACACAGACACCAGGACGGACGAGGCTCAGACGAGCAGCTTCTTCTCTCCACACATGAAGCTGGAAAGTGTCTGTAAGCTGACCTGAACTCACTTCAACAGGTGAGGATCCCTCCAGAGAAACCTGTCCCTGTTTGATGATCAGGATCACTGAGCTCACATGCTGCTGGATCACTGTTGAACTGTAGAAATGTTTCTGGATGCTGATTGGCTGTTTGAAACGTGTTGTGGAGTTTCTCTCTGAGTTAAAGAGCAGTGATTTGACAGAGATTGATCTGTTTTATAGTTTGTGTTTGAGGAGTCGAGTCAGACTGGAATCTGAGTCACACCATCAGTGAGAAAACAGGGAGTGTCTGAACCGGTCTGACAGCCTGGATCAGCTCGGCTCAGGTGCTTTGATTTATTAACTCTTTATACTCTGAAGTGAACAGTGTCGTGGCGTGGGGATTTTTTTTTGAGGAAGCCAAGTGAGACAAATCCTCTAATCTGTATGTTTTATAGGGAGTTGGGAACATAAAAGACTATGTTGCAGCTTGTATAACGCTATTTCATGTAATGGAATGACCGGTTCAGAGCGTCCAGAGAGCGATCATTTTACGTACACACGCTTGTTATGTAACAGACACTTTGAACACGGACACACACCCTTTCACCCCATCCCCCCCACCCCCAGTCGCTCATTAACACACATTGTCCTCTTGATTTAGCTTAAATGTCAACACAAATATGCTTATCTCCCTCCTTTTCATTCAGCGGCTCGATGACGACGACACTGTGATTTGATTGGTTTCAGGCCAAAGACGTGGTGGCTTCCCTTGACACAGTGTTAACTAATCACAGATGAGCAGTGTCATGACGACAGCCTCATCTGATTGGTTAATCATTCTTGATTTTTTTCACAAAGGGACGCCAACTCGGCCTGGCCTCCTTGCGGACAACAATGTGCAATACCGTATTTTCACCACACATAACATTTAGGAGGGCGCTGTTGTACACATCGTAAAATGCTCAATAAGTAGAGGAGAGAAATAAGGAAGAGATGACAGTGACGGAACACAGAAATATTGAAACTGTTAAAAGGAGTATTTTTATTAAAACACAGCTACAGTCTGAAAAAAGAGGAAGCATGGCTTCCCTTGGCCTCCGGGAGAAAACGCCACTGGAAGTGAAGAGCTGGATGAAGGTTGGACAATAAAATGTGTGTTACAGTGGCGGCTCTAGAACATTTATCATGGGGGGGGCAAAGGGGTGGCAGAAGGTCTAGACAGGGTGGCATGGGACAACGTCAGTGCAGTACGCAGCAATTCTAATATGGTAATGGAGTCTACAAAAAGGTCCACAAAAAACTTTTACACATTTTAATGATTAATCATTATGTCCTCTGATAAACAGAAAAGTAAGCATATAAAATGCAGACAGTATTTGGCATACATTAATTTTAAATACCTCAAAATAAAATACAGTAACAGAGGTTAAATAGTAGTTTAAGCCATATCTTCAAGAGAGCTTTAAATGACAATCGTTGTGCTTTGCAGCAAAATGTCTCACAAATAAGTCGAAGTCTAGTGCTTTGGCACGCCTTTTCTCGATAGGCTACTGAGAACAGCCAGATTTTGCAGATGATCATCTGCCATGGTGGAGCAACAAGAAATGAAAAACTCAGGGTTAAACTCCTTTCATAACATTTCACAGTAGGGGCACAAGTATCCTAACATATAAAAATAGAAAAGATAAATCACGTGCTCCAAAGCACTAATGTTTAGATTGCTTATTTTCACTGCACTTATTGACCCAGGTGACAGTAGTGGTGCATTCTGTTTTAAATGTGTAGTATTATAAGATAAGATAAACTTCTATTGATCCACAGCACAGTGGAGATAACGGGGTTAAAAAAGGCGTTTGACTGCCTGATCACTGACACTGATCTCCAGGATGGCAGATCATGATCTGCTCACTGTACTCACCTGATGTTTACCTGCCCATCATTTCTACATCACTGAAAGCTCCTTAAACCGCCTCCTTCAGGACTGATGTGTGGCAAATTTAGATAGTTTCCAGACAATAGATATTAATCAACAGATATAGTTTAGAATATGAATGCTTCATAAAATGCTCTCGTGTTTACTGATCAGCTTACCAAAAGCGGATAACGCTCCAACAATTCATACACAAAAAGAGAGTTTTAGCAAGCGGTTAACTGACGTACTGGACGATCACCTTTGGTGAGTGGTTACAGGTTGATGATGAATTTAACTTAACTTGAACGTCAAAATAGGTACAAAAATATCACACCTGGAAACTTCATTCATGGATAGCCAGCTCAATCTCTCCACTCTGCCGCACGCGTCCAGGACGTTTGTCACACAGACTCGCTGCATACCCAGAGGCGTAGCTACGTTTTTGATGGGTCAAAGTCCAAAGATGATCTTTATACTTAAAAATATAATAATCAAAATGTATCCCTTACTTCAATGCTTTGGGGGCTTTTGAGCACAGTAGTGATTTGTTTTTGGGATGTTCTTAGGAACATTAAAATTGGAGGGGGGGGGCAACAGGGGGAGAAGGACTCTTCAGTGGGAGGGCAGCTGCCCAAGGTTAGTCAGCACCATCTAGTGCTCAGACAGTAGACCTGCATCATGTAATCCGTGTGTAATCTGACATTGACTGGGTTTCTGCCACAGGTGAGAGCGGTTCTGACGTCACTCTGAAGTTATGAGGATGTGACAGTCTCCTCAGATCAAAGGCACACAGACACCAGGACGGACGAGGCTCAGACGAGCAGCTTCTTCTCTCCACACATGAAGCTGGAAAGTGTCTGTAGGCTGACCTGAACTCACTTCAACAGGTGAGGATCCCTCCAGAGAAACCTGTCCCTGTTTGATGATCAGGATCACTGAGCTCACATGCTGCTGGATCACTGTTGAACTGTAGAAATGTTTCTGGATGCTGATTGGCTGTTTGAAACGTGTTGTGGAGTTTCTCTCTGAGTTAAAGAGCAGTGATTTTACAGAGATTGATCTGTTTTATAGTTTGTGTTTGAGGAGTCGAGTCAGACTGGAATCTGAGTCACACCATCAGTGAAGAAAACAGGGAGTGTCTGAACCGGTCTGACAGCCTGGATCAGCTCGGCTCAGGTGCTTTGATTTATTAACTCTTTATACTCTGAAGTGAAGAGCTGGATGAAGGTTGGACAATAAAATGTGTGTTACATATTGTTGTGGTCACCATAGTGTGTTTATGGGAGAGTGTGGGGGGGCTGAGTTTGGGCTCCTCAGATCCTGTTTGGGGCTCCAACAAGGTTTGTGTCAGTCCTGAATATCTGAGTCATGTTCCTGAGAGGAAGGAGAACTGATGTGTGTCCTGTGCTGTGAAGCTTGTTGTAATGAATGAACATGTTGTTGTGTTTGTGTGAAGGTGGGGGCTCTGATATGAATCAGTGTGAGGACAGAGAGGAGGGAGCCCCTCCCTCTAAACCCCTCCCTCTGTGTGGGGACCATGAGAGCCAGACCAGAGCTCAGAGGTGAGACCAGGATCTCTAACTGTCCATGACCTGACATCACTGCACCATCATTATTCACACTCACAGCTCTCTCTCTCTCTCTCTCTCTCTCTCTCTCTCTCTCTCTCTCTGTGTGTGTGTGTGTGTGTGTGTGTGTGTGTGTGTGTGTGTGTGTGTGTGTGTGTGTGTGTGTGTGTGTGTGTGTGTGTGTGTGTGTGTGTGTGTGTGTGTGTGTGTGTGTGTGTGTGTGTGTGTGTGTGTGTTTTGAAGCAATAAGCAGCAGCATGGACCAGACTCTCCTGGACCTGGACCTGCTCCCAGCTCTGTGTCCTTAAAGAGTGATCGGTCTATGGGTCGACCTCTTTTCTTCAAATCTGACCGTCTGTTTAAACGTCTAAAGTAAAAATCCATCACTGTGTTTTTATCAGAATTCAAACATTTTAAAAGTTTGTGGTAAATTTCAGCAGCACTCAAAGCTGGAAGATTCTAGTGTTCATGTTTATTCATCAGTGTTTGTGATTCTGTCAGTGTCAAACATCAGAGACTAGACTCTCCTAGACCTGGACCTGGACCTGGACCCAGCTGTGTCTCCTTTAAGAGTGACGGCTCAATGTGGAGACCTATTAATTTCAAATCTTCAGAGATGAGTGTTGATGAAAGGTGAGCCTCTCAAAGTGAACTTCCTGTTGTTGTGTGTCAAACATTTGATCCTAACTGTGGTTGGTGTTTTCTCTGTGAAGCTGAACATGTTTCAGTCTTTGTGTTTCTATCAGGATCCAACAGCAGGAAACAGGACTGGAGGCAGAAAGAAGTGGACTCAGCATGTATCTTCATGTGTGTCCTGTGTTTGTAGGAGGATCCAGCAGATGGAGTCGATCACATCAACACTGTGTGTCATTATATTATAAACACTACATGATCTTCTATTTGTTCCACAGAGTTCAGCAGCAGAGATCAGAGGCTCCCATTGGTCAGTCTGCCCAGCAGCATCACACACAGCTGGATGACTCCATATTGATGGTGTGTAAATGTACACACACACACACACACACACACACACACACACACACACACACACACACACACACACACACACACACACACACACACACACACACACAGCTCCTCCTGAGCCTCAGAGCACACACTCATTCTGTTTGGATCTTTCTGAATAGTTTCCTGGTTACCCTGCAAACATCATCTCTGCCTGAATTCTCTTCACACTCAGTGTTTGACTGATTGAATGAAGCCGCACATTTCTGAGCTGCACACACTCAGAGTGTGAATTTGAGTTTGAAGTTAAAATATTGAACACAACCATCATAAAATCAATAGAACAGAGGATCACTGACAAATTGGTCTGTTTCATTCATAAAGTTCAATAACGGATAGAAAATAAATATTCATCATCAGTTGTTTTCTCTCATTTATTTTCCTGTTTATTCTCTTTTTTATGAAGAGAATTTAAGTCTGGTAGGAAAAAAAAATCTTGTGACATTTCCTTTAGAGGTCAAAAAGTTTCATTCATGAGCATGAGGTCTGTAAAGAGTAACAGGATTTCTGTTTTCTCTGAAACCTTATAAATAACTAATATCCAGTGTTCCTGAGACATCATAAACTAGGTTCATTTAATAGGTTTCAGGGTTTATGATCAGTTCTAGATAAAGGATCAATAATTAATAAATAATACAATAATGAGGTGTTTTTTCTGGTTAAGTGATCCATGTGCTTCTAAACAGGACACAGAATAATCAGAGGTCAGGTTTTCTTCATGTGGAAGTGTTTGTTAAACAGGTTCAAAACACAGACAAAGCTCTGTTACTGTTTTTATTTGATTAGAGTTATTACAGCGCACATGAGCAGACACACAAACAGCTGTTAGAGCCGACTGACAGATGATCCAGAGGTGATCGGCTGTTAGAGCCGACTGACAGATGATCCAGAGGTGATCGGCTGTTAGAGCCGACTGACAGATGATCCAGAGGTGATCGGCTGTTAGAGCCGACTGACAGATGATCCAGAGGTGATCGGCTGATGCCGTCATCACTAAAACATGTCGCTTCATGTGACGCTCTGGAGGAAAGGACGTCTCATTTCTCTTGAAACAAATCTCCTTGTTTCCTCTCTCCTCTCTTCATTTCCTTCATCTCTCCTTCATCTCTGGTGGGAGGGACTAATACTCAAGTGAACAATTTATGTGCAGGAAGGAAGGATGGAACTTTGGCGCTTTGAGATGCACCCAAAGACTCAGGCTGTTTTCCGAACCGCCCTCTACATATTACATGTGAATGTAGTCTGACTGTTCTGTTGGGTCTGTTTTGAAGAATACTAATTTGTTTTTTGGAAAATGAAACTACAGCTGATGGATTTTTAATATCTGTCTTTTTTTTATAAATGTATAAAACAAAATGTGTCCATCTTGATATTTCAGTTATTAATATGCAAAGAGATTTCCTGATAGAGCATTTTATTTAAATCAGTCAGTGGTAGAGATACAGGAACAATACAGTAACAGATAGGTTTAATTAAAGGTAAAGAAAATATAGATAAAAATAAATATATTGTAGCAAGGGAAGATAATAGTTATTATATTACAGCGAGGAGTTGTTTTAATTCATTGTATATTTTTCAATGGTTCAGTGGTTTATGGAACATTTTAAACTCATTTAAAAAAAACAAATTCAGGCAGAGATTTCAGGGTCTGAAGGGGTTTATGAATAACACATTTAAAAAGGTATTAAAATTATATTAAGGGGTTGACTTTTTATTTTTACAGCTCATGGAAAAAACACTTCCATATAATCCATGTATGGTTTAAAAAAGTTAATTTGTGGTTTATTTGGACTTTAATGGATTTGTAGAAGTGAAAACCTCTTTTAAGACTAGAAGTGACAAGACAAACAGCATTAGTGCAGTGCATTGTGGGAAACAGTTTGCCAGGTAGACTGGCCTGATGCATACTGAGAAATTTTCCAGGTTCATTAGGACATCTCTCTCTTTTTCTCTCTTTGCCCCCCGCCTCTTTCTCTAATCCCATCACAGACTCTCTCCTTTCTGTCATGAGTCTGGTTCTGTCTGACGTTTCTGCCTGTTAAAGGGAAGTTTTTCCTCTCCATTGTAACTCACTAAATGCTGTAAAGGTCTTTTCTCATGGTGGGTTAAGATGAGACCAGACTTCTTATCTTGTCTTGATTTTGGGTCTCTGTTAATAAATGTTGTTACCATTTACAGGTCTAGACCTGTAAATGTTTTTAGAAAGCATCCTGAGAGAACGTTCGTTATAAATTGGCGCTGTATAAACAAATATTGATTGATTGATTGATTGAATTTTTGTCATACTGCAGATTTTGCAGGTTTTCACATACTGCTGACTACATATTGAATTTCAGCTGAATCAGATGGGCACTGCTGGTGTAGTAGAGCAGCCTTTCTCGCGTACCGTACCACAAGTGGTGCTCAGGCTCCCATTAGTGGCATGTGGAGGAATCACTGAATGAAATATTAATAAAATAAATGCAAATAAAGGGCGCGGTCACACAGGCCATCCAAACTGTGCTGAACTCAAGCACGATTACCCCTTCCCATAGTGCTGCTCCTCTGCTGGCCAGTACAGCCCGTAGTCACACTACTCCAACATGAACCAGACTTTAGACACAGACATGGCCCGCCTACATCACCATGAAGAGTCTGTTTACATGGAGCGCAGTCTCATCAGAGTCAGCACAATAAGACACAGAGAACAGGATTAAAACTTTAGAGACTTTTTGGCTCATGTTAAGTTGTTTTGGTCCAACACAGCCCTCTAACACCCCGTTATCAACAATAACGGTCGAGAGGAGCGGTCGCAGAGATCGTTTCCGTGTACTCGTGCATGAAGTGTACGGAGTCATTTATATGGTACAGTTTCTTTTAATGTTTTACATTTAAACATAGTGTTAATGTTCAAACTGTGTATTTCTATTGTTTGGAATAATTAAAATGCTTATTGAGAATAAAACCCTCACCTCATTATTGAACTGTGTATAGATTTAGCTGAATACTCAGGCCGACTGCACTACTTGATTAATATCAGTCATCATGGTGGTTCTTTCAAGTACTTTCTGAGGTGGAACTTGGTGTAAAAGTTTGAGAACCACTGGTGTAGACGGAAACCAGTGGAAAACAGTCTCAGACTTTGTGAGCAGAGTCCACAAAGTGAGTCCAGTTTGAGCTTTAAACAACACAAACACTTTGCTTCATGTTAATGACAGCTGCTGCTTTCAGCTTCATTCTAATAAACACATCACGTCTAAAGTCACTGCAGACTTTTTCTGCATGAAAGCACACCAGGAGATTTCTCCAACATGAAGTTCATTTCAGAGAAACTTGATTTGTAGAAGGCAGGAGCATCCACAGACTAAGAGGTGAAGCAGTTTTGTGATCTAGTCTCCATGCTGGACTCTGCAGACCAGCAGGCTTTCTGTCTGTCACACATGATCTGATGTTACCTTCTACAAGTTCAACCTGACATTTTCTTCTGTTCCAGCTGCTCCAGGAGAACATTATCAGCTTTGTAAAGAGCCAGCTGAAGAAGATCCAGAGAGCTCTGAGTCCAGATTACCCAGAATGCTTTGAGAGTCAGAGTGAGGATGAGGATGAAGAGCAGAGGAGGAGCAGAGAGGCGTTCCTGAAGATCACTCTGCACTTCCTGAGGAGAATGAAGCAGGAGGAGCTGGCTGAGTGTCTGCAGAGCAGTAAGAGGATCTGAACACATTTAACATGATGGAAAGAGGAAACATGGGAGAGGTTTACATTTCAAACTCTGCTCTTCATATGATGAACACGTTTGTATCACATCTATGAGCTGTGACAAACTGTTCACAACTGATGAGCTGAAGAGATTTCAGAGAGGAGCCAAATCAAATCCATCCTGATGTCTGAAAGCTGAAACTCATCAGACTGATTGTAGCTTCAGCTCATTCATTACATTTCTTTTTTCTTCATTCAGGAACTGAAGCTGCAGAGTGCAGCCGTAAAGTGAAGTCTGAGCTGAAGGAGAAGTTCCAGTGTGTGTTTGAGGGGATCGCTAAAGCAGGAAACCCAACCCTTCTGAAGCAGATCTACACAGAGCTCTACATCACAGAGGGAGGGACTGGAGAGGTCAATGAGGAACATGAGGTCAGACAGATTGAAGCAGCATCCAGGACACCAGACAGAGCAGAAACAAGCATCAGACAAGAAGACATCTTTAAAGGCCCACCTGGAAGACAGGAACCAATCAGAAGAGTGCTGACAAAGGGAGTGGCTGGCATCGGGAAAACAGTCTTAACACAGAAGTTCACTCTGGACTGGGCTGAAGACAAAAGCAACCAGGACATCCAGTTCATATTTCCATTCACCTTCAGAGAGCTGAATGTGCTGAAAGAGAGAAAGTTCAGCTTGGTGGGACTTGTTCATCACTTCTTTCCTCAAACCAAAGAAGCAGGACTCTGCAGGTTTGAAGAGTTCCAGCTCCTCTTCATCTTTGACGGTCTGGATGAGTGTCGACTTCCTCTGGACTTCCACAACAATCAGATCCTGACTGATGTCACAGAGTCCACCTCAGTGGATGTGCTGCTGACAAACCTCATCAGGGGGAACCTGCTTCCCTCTGCTCGCCTCTGGATGACCACACGACCTGCAGCAGCCAATCAGATCCCTCCTGAGTGTGTTGACATGGTGACAGAGGTCAGAGGCTTCAGTGACCCTCAGAAGGTAGAGTACTTCAGGAAGAGGTACAGAAAGATTAAGCTAGCTAACAAAATCATCTCCCACATCAAGACCTCCAGAAGCCTCCACATCATGTGCCACATCCCGGTCTTCTGCTGGATCACTGCTACAGTTCTGGAGGACCTGCTGAAGACCAGAGAGGGGGGGCAGCTGCCCAGGACCCTGACTGAGATGTACATCCACTTCCTGCTGGTTCAGTCCAAACTGAGGAACATCAAGTATGAAGGAGGAGCTGAGACTGATCCAGTCTGGAGTCCAGAGAGCAGGAAGATGATGGAGTCTCTGGGAAAACTGGCTTTTGATCAGCTGCAGAAAGGAAACCTGATCTTCTATGAATCAGACCTGACAGAGTGTGGCATCAACATCAAGGAGGCCTCTTGGTACTCAGGAGTGTTCACACAGATCTTTAGAGAGGACAGAGGACTGTACCAGGACAAGGTGTTCAGCTTCATCCATCTGAGCCTTCAGGAGTTTCTGGCTGCTCTTCATGTCCATCTGACCTTCACCAAGTCTGGACTCAACCTGATGGAAGAACAACAAACAGTATCCTGGTGGTCTAAAACCTTTAGAGTCAAACCTGAACTGGAACACCTCCATCAGAGTGCTGTGGACAAGGCCTTACAGAGTCCAAACGGACACCTGGACTTGTTCCTGCGCTTCCTCCTGGGTCTCTCTCTGCAGACCAATCAGAGTCTCCTGACAGGTCTGCTGACACAGACAGGAAGTGACTCACAGACCAATCAGGAAACAGTCCAGTTCATCAAGAAGAAGCTCAGAGAGGATGTGTCTGCAGAGAAAAGCATCAACCTGTTCCACTGTCTGAATGAACTCAATGATCGGTCTCTACAGGACCAGATCCAACAGTACCTACAATCAGGACTTCTGTCCACAGATGAACTGTCTCCTGCTCAGTGGTCAGCTCTGGTCTTCATCTTACTGTCATCAGACAAAGATCTGGACCTGTTTGACCTGAAGAAATACTCTGCTTCAGAGGAGGCTCTTCTGAGGCTGCTGCCAGTGATCAGAGCTGCAAACAAAGCTGTGTGAGTGAATGAGAGACATTTGAAACATAAATGATTCTGTTCATGACTCTGAAAACATTTGTTTGTTCTCTTTACATGATCTCCTCCAGGCTGAGTGGATGTAACCTGTCAGAGAGAAGCTGTGAAGCTCTGTCCTCAGTCCTCAGCTCACAGTCCTCCAGGCTCAGAGAGCTGGACCTGAGTCACAACGACCTGCAGGATTCAGGAGTGAAGACTCTGTCTGCTGGACTGAAGAGTCCAGAATGTAAACTGGAAACTCTCAGGTCAGGTCTTTGGCTCCCCCTGCTTGAGGTTAGAGATAAAGAAATAGTGATACTCAGTGGACTTTTTCTTATTGCATGATTCTTTTTCTAACCTCAGACTGTCAGGATGTCTGATCACAGAGAGAGGCTGTGCTTCTCTGGCCTCAGCTCTGAGCTCCAACCCCTCACACCTGAGAGAGCTGGACCTGAGCTACAATCATCCAGGAGACTCAGGAGTGAAGCAGCTTTCTGCTGGACTGGAGGATCCACTCTGCAGACTGGACACACTGAGGTATAACCAGACAACAAGAGCTCAAAGACTGAATCTGTTGGATTCTTTTCAGAGTAGTGATTGGACCTGAACCAGGAAACACACAGACCAGCAGAAGAGCATCAAATAGAAACAAAACTCTGTTTAATAGAAACAGCAGCATGTCTTCACTTCTTTGATGGTTCTGTTCTCTATGGAAAAAGTCCCATCTGAGCGTTCATCCTCTAATAATGTGAGTGAGCATGAAGAAGGCAGATGTTACATCATCAGAACATCAGAATGATTGAAAATATGTAGAAATATAAAGAGCTCATCTCTAGGAGACAGTGTTGTCTGATCAAATTAAAATGATCAAATATTATGGACGTGAATTTTTCCTGCTGACTCCTACAAAGAGCGGACTACTTTAAAGAGACAGATCAGAGGGAGAGCAGGATTTGGCATCACTCATTTCAAAGAGGACATGAGGAGCAGGATGTGGACTTTATGGATCCAAAGAGCAACAGGCAGCCTTTGCTTTTTGACTCTTTTGGTTCTTCTTTTTCTGCCAGGATCTCAACACTGTCAGAAAAAGTGAGAGAGTGATGGAGACAGTTGGCTCAGATGAGTTTCAGCCTGTTTCTCTGTCACAGTGACAAACTGAGGATCACTGCTTCATGTTGAGCAGCAGTTTGGACTCATGTTGGACAGAAAATCATTCTGACTGTGTTTCTTCCTCCAGGGTGGACCATGGTGGACAGCAGTGGTTAAAACCTGGTGGTCTGAAGAAGTGTAAGTGTGGAATCAGTTTGACTCCTGATGAGCAAACAGCAGACTGTCAGCTAACAAAGAATAAAGCCTTCAGGTGTGTCTGATGATAAACTGCTGCTGTGTTTTGTCTTTTTCTCTCCATCAGATTTCTGTGAACTCACTCTGGACTCAAACACAGCACACAGAGAGCTCAAACTGTCTGAAAACAACAGAGAGGTGACACGTGTGATAGAGTATCAGTCATATCCTGATCATCCAGACAGATTTGACTACTGGAAACAGCTGCTGTGTAGAGATGGTCTGACTGGTCGCTGTTACTGGGAGGTCGAGTGGAGAGGAAAGGTTAATATATCAGTGAGTTACAGAGGAATCAGAAGGAAGGGAAACAGTTTTGACTGTGGGTTTGGATGGAATGATCACTCCTGGAGTCTGATCTGCTCTGATAAATGTTACTCTGTCCGTCACAATAACAGAGAAACAGTCCTCCCTCTCTCCTCGTCCTCTGTCTCTCACAGAGTAGCAGTGTATGTGGACTGTCCTGCTGGCACTCTGTCCTTCTACAGAGTCTCCTCTGACACACTGATCCACCTCCACACCTTCAACACCACCTTCACTGAACCTCTGTATCCTGGGTTTAGGTTGTCTTCTGGTTCCTCAGTGAGTGTGTGTTGTGTGTAGGAGGGAGAGTCTCCTCCTCTCTACACAAACACAAACAGCTGCTGAAGAACAGTTCACCCTCTGCACTAACACACACAAACTTCAGCTGATTCTTTGACTCTTTCTATCCTGTCACATCAGTCTGAATGTTATCAAAGAGCAGGACTCAGTGGAAAACTGACTGACTGAACTTGACTTATTTACATCTCTATGCTGAAAAAATCAGGCCTCATTCAGACTGTTTTTCTTCAATGTGTTTGATAAAAAGTGAGTCAGAAAAGTCTGAGTCAGATTCTTTAAACTGATCAATGAAATCAATGAATCATTTTTCTGTCTGTTACTACGAGCATGTCTTAATCCAAAAATCACATTTACCCTAAATGTATATAAACGTGTAATATTATAAATCTATGTTCAGGAATCTGAAGAAAACAGTGACACAGTTTGGACTCATTTATTAGACAGACTGTTTTTGTTTTAATGGTGAATCAGAAAATCAATCTGACACAAACTCTGGATTGATTCTGTGTAATGTTGACATCTGCCAATGCACACTAACACTTGGCAAAAGGATACTGACACCAGCAAAATCTCACAGTAATACAGCTCTGCCAATCACATATTGACATCTGCAAATAGCAAATTGACACCTGCCAATGAAAGATGGCACCTGCTAATCTCACGTTTACACATGCCAGTACAAACTTACACCTTACATTAGCAAACTGACACCTGCATGAAGCTGGCCCCTCACTCCATGCATAACTTAGTGAAAATAGTCTCAAACATTTGTGCTGCATTAGTGCTGGTTTGGGCCGCAAAATTTTTCATTTGTGCTAAAATAAAAAAAAGTGTATGGAGTCACAGGCTTTGACACTAAACATGTGTGTGTGTTTTGCTTCTGATCCAACATTGTACATGAGGGCTATTAAGGTTTGCATTTTCTGAAAAAAAAAAAAAAAAATAAATAAAATAATCAACTTTGCCATCATTTGTGGCCACGCCCATTGAGTTACAAAAAAAAAAAAAAAATGAGGGCCTTGGCTGCACCTGTAGTCAGCAGGCTCTGGCCCTGATAATTAGTCTGTGTATATGCAGTATGTATTTCTGGTTAACACTAATGTGTGGTCCTGTTCTACCTACACATCAATCATTCCAAAAATAATTAAAGCTGCAAGTGGTGCTACTGGGCCCTCAAGTTCATCTGACCACCAGTGTATGTTGCTTTCACTGCACATGCAGCAGGATGTCCATCTGAATTACTGTCATTTAAGTAAGTTAGTATAACAATCATCATGAGGTCAGTTATGTTGTCTTATAAGAGCTGTTTCCTTTACCAAGGAGACATCTGCTGTTTTACCACAAAGTATGTTGAAGTTCTGCTTTTGACCAGTATGTATGGCTGAGACATTTAGAAGGTTACCATCTGCAGGAATGTTTATGACAGATCATTAAAGAATAGACATTAATTCAAAGTATTTAAGGAGGCGTTGAAGGGAGTCAATACCACTTGTATCCACTAGTTCAGACCTGGTCATTTTACGGCCTGCAGGGCTTTGGAGGAGAGCGGTGATGTCAGTGACAGCTCAGTTACTTGTATTCGTCCATGGGATAACGGACATGCCCATAAACGTTATGGACATGTAATTTGTAGAGATTGTTCTTTACTTAAAAAAATAAAAATTAAAAAACAAGTTGATATAAAATTACCTTTATATTTGGATTTCTTTTCCTTCCTCCTCTTTCCCTCTTTTATGCTACGCTGCACTGGATGGCTTAGCCATTCTTTTCATGTCGTTGTGTTGTGTAATTAATAATATCACCTGCTCTGACTCCTTTCTGACTTGCTTGAGATGCACCCTTACGCTAGTTCTTGCTCATGATCTCTCCAGGTTAATTCTCCACAGGTGCTCCAGGTGATATGAGGATACTGTGTCTTTTCAGGCTCAGCAGCTGGTTGTTTGGTTCTCCTGTCTGTATTTATTTGCTTCGTTGTTGTGGTTGTTATCTACTGGTGTTACGTTGTTTCTCTCTCCCTTTCTGTCCATTTTCTTCTCTCTCAACATTCTTTCCTTCTTTCACTGTCTTTCTTCTTCTATCACCCTGGTCCTGTAATCTAATCAAGCAGTAATCTTTATCCTTGGCAATATCTGGAAAAACACTAATAAAAAGTATCCTTTAAAACTCAAGGGGAGCTTATACACAAACGGCTCCTTCTGGCAAAGCAAATGTGCTCTGCACAAATATGGCAGCAAGACCATGATTCTGTTGTCATAATGCTGGATGGGATGAGTTAAAAAAAAAACCTACAAACAATTGGGAACAAAAGCGCTTTAGGTGTGAGTGGAGCCATTGGTTTGTGTTGGCAGCAGAGCTCTTTATTTGGAGCTGGTGTCCTTGGTCACAGCCTTGGTGCCCTCAGACACAGCGTGCTTGGCCAGCTCACCAGGAAGCAGCAGGTGGACAGCGGTCTGGATCTCCCTGGAGGTGATGGTGGAGCGCTTGTTGTAGTGAGCCAGACGAGAGGCCTCACCGGCGATGCGCTCGAAGATGTCGTTCACAATCGAGTTCATGATGCCCATGGCCTTAGAGGAGATCCCGGTGTCGGGGTGGACCTGCTGCAGAACCCTACGCCAGGCGTAGATGGCGTAGCCCTCCTTCCTGGACTTTCTCCCCTTCTTGCCTCCCTCTGAGGCAGTCTTGGTGACGGTGTAGAAGATTTTTTCACAGAGAAAGATGAGTGCAGCTTGCTGAGGTGCAAAATTATTATATAATGCAGTTGTCTCCCAGAGTGAAGAACAAAGCCATAAATCTGCTGATCTTTGCCCTAGCGAGACACTGTTGAGGCTGGCCCGGCCTCGATGCTGAGGCTCACAGACATCTGATCTACCAAAAATGACCAGCAGGACTCTAAAGAAGCAATATCTTAAAGATGCATTAACCAACATTAGAACAAAGTCAATGAAAGGAAAACTGTTGCAACCAGGTTCAAAACCAAAGTATAAAAGCAAACTCATGATGACACCTTTGATTAACGCTCAATTTGATTCACAGCAGAATCTTCAGTGTGACCACAGCAATCAGTCACCAATTTTAGCCTCTGCATCGATCAGGAAGGATCTTCCCTCCTTATAGGGAGCTAACCTAAAGGAGACTTGTCTTTCGACAGAGACGACCAATCCGGAGACAAGGAGAAAATGACCATCCTCTGGGTTATAAAAATGCTATTTGTTGGTCATGTTTTCAGTTGCTTGAGGTGATCTGCAGAAGCTCTCAACTCATTTACTTTGTTCAGATACGCTTGCTTTGAATAAAGTATCTTGGATTCAGCTGACCGGTCTCTTCTGATGATTGGACTCCTCGAGTGTTTTACTCTGTTTGAGTGACATAGTTTTAACAAAACAGTTCAGTAGTTCAGTAAGTTTAGCCTGTCAGATTCAGGGCCTCACCTGGCCTGCTGTCAAGACACGAGAAGCTCCACTGAAAGGCTAAGATTCAACAACGGCTTTTCTTTGAGCCCTTCTTGGGTGCAGACTTCGCAGGTTCAGGCATGATCTGTTACTGAAATTGAGGAAAATAGATTTAACAAACGAATGGACAAAGATACTTTTTCCTGGGGGGTCAGTTTAGGGCTTTTTTGCTCTTTTCTGCCTGTCTTTGGGGGGAGGGCAGAGGCAAAGGGAGGCAAAGGACTCAGGTGGTTGCAGAAAACATGAGGACCAAGGCACCAACAAAAGAGTAGAAACCATATCATTAGTAATAGAGAAATAGGTTTGATCAAGCTTGCAGGGCTGTGAGGGGTGTGAGGGGCTCCCACCTCCACCTGGGGTTGGTTCGGGGTCTGGGGAAGGGATGAAAACCCTGGTTAGGGTAGTTGTTGTTGTTGTTGTTGTTGTTGTTGTTGTTGTTGTTGTTTTGTTGTGTGTGTGTGTGTGTGTGTGTGTGTGTGTGTGTGTGTGTGTGTGTGGGAGGGAGGGTGTGTGGGATGAAAACCCTGGTTAGGGTAGTGGAGATTTGGAGGTACGGAGTCATCTCCCAACATGTATTTGTTTTTACATCTGATGTGTGTGTGTGTGTGTGTGTGTGTGTGTGTGTGTGTGTGTGTGTGTGCGTAGTTAAATATCAGGCAGCAGTGGTGGGAGGTGTCTGGGGGTGTCTGTGAGGTCATGGTGGGTTGGGTGGCTGGGGGTCTTGGTGAAGTGTCAGGATGTATGACAGAGGGGTGTTTTCAGTTTGATGGGCTTCCCTGATGGTTTTCTTGAGGGCAGGGTTGTTTTTGGCAGATGTACTTCTGGGCTATTGTTTGGTGTCGTTGTTTAACTGTTTTGATGCCAGATATGGAGTGAATGTAGTGGTTGTTGATATATGGCGGGAGTCTATGGGCTAGTTTCAGCACTTTGTTTTGTATTAATTGCAGGCGGTGGAGTTGGTGGTTGGAGATTGTAATCCAGGCAGGATACAATCAAGCAGATATCTGGTCACACAGGTATGATATACCTGATATGCTGACCTGATAGGGGGCACTGTGAGGGCACAGTGGCGCAAAAGAAATCTTCAGGACTGTGCATGTGCGAGGGATAAACCCAATAGCGATAGCTCTTATAGGGCGAAGTTTATATGACAGAACTTTAATAAGTTTTATCAGATGAACAAACCTGATAACTAACCATTTTTGTTTCTCTGTACAATATTCAAATGCCCGTTTTTGTCCTTCAGTGTTTTGTTTCAAAATACCTTCTCCTCCAAAGTTTTTTAGCCGTTTATCTCTGTGTATTATTCTGATAATACGACAGACACAAACTGTCCTGTGTTATGTCTGTAAAGTTTCTGTTGTTTTGCACATTCTGGTTCATGTTTTGGTTTCCCGTTTTATTTTGAAATCATTAACCCTTGTCTCTGTCTTTTAAATTTGTTCCTGTCTGCCCTGCCTCGTCTGTCACACCTGATTCCTGATTGTCTTCCCCAGCTGTGTGTCATCACCCCTTATTATCTCTTGTATTTAACCTCATGTGTCTCACTGTCTCGTGGCCAGTTCTTTGCACGTTATTGTCCTCGTTCCAGCCTTATATTCACAGTCTAGTCTTGCAGTTCTTGAACCTTGCTCTTGTTTTTTGATTAAGTTCTTTGCCTCACGTTTTTTGGATACCTTTGCCTCTCTCTGGATTGATTACCCGTGTTCTGACCCCTGCTTGTCTGATTGCCTTCTGCCATGTACCGAACCCTGCCTGGCTGACTACCTGTCTTGTGTACTGAACCTGGTCTGTTTTATTAAACCCTTTTTGCTCATACGGATTCTGACTCCGAGTTTGCATTTGTGTCCACTTCTGGGTCTGAGTTCTTGACATTCTGAGTGAGAGTGACTCATGTGATCCATAACATCAGCACAGGAAGTCACTCATAAGCTTACACATCCTCTCTGCCTCTTTGCACTCAGTTCAATAATTCCTTGAAGCTAACTTGTTAGCCAAAACGGCTATCTGAAATAAAACAATCTGCACAATAACGCAGCCATCTTATAAAAAGACACTGATCATTTTATTACATGGGCAGGTCTCCCAGAATTTTACTGCTCACACACCACGCTGATTCTCTAAATGTCATGAGACATCAATGAAAGATGTCAACATGTCTGCAGAACTCAAAAGTCAGGTTGTGCAGAACACTGCAGCACAGCAAAATGTTGATGTGCATTAAGAGTCCAGTGTTTTTCTCTACCAATTTAAGGTCATCTTTTTCATTTTGTACCAACTTTTCTAAACCAGAACCAAATCAAATCCAACACATTACTGCCCAGTGACTGATGGACCTTACATTCCCTACCAAGCAGCAACTTTAGTCAAACATAAAGTGTCCTCCTCTTTCTTCGTCAGACATAGAAAACAAATCAGGACAGTCTGCAGATGTTTTACAGAAAAGTAGACATCATAAATTATGATACAGAGGACAGTAGAATAAAAAGTGCATCTCATTTTCAACTTCATTCAGATCACATTGAACATGTTCGGTCCTCCTCAGGTACAGCTTGGAAGCAACCTGTTTCGAGAGCAAGAAGAGGAATATCATATCTGAGCTGAGCGCAGACAGATCTCTGAGCCCGAGTCAGGTTTCTCATGTAAGTCTCATAGAAGTCATGCTTATGAGACTGTGGACTTTGTTGATGGGGACTCAAAAGTCCAGAAAAGCTGAAAAAAAGGTGAAAAAAAAAAACATCTCAATTTCAAAGCGAGATATAAAAAAGAGACTAGGTATTAACTGGAGGTGCTGCTCTCTATGTTACTGCAATAAGTCCTCTTGTTAAAAAAATAAACAGTGATTATCGTATTGACAGTGCTCTGTCAGGGATACTACTGGTAACATTAGTCCCATCACCTCATATTCCTATTTTTTTCCTCTTCTTCTTCTTATTTTTCCCTTGTCTGCATTTGTCCTTCCAGTTGAGCACTGTGTCTGATGTCAACTTTGAAAGGCTGATACATTTTTTTTATTGCAGCCTAACATAAATAGTTATGATACGTTGCTGTCAGTGACCATCACCAGCCCTCCCTGTAGGCTACTCCATCAAATCAAACTTTATTTGCTCCCCGATGTGAGCAGAAGGGGAAGGCTGTGCTACACCACAATGTGAAAAAAGGGGAATAAGGGACAATTAGGGTGAGACAAGACAAACAGGAAAGAGGACAAAAAAGGGAAGAGGACAAAAAGGGAAGAGGACAAACGGGTAGTGTTGATTTAAGACCCAGGGGCACCAAAAATATGGGGTCCTGAGAATAAAGCGTGGGCCAACAGAGGTGAAACAAGGGTGGAGCATGCGTCACATGACATGAGACAAAATGTGGGAGTGCCAGAAGTAACTCAGCATGTTCTAATGGGACAGGTCACTTATTTACTGTGAGTCTCGAGAGGAGCATCTGTAGTGTGCTGAGTGGCACACCACAGGCAGCCACCCACGTCAAGGCCACAGCAAGCACCGAGCCAGGGGGTCCAGTACTACAGCACACCAAGGGGCTCAGGGTCCTGCAGTACCAGGGCCCAGCTGCACCAGAGAGCCACTGACACCAACCCATTTGATGGCAACATGCTCACCAGCACAGAGTTATAGCCAGAGAGGGCCGGACCCCACCAGCCTCACCAAGCCTAAACTAGTGTTCCACCCCTTGTCCCAACGTGCTAATATGTATCTTTGCTTCCTGACAAAGATACATAGTCCCTACACCATGACTAAGTGCAGCCCTAAGTGTGATGTAGTGCATTTAAAATGGGGAGAGACAGGTGGAGTGGAAGCCCACCGACCCCTCTACCTCTGCCTACCCCAAATGAGTGAGTGTTTGTGATGCGTTAAATCAGGGGGGAGAGGAGGCATGTAAGAGTCGGGCAGGGGAAGGCCACAGCCCATAACAAGCTATACCCCCCCCCCCGCACCCCAAGGTCCCTGGTCCCCCTATCACCCCTCAAAGGTAGTGTATGTAATGCATTATAATTGGAGGGCAAGATTGGCAGAGGCATGAGGTAATCACCCCCTACCACTCCTGACCCCAAGGACCCTGTTGTGTGTGTGCCCACCGGTGAGTATGTACAGAAGTGCAATGTGCGCATGGTGAGGTTTACATGGAGAGGCAAGGCCAGCGAAGACCAGCCCAATCCAGTCAAACCAGTGTGGGAACCTGGGGTTGATGCCAATATGCCCCCAGTACAGCGAATCCCGGCACCCACAGGTGACGACCTGGACAGAACCCCATTACTAAGTAGACCCAGCCGGGACCCTCCCCTGTGGGCTGCAGCACTGGAGCCGCCGACTCAGCAGCGGCTGCAGGCCCAACCCAGAATGACCACCCATAGGGCACCACTCCCCATGGGAGGACCACGGGACCCCACCACAGTCCCCAACCCCCAGTTCCTATTGAATTAAAATTTGGTTATAAAAAACTCAGGTCCTCCTGAACTCAGGAGGAAGAGGACTGTTAAATTTGACAGGGTCTCTGCAGGTTTCAACCAGTCAAATTTAAGACTTTTTAAGACAATAATGAAGACAATTTAAAACATATTTTACATCCATACTGACAACAAAAAAATAAATAAAAATATAAATAAATGACATGCAGGAAAATCCGAGCGAGGCATGAAATTAATTGCCAAGTGTTTGAATTTATTCACAGCTCTGCTGTAACAACAGGCTGTAGGCTATAACACACACAGCTCTGGTTGTGCTCGATAAACGGGCTGTCCAGGTACTTCACTTCTGTTTTGTAGTTACGTTATTTTGTCCACAAAAATCGAAACATTTAAAAGTGAGACTGAAGTTAATGTATTTGTTTTAAATAACAGTTACGTTAATACATTTTTAAGACCTTTCAAATCTTACTGAAGACATTTTATTAGCTTTTAAGAGAATTTTAGACATTTCAAGGCTTTAAATGGAAATTATTGGATTTTAGACTCTTTCAGACCCCAAAGATACCCTGTTTGAAGAGGGGAAGCCCTCTGCCCTTGGAGACTTTAAATCTTTGAATTGGTCGTATTAACAGTGTTTGTATTCTTTGTATTGGTGCCATATTTGTTTTTTTTTTATATTTTAAGTATTTGTATATTAAATAAAGATCTTTTTAGAAAAAAAGAAGAAAAAAAGCAAACAGCTCCATGAGATCTGACATTATAAAATAAGTTAAATAAAATGGTTTAATTCACATTACAACATAATTTAATGTTAACAGTTTAATCACTCAGGTTGTTACGCTGTAGAAGCTTCATGAACCTGCTGTCTCTTCATGGTGAAGGAATCAGTGATTTATCTCAGGTACACACACCTGGATATTTATAAGTTCACTGAACCAAACGGCTCCTGGCACAGCAGGAATAAGTCACTCTCGTCCTCATCTCTCGAAAAAGTTAGCTCCATTATCCTGTGTCGAACCGCTGTGTGTCCTCGGGAGTACGTGCAGCAGATGGTGGACTCATTAGGTCGATGGTCTGGCCTTCACGCAGCCTCAGAACTGCCAACTTCAGACTCCACCTGAAGAAAGGACAAATACAGGTCAGAGAAGCTGAACACAAAGAAGTGATAACACTGCTTTTAAAATAAATACAGAGCTTCACTGAACTCTTTCAACAGCCAGTGTGAGTTTAACTTCAAATCTTTGACATGGGGCAGCTTTTTTATCTGATCTTTATCTGTTTGTACTTTATTAAGTAATGCTTCTTACTTTATGTGTGGGGATTTTACACGGTGGATGAGAAAATCCACAAAAGGAAGAAAGAGAATCTTCTCACTCATTAGACGGTGTAGATTTGATAAAGTGTTGTATTAGGAGGTTCAAGACGTCTAACAGAGGAGGAAAATGATCCCTGTTCCTGATTTAGTGTTTAAAAACAGTGTTTCTCAAATTATTTCAGGCCAAGGACCACTTATCACCCCCCACCTCCCACACCCCAAACAAAAAGACAACAACAAAGAACTCACAGACCACTGAGCTTAACAGCCCCAGAACACTAGCCCAGATAGCCAACTGATGTGATATAAACTGGCATCATACTTGCACTGGCTAATAGTACTGGTGCTAACATTAGCGTCTACATTGTCCACGATGCTCACTGCAGCTGAATCATCTTGCTGCTGCTCCTTCTCCTGGCCAGTGTCGGTGGTTTTCTCTTTGTTTGATTTTGATTTTACTGTCCCGTCTCAAACCACCAATACAAATGGGGGGGGGGGCAAGGAATTTTTGTGAGTCCTGGTAAACTTGTTTCTTTTTATATATATCTTTTTATATATATCTTTTTATATATATATATATATATATATATATATATATATATATATATATATATATATATATATATATATATATATATATATATATATATATATATATATATATAGGCGCTGGTGGACCACTAGTGGTCAGCGAATCACAGTTTGAGAAAAAAAAAAATTAAAAATCAATTCATCTGAGATGGGGAGACGTGACCCTCAGAGGATGATCTTGAGTCCCTGGTTTGTTCAGATTTACTTTCATGAAAGTGGATGTGACAAACCAAGAGTCAGGATGACTGAAAAAAAAAAGCTTGAATTTGATGGTCAAAAATCTGTACTTTGTTTTTGTAAGTGTTGCACAATAACAGAAAAAAAGAAAGCTAACACTGCCTTAGCTTGCATTAAGGTGTCAGCTGATCAGAAAGCGCTCACCTGTTGGTCTCTGGATCTCTGACTGAAGACGTGAACAGGTAACCTCCATCTTTTGAGCCACTTACAGGAATCTTTATCTGCAACACAACATTCAAACTGAGACACTCTGATGCTTGAAGACGGGCTGCTGTGTGTGTGTGTGTGTGTGTGTGTGTGTGTGTGTGTGTGTGTGTGTGTGTGTGTGTGTGGAGGGGTGTTTTGGATTCCTAGATGTTCATTTATTTAATGAGATGTGTGTGTTCAGTGGACTTAATGTCACCACCCTCACAGCATCAGAATAACCAGTGGTTTGAAGTCAATACTACATTTTCTGGCAGTGGCCCACAGTGCTGAGAGCAGGGCAGCTGCAGCAACAGGATGTTGATTATTAAGGAACTATTTTGATGTTTGGGTTAAACTTGGAACCATGTTAACAGGGGCCTTTCAGCTGAAGGGTCTGTGCTTGTTAGAAAAGGAACCTCTGTATGTATCCACCAGATGAGTCTACAATTCATGACCAAACGAAGAAGCCTCTGTAAGAGCACAGACACTCTGACTCAAAGCCACCAGCTAACAGGGTACCACTTTACACCACAACACCTGCCCATGTGTTGTGTTCCCTGTGTGTGTGTGAACATCTTTGACAGCAGAGAGGTCAGGGCCTGTATTCACAAAGCATTTTATCTTCCTACTAGGAGGACTGCTAAATGGCTCTGAAATAGGGCTGGGTACCAATCAAAATTTTGTGATTCCTGTACTGATACCTTCACTTTGATATCAGTTCCTGAATGATTCTTTTTTCAATACCACTTTGATATCAATTCAAATAAAAAGAAACTTTCATTACATGTTTTGGTACAAATCTTTAGTTTTTTTTATCTACATCAAATTTTCTACTCTGAGCAGTTTTCTGACATAAATACATCAAATAAATACATAGAAATAAATATTTGTCAGTGCAAAAGAACAGTTGCAAACAGGTGACAGGTCAGACACTGAGTACACAGTAAACCCTCTTCTTTCATCTGGAGTTTTGAGGGCAAAGTGACCTAAAAGAGACAAACGTTAGTATGATTCATCTGCATGTAGTCGTCTGCTCTGGCTGCAGCTTGGGGGGTCTGCTGTGAGCGAGGAGTCTGTGTTTTGGAGAGGGAGGGGCTCAGCGCCCACTGCTCATTGAGCAGATTGAAATTTGCTTTCACTCCGTCCCAAACTTCTGAAACGTCACTGAATTTCTCGCTCTTTAGGGAAAAAAAAGTTGCTAGAGGGGTCTGAAAGTCACTAAATATAGCATCAGAGTCGGCAAGTTGTCAACACTGTCCTGCAAAAACAGGTAACGTTACAGCGAATCACTGGTGGCATTATCAGATCTTGATCATGTGATCAACACTTTGGGTACCGAAACTTGGCAGTGAAAGACGAGGCGTAATCCGACACTCTGTACTACCGAAACATTTAGGTGCCATAAAAGAACCAAAGTTCAGTACCCGGCCCTAGTGTAAAAGTTCCTCACTAAGAGTTTTCTCTTCAAACCTTTTCACAGAGCTGCTCAGACTAACTCTTACTGAGGAATGCAGAGAACTCTGAGGCTAAAAGAAAGGGGTGGAGCTTACCCTGTTACTACAGATGATGTCTGTTTCGGGAATCACATGACTTCCTATGCCTACAGTGATTGGCTGACAGGGGATGTGTCTTTGTGAGGACTTCCTTCACAGAAATCACTCAGTTTAGAGAAAGGTGTCACGTTGGCATATTCAAATAAAGACCTTAACCCTTTATTGCTGAACGTGTCATATTTGTTACATGAGTTAAAGACCTCTATCTAATCAACAGGGTAAAGATTTTCATTAAAAACCTGTTAAAAAATAAATAAATAAATGTGTATTCAACCCTTTGAGAATTATCATTCCACTAAAAGCAGCTGAAGCTGTTTTTTGGCCTTTTTCAAAATGGCTGCTCCCATGAAATCATCCATTCAGGAAAATCATTGATCATTTTCAAGAAGTTTCAGTAAGAATAACATCTTAAATGTTACTTGTTTTCAAAAAAATATATATTTTCTGCATTAAATGAATGCATATTTACTAAAAACTATAATACAAAAAGTCATACAAAAAAGTAAGCAAAACGATAAAGAAATATATTTTTTTCTGGATTTTGTTAAAAGGGTCAAAAAACATTTAACTCTAAAAAAAAATCAGGCTTTTTTTTTACTGGGTCAGGCGTTCAGAATCAGAATCTGAATTACTTTATTTATTCCAAGGGAAATTGCATCTCAGTTACATTCCATCCAAGAAACATAAAAACACAAAGACATAAACATGGGGGACAGGAACAGGAGCTCTGTGGGGCAGCCAACGTGCACAGTGTGGCGCCACATTTCATCAGATGTGGAAAGATTACACATAAGGTAAGAAGAGGACAAAAAAAATCAATTACCAGACTGTTGATGGTTAAAATAAAATAAAGGCTACTCTTGAAACATTAAACCAAGATTAATAAGGTTTGAAGAGAAATCTCTTAGTGAGGAACTTTTAGAGTCATTTAGGAGTCCTCCTAGAGGTGAGACAACATGGTTTGTGAATTCAGGCCCTGGAGGCTGAAACTGAGACATGGTCTCCTGTTTTGATGCATTTTTGATCCTCTTTAGATGTTTAGGGATTGAACTCTTCTGCTGAAAGCTCACTGAAGCTCCCGTCACTGAGAATGAAATATGAATCTAAGTTTACTAACACCGTACCTGTGAAGTGTGCACATCCACTCGGTTGTGTCTGTCCGTCAGGTGGATGTTGTGGACTTTTAGAGGCGGAGCTCCGAGGCGCTCCATTGCAACGGGACATTCTTCCAACTTTTGCAGAGCCAGTCGATGATAATCAGACTCACTGAATCTCTCTGATACACAGCAGACAAGAAGGCAAAAAACAGGAGAAAATAAAAAGTTATACATGAACAATTAACTGTGTCAATCCAACACCTGTGTCACACCTGAGAAACGCAAAAGCTGGATCAACATCGGTTCAGTGACAAAACTGTAGGTTCAGAAGAGGAACTTGTACAAAACTGTCTTTGTTATGGAAAAGAAAATCTTTACACTTCAGGCCAGGCTCCAGATTTGACAGGACTGTCTAAAGCTGTGAGAAATCTAGGACCAGTAGGGTGAGAAGTTATGTTAGAAAATCACCACAAAACCATTGAAACAACATAAAATGAAAGCTCTGTTCTTTGGGTTTGTTCAAATTTGGATTTTAACTTGTATCTGATGGTTGTTGGTATCAGTATTTGTTTTATACAGCCCTGAATCACACGTTCAAAAGGTCATTGTGTGTTTGGGCCTCCTGTGACTTAAAGGCCCCTTTTTACAACAATGGTATGAGGACGAAACACAACAGTTTTGTTACGTTTTGGCCTCTCGTTTATATGGAAACGCCGTTTTACCCGACCTAAAACGCAAGTTTTTTTGAAATGCCCTCCAGAGTGGAATTTTTCTGATGTACTGCAGCCTCTGTTGCCGTCTAAACAGCAACAGAGGCTGCAGTACGTCACGCTCAGTTTTGCGCATGTGAATTCCACTTTCCGGACAACAACAACGGTTCAATGGTGGACTTACCGGGTTGTTCTTGTGCTGCTGAATCTGCTGACTGCCTTTAACTAAATGTTCATCTGTTGCTCCACTTCTGCACTCAGATAAGATGCATTTAATATATACACCAGACGATCAGCCCGCCTCTTCTTACTACCAAAAGACTCTACAGTTATATCGCCACCTACAGGCCTGATATGCACACTACAGCGTTTTCAGTCCCTCAGCGTTTCAGTTTGACCACAGATTTTTTCTCTGTTTTTGCGTGAAACGCTGTGAAGCGTTGTTGTATAAACGGGACCTAAGTATTTCTACAAGAAAATGTATCTCAAGTTGGTGTTTTTTTATTGTGAACGACAAAATCAAATTTGTACTTCTTCCTGAGTGTAATTCATTGCTGCGTTGTTTCTAATCATACATTTCTGCCCTCACAGAGCTCTTGGTTTCCTGTGGTCTGCAGAAAGCTTGGGGGGAGGGGCCATCTGGCCTGAGCTTCGCTACCTGACCAGCTTTCCGACTGGTAGCACTGGTGCTGCCAACTGTCTCAGTTTGTCACACCAGCACATGATTTAGTGCAGCTTTTTGTTTTGTTTTGGGGTGGGGGTGGGAAATACAGCATTACCATGCATGTTGATGGCTCACAGACCCGGCTCTTCATAAATGAAAGCACTAAATACTTCATGTTGTTGAATGTTGAAGGATATTGCCAATATTGAATTTTAGTTGTGACTAGGCTGGATGTTGCCAGACTAACTTGAAGCTTTTCTTCACACGTACTGAAGTTTTTCCTTCCCGTTTTAAAGTTCTTGCTTGTGTTGTATGTTGCTTTGGAAAAAAGCGTCTGCTGAATGAAATTGTAGAATTATAGAATACTTTTCTTTAATTGGCAAAATGAAGTTTTGGGCCGATTAAATGGGTGTGTGATGCAATTGCATGATTTTTCTGTTTAGTTCTCACAAGACTTTGGAGTTTAAGTGTTTTGGTCATTTAGGGCCTCCATAGAGTAGACAGAGAGAAGCTCCATGCAGCAAGAAGCAGCTCATGAAAACTTTTAGCTTAAATTATTCTACAAAGAACTGTTTATTAGTGTAAACCAACTGTTTTTAGAATAACAGTGTTTGGTTTTTCCAAACGTAACCCTTTCATCATCTGAAAAAAGCATGCGAAGGAGAAACTCAAGGTTGCTAACGTTGCATTAATAACACTGACGTTAACATTGGGGCCATTGTCACAGGCTTGAGCAAAATATTTGTTAAAGATGGATCCACTTTGGACTCCATTGCACCACTGAGACAAAAAAGTATTAAAACTTCAGAAGACAGCTCCTTGGTTTAACTCAGAAACTCGTACACTTAAACAAACAACCCGTAAATTAGAGAGAATGTGGCGCTCTGATAAAAGGGAGGAGTCACGTATACTTTGGCGGGAAAGTAACAATAACTACATGACAGCCTTAAGAAACACCCGAGCTGCCTACTACTCCTCACAAATTGAAGAAAATAAAAACAACCCCAGATACCTTTTTAGCACTGTAGCCAGGCTGACACAGAGCCAGAGCTCCATTGAGCCTGTGATTCCTCTAGCACTGAGCTGTGAGGACTTTATGAGCTTTTTTTAATGATAAAATTCTGAAAATTAGAGATAAAATTAGCAACTCCCTGTCTTTAACTGAACCTGCCGTACCGCTAAATGTAGCAGTAGTCAGACCTGAGTTAGACTGTTTCTATTGTGTGTGTATATATATATATATATATATATATATATATATATATATATATATATATATATAACTCTTTAACAGAAAATATTTGCTCTTTTAAATCCATTTACATCAACAAAATGAAAAACAAACAAAGAACATTATAGAGAACCGTCTGTTTGTGGAGTGATTTACCTTTAAACATGTTAGTAACATGACTGGGTCATTTGAGCCTCAAAGAGAGGCTGAGACCGGACTGGCAGATGGAGCAACCCTTCCAGAATAATGGATAGTATTCTGAAATTGATACTAGTAATAATAATAGTGGATTTCATCATCTTCAGACAATAACATCATTAAAGGTTCAGGGAATCTACAGAACTCTTTGACATTAGCTGCGTTTCCATTATACCAAGAATTGCGCAAAACCAAAATATTGCAATAAAAAAAAATTAATGGAAACACCAAATTTTAAAAAAAGAAACTTAAATTTGGATAAAAAGGTTTTTTACGCTCTCATGAGGGTTTTTCTGAAGTTATTGAAGTTTAGCACAAAAGTGTAATGGAAACACCTTTATCACAAAAACACCTCACTGGACGTAACAGACACACCTCCCTCACCTCCTCAGCATCATCCTCTCCCAGAAGTCCCTGCTACGTGTCCACTGCCACACATACTGACCTCGGCGTTCATATTGTAACAGCTCTGCTGTTTGTTATGTGTTCAGTGCAGATGCTGGTGTTTTGACATCTCAGAGCGCAGCAGGAGGGAGGGGTGGAGGTGTGTGTGTGTGTGTGTGTGTGTGAGTGAGAGAGTAGGCCAGCTGGAGATGATAATTTTCATTTAATCTTTCGTTCGTGCCTGTTTTGAGTTGGCGTGCTCACGACCGACAGTAACCAGTGAATGAAAACACAAGTGTTCACAAACCGGCATCGTCATCATCGCAGCATCTGGACAGACGTTACAATATTTTAAAGCCCTCGGCTCTTTAAATGTTTTAGATATCCATGGTTACCGCCAGTTACAGTCCTCCTTCCTTCTTCCACATCCTGCAAATTGAATCTCGGGGGACAAGATTTTACTTGTTATGTGTGTTTCTAATTGTATTGGAAACACCGACAAGGCACAATTATGCTTTATCCAAACTTCAGAATTATCGCTTTATTTTGCCAAAAAGTGTCATGGAAACGCAGCGATAGTTTGTGCACACAGTTCCTCACTGCATCATTAAATGCAGGCTCAGAAGAGGAACCTGTATATAAACATGATCCAGAAACACCAGAGACTTCTCTGAACTAGGCTTCATTTAAGACGGATGCAGAGGAAGCAGGAAACCCATTGGGGAATCATGGATGCGGTGTCCTCTGCTCTGAAGAGACACTTTTTTATCAACTTACTGTTCAAAGCAAACATCCCTGATGGTTTGGAGCCGCCCACTGAAACTCTTCAAACATTTTATTGCAACAAAATCCTAAAATGATCTGATTTTTTCCAGGTTAAAAGTGCAGCCTGTGTGTGTGTGACTTACAGTGAAATGCTCTTGGATTAAAAGTATCTGCTGAAAATGAAAGTCATTACATGATGTAGGTTGATAGATTTCAACAGCTCAGTCTCAGCAGACACACACAGCTCGACTGTACTCACTCTGCTGGAGATAGTACATGGTGCCGATCCCTCCGCCGGTCAGCAGGGTGGTGAAGATGGTGAGCTGCTGCAGGTGACCTGTGGACACCCTCATCTTGACAGCGATGCAGTCTGTTCTGTCAGTGATTGAAAATAAAAATAAAAGTACAAATTAACAAACATTACCTCTGCAATTCCTTCTAAATAGAATACAGAGTTAATGACACACAGACAGGTGAGAAAAGAGACAACCTGATGCAGGAGTAAGATGGAGTGAAATATAAACCACAGTAGAGGTGTGGTCTTCAAGACAAAGCTGCGAAAAGCGTGAATTCAGTGATAAGTCAAACATTTCTACTTTCAGGAGGACAGAAAATTACACGCCTCCATTCACTATAGTTTCTTTTACATTCAACATTCACAGGCTTTTTTTTTTTTTTTTCATTTCCATGCTCTCTCTCTCTCTCTCTCTTCAGGATATTCTCTTCAATAAGGAGCTCTATAACAGTTCACACCTGTTTCACTGACAGGTGACTCTGCTGTGAAGCACGTTGAACATAACTGATGTTTACGCTGAAGAACCACAAATTTCCCATTTAACAGCTGCTGCTGCTCCTTCGATCTCTCTCACATATTCCTCTCCATCATCTTTCTTCAAGATAATATTGTGTTTATATCGTTATTAACTTATTTATTTTATTTAAATGTATTTGACCAAGGCTTTTGTGCTATGACGCTCACACAATAATAAAAAATTAAATTTGTATATATGACTTTGGCAATTATGCTATTGGGCTAACAATATTTGTTTTGTAAAGGGAACTGAAGCGGGTTGTTTCCACCCAGACCATATAGTGTGTTACACATTATGAGTAAACGTTCCTGCTTAGGATACACGCGAGTGTCTCGCTTTATTAATTACCGTTAGGGAGTTAACGTAACAATACCAGACACAGAGTGTAGGAACCAAATGAGCAGAGAACTAAAGACATCGATGGTGAACCACAGACTGGTGGAAATAAGACTGAATCAGGTGGTGAACAGAGCAGCACGTTAGAAACATGAAGTCTGACAAAGCAGAGTGTTTTCAGTCTCTCTCACGGCTGAACCACTGTGTACCGCGAAGAAACAAAGATGTAGACACAAAAGCCAAACTACAGATACAGTTAGTTACCTTTCATTCGACTCCTTTGCTCTCGTTAACTTTCATTCGTCTCTTTCCTACTGCTTCCGGCTCTTCCTCCCTTTTGGTTAGTGGTTTAAAACAGCTTCAGAGCACATTATCGCCGCCTGGTGGACTAGAGTGTTACCGTGAGCGAGCGTTGATGTATGAAGGGCCCGCCTCACATACTGTTTCCCACAATAAACGGCGCCTATGCTGTTCACCCTTTTTTCCTTACCGGCGAATTCTGTCGTTTCTATCTGTAAAAGAGCAGGTAACCTTCTGAGTAGTAGCTGTTTTTAATTCTACAGAATCCACTGAAGTCTAAATCAACCACTTATTAACTTTTTTAAAACCATATGTGGATCATAGGGTTTTTCCAAAACGAATAATAAAAAATAATCTATTTCGATTTATTTTCAAAAGCCAATATGACTTTTGGTCTAAGATTAAAAATCAACTAGAGAAGTTGCATTTCCTTCCAGCAAATGCATTGAAATGCTGAAGCTGAAGACTTGAAATAGTGGGGGAAAAAAAGCTGAAAATGTGGAAAAATGTGAAAGAAAATTGCTGAAAGGAGTAAGAAAAAGCATACCATGGAAATGTGAAAAAAAAAAACTGAAGAAGAAAGAGTGGGAAAAAAAGAGTGAGAAGGAGAAGGGGTGATGAAGAACAAGAAGTAGTGAAAAAGTGAAAAAGAAGCAAGGATGTAAAGAAGAAGAAGTGAGAATAACAGGATTAAGAAATGAGGAAAGCTGTATGAAAAGAAGGAGCAAAGAACAACTGAAGAAGTCTTTAGACTGTTTAAACAATAAAATGTTGAAAAAATGTAAATAACAGCAAAATCTATGAGTTACGTGTAAATAGCATAAAGTCATGTGAAGCAAAGAAGAAGTAAAGAAAAAGAAATGAGAAAGCAGCATAAAAGAATGAGCCTAAGAAGACGTGAAGAAGTCTTTTGACCGTCTAAACAACAAAATGTAAAAATAAAAAATGTAAATGACAGCAAAATCTATGAGTAATGTCTATGTAGCATAAAGTCATGTGATCGGATTAATGTGTAACAATCTAAAGACTTCTTCAGTTCTTCTTTGCTCCTTCTTTTCATACGGCTTTCTCATTTCTTAACTCCTTTATTCTCACTTCTTCTTCTTTACTTCCTTGCTTCTTTTTCACTTCTGCACTACTTCTTTTTCTTCATCACCCCTTCCCACTCACTCCTTTCTTCATCACTCTTTCTTCACTTTTTTTTCCTAATCTTCTCCTTCACTCTTTCTTCCTCACTGCTTCTTCACTCTTTTATCCCCACTATTTCTTTCTCACTTCTTTTACACTCCATCTTCCTCTTTTCTTTTTTACTCACTCTTTCTTTTTCAATCCTTCTACCTCACTTCCTGTTCTTCTTCACTATTACTGCTTCACTCTTCTTTTTTCACTTTTTTTTCACATTTTCATGGTACGCTTTTTCTTACTCCTTTCAGCAATTTTATTTCATATTTTTCCACTTTTTTTTTTTTTTTTTTTTTAGCTTTTTTCAACGATTTCAAGTCTTCAGCTGAGTTCTGGGTTAAAAGTCTTCATTTGGTGAAGTGAGCTAGAAAGCAGGTGTTGGTACTTTGTGGAGGACAGGCTGGTATCTGAATAACTCGTCCTCATTAAAACACATGCTTAATCTAGGTGTTACCATTTAAATATTGCACGTTAAACAAAACTGTCATTTAAGCTGAAAGCAGTTGTTTTCTGCTGTGGTTGTTCATGTTTTCATGGTCAATGGAAACTGTGATGCAGGAGCTCCAAACCACCACAGTGTGGCAGCATTGTGCTGTTCGAGGTAAACAGACCTGTGGAGCTGTTTTGGACTTTGGTCTATGAGCTGATTTTTGTCCTCTTCACTGACTCCTTAAACTGCAAGATGATTTCATTTCAGGCTCATTCATGTCTGATTATATTAAATATAATCTCACACCATCATCAAACTTTGGATCTTTTTTTGGACATAAAGAAAGTGGAACTTGGATTATGGGTAATCTGGGGCTTGTAAGCACATATGTAAGCACACTGTACTGATATGGATGCTGCCTGATATATTTGATCAAACGTTGAAATATTGTCTGTGGATGTCAGCTCTTTGGTTTGGTGAGGTGGCTCTTAAAAGAGCCGTTGTGTTCTTGTTGTTCAGCTGCAGACAGTCTAAGCTCTCTCTCCGCGGATGCGGCGGGCCAGCTGGATGTCTTTGGGCATGATGGTCACTCTCTTGGCGTGGATGGCGCACAGGTTGGTGTCCTCGAACAGACCCACCAGGTAAGCCTCGCTGGCCTCCTGCAGAGCCATGACAGCAGAGCTCTGGAAGCGCAGGTCGGTCTTGAAGTCCTGAGCGATTTCTCGGACCAGGCGCTGGAAGGGCAGCTTGCGGATGAGCAGCTCGGTGGATTTCTGGTAGCGGCGGATCTCCCTCAGAGCCACGGTACCGGGCCTGTAACGGTGAGGTTTCTTGACGCCGCCGGTGGCCGGGGCGCTCTTACGGGCAGCCTTGGTGGCCAGCTGCTTCCTGGGAGCTTTGCCTCCGGTGGATTTACGAGCGGTCTGCTTGGTTCTTGCCATGCTGTCTTCTTTCTCTGACTTTGGAGAAAAATGTAACGTAGAGAGGAGCCGCGCTGCTCATAAAGCGGAGGAGCGGCTGTGAAACGGTGACGCTGCTTGACAGCTCCGGCTCGTGATTGGTGAGAGGCCGCTCTTGGAGCTCAGCGCCGCCGGCCGAGGAAGGGAGGGGGTGAGCCCCCAGCCTCAAGCTCCGCTGCTTATTGGACACAAATGTGTTGAGAGTGTGGAGCTGAGCGGAGCTCGGGCCGCCCTCAGCGGCTCTGCTGGAAGCCTCTATTCTGGTTGGTGCGCCGGGAAAACACGCGCGCTCTGAGCGTATATTAAGGAGACTTTGAGCCGGTGAGAGCAAAAACAAAAATAAACCATCTCCAAACAATCATAAAATCACAACTTAACCTCCACCGACAGAAAACCTGGAACACTTTCTACCGACAACTAGACAAAGATACAAACCCCCGGACATTCTGGCAAAAAATCAAATATCTGAACGGCAACACAGACAATAACAGCAACACACCACCCCTTAAATCATCAGGCGTCATCATCACTGACAACAAAGACAAAGCATTACTCTTCAGGAACCACCTGGAAGCCATTCACACCTGCCCAAACCACCCAAACTTTGATGACACTTGGAAAAATCATGTTGACATGGAATTAACAAACCACAACAGGAAACAGTCCACCACAACCGAACCTTCACCAGAGCCCCATCCCCTCACAAACCCAGTTACAACCAAAGAAATATCACAACATGTCAAGAAAATGAAAAATAAAGCCCCTGGGGAAGATAACTTCCACACAATACTGATTAAACAAGCCCCAGTCACCTTCCTTCAGCACCTTGGTCAGCTCTTCACCACCTGCCTCACCACAGGACATTTCCCCTCACCCTGGAAATCAGCAATCATTACTATGATCCATAAAACTGGCAAAGACCCCCATAACCCCAACAGTTACCGCCCCATCAGCCTCCTCAGCCATATCGGCAAACTATTTGAGCGCATCCTCACCTTACGTCTCTCCAACCACATAGACTCCATAGGGCTGATTGGACTACACCAAGCTGGATTTAGAAAAAATAGAACTGCTACAGACAACATTCTCCGTTTATCAGAAGATATTTACAGAAATTTCAACAAAAAACTAGTAACACTGGCAATATTCTTTGACATTGAAAAAGCTTTTGATAAAGTATGGCACAACGGACTTATTTACAGACTTCTTGACAATAATCTCAAACTCCCCAAACCCACCCAATCCATCATCTCAAGCTTCCTCAACAACAGGCAAATAAAGGTCAAAATCTCCACCTCCATTTCAACCCCCTTCACACCACAAGCTGGTGTCCCTCAAGGCTCAGTCCTCAGTCCCCTCCTCTTCCTCATCTACATCTCCGACATCTATTACCCCCCACCCACCATAGCCAAAGTTTCACAGTTTGCTGATGATCTATGTTACTGGACCACCTTGAAATCCCCACAGCTAGCTGCCTCCAAACTACAACACTGCATCACTGAAGTAGAGGAATGGACCAATCTCTGGAGAATTTCACTAAACCCCATAAAAACACAATCAGTCATCTTTACCAGAAACCCGCACCTACAGTCCGCCCACATCAACCTCACACTCCATAACCAGCCAATAAATCTCAGCAAGGAAGCAACTTTCCTCGGCATCACATTTCAAAGCAATATGACCTGGTCCAAACACATCGATAACCTGGAACAGAAAGCAAACAACAGACTTAACCACCTCAAAGCCCTCTGTGGAAAGCGAGGTGCATCGTCCTCCACAGTCATAAAAGTCTACCTATCATACATCAGACCACTATTTGAATACTCTGTTCCCGCCTGGATTACAATCTCCAACCACCAACTCCACCGCCTGCAATTAATACAAAACAAAGCGCTGAAACTAGCCCATAGACTCCCACCATATATCAACAACCACTACATTCACTCCATATCTGGCATCAAAACAGTTAAACAACGACACCAAACAATAGCCCAGAAGTACCTGGCATCTGCCAAAAACAACCCTGCCCTCAAGAAAACCATCAGGGAAGCCCATCAAACTGAAAACACCCCTCTGTCATACATCCTGCAACTTCACCAAGAACCCCAGTCACCTAACCCACCATGACCTAACAGACACCCAACCCTCCCACCACTGCTGCCTGATATCTAACTACTCACACACACATAGACACACACACACACACATAGACACACACACACACACGCACACAGGCGCATACAAGTTTTATCTTGCATCTCAAAATTTCTCTCTTCTCTTATTAAAACATAAAAAAGACCAAAAAAAAAAAATTAAAATGCCAAAACACACATACAAAAAAAACATAAAAGAATAAAAATCAGATGTTAAAAATAAATGAATGAATAAAAACAAATAAATAAAAAATGGGAGATGAGTCCCCACCTCCAAACCTCCACTACCCTAACCAGGGTTTTCATCCCATACCCCCCCAGACACACACACACACACACACACACACACACACACACACACACACACACACACACACACTACAACTCCCACTACCCTAACCAGGGTTTTCATCCTTCCTCCCTCCCCCGTTTCCAACCTCCACTACCCTAACCAGGGTTTTCATCCCATACCCCCCCAGACACACACACACACACACACACACACACACACACACACACACACACACACACACACTACAACTCCCACTACCCTAACCAGGGTTTTCATCCTTCCTCCCTCCCCCGTTTCCAACTCCCACTACCCTAACCAGGGTTTTCATCCTTCCTCCCTCCCCCGTTTCCAACTCCCACTACCCTAACCAGGGTTTTCATCCTTCCTCCCTCCCCCGTTTCCAACTCCCACTACCCTAACCAGGGTTTTCATCCCTTCCCCAGATCCCAAACCAACCCCAGATGGAGGTGGGGACCCCTCACAGCCCCACAAGTTTGATCAGGCATATTTTCTCTATTACTTACCCGCTTACATATGGTTTCTACTCTTTTCTTGGTGCCTTGGTCCACATGTTTTCTACAACCACCTGAGTCCCTTGCCTCCCTTTGCCTCTGCCCTCCCCCCAAAGATGGGCAGAAAAGGGCAAAAGCCCTGAGCTGTCCCCCCAGGAACATGTAGCTTCGTTCGTTCGGGACACGAAGAAAGATGTTGGACACAGTATGAAGAGCAACTCATCAGGACAAAGATTTGAAGAACTTTTACACTACATGTCTTCAGTTCTCTCAAGAAGAAGGTTTGAAAGAGGTTTGCTTTGAACTTTACTGTGACCATTAGCCCTGTTATTAGTGTAATGGCTTATCACACGTGATTTAAGGGGCTTGCTGTATAGTAACATGTAAGGTGCCAGGTTAAGAGCTCATATGTCTTCCATCTGACATTTTATGTTCAAAGTGAAGTCTACATTTACAAATTTGAAGTTAAATTGAAAAAGAGGGTGTTTGCCAATCATTTGTAAGCTAAGTTTCTGGAGTGTTTCACAGATGCTGTATGTTTTGAAAATGACATTCAAGTTATTTGTACATTGAGTACCTGAAGTTGATTTTAACTCTATTAGAAACTGATAACATTTAATTTAGTTAAGCCATGAGTATATACATTAAGAGATTCCTTAACTTTCAGAAAGGTTATTGGAGCTATTTCCTATTATTTGTTTTCAAAAGTGAATCAGTCATATAGGAATTAAAATGTCACAGACAAGTAAGCATACAGCTGAGGTTAGAGATACTGCAGAAAAAATTCAGGTTGGTGATGCTGAAGCCCTGCAAGAGGAAGCGCAGCAGCCAAGACGAAGCCAAAGAACCAAAACTCTTACAGAGAAGGGTAAAGAAATGCAAGATGAAAAATGTAAGGCACTTCTCCAAAGGTTCAGTTACATCTATGATAAGTGGAAGATACACGCCAAAACGTCCAAGAAGTCATTATCAAAATCATCGGAGTCTTTGTCTGAGGATTTACTTAATCATATTATAGGTGATGTCAGGGGTCTTTGTGCAGATGTTCAGCGTGTTTATGATGAACTTCGCAAAGTCTCAACTCCAAGTCAGGACATTCGTCGAAAGGTGGATCTGTGTGTTGAGATTTCTCATTTCATTGTATCCAGAGCCTCAAATCGACTGGAAGGTTCAGTTCTCAAGGAAGATAACCAAGACTGGCCCGAAGCTGGCTCTCTCTTCAATACTGCCTCCCACAAATCAAGTTCTGTTGCTTCTTTACTAGAGCGGAACTCAGAGCATTAAAGCAGGTCTTCTGTAAAACGACAAGAAGCTGCTGCAGAGGTTGCTGCAAGCCAAGCTGTTCTGAAAGTGTTACAAGAACAAGAAAGAGAACAGTTGGAAATACAGCGCTTAGAAGGAGAAGCTAAAAGGAAATTAGCTGATCAAGAAGCAGCAGCCATGAAGCGTCGCTTAGAACAAGAAGCAGAGGAGTTAAACCGAAGACTTCAAAGAGAGGAAGAGGAAGCTAAACTTAGAGCTCAAATGGAAGAGGAGCACATAGCTCTGCAAAAGACTCTTGATGTAAAACGGAGGAAGATACAGCATTTAGAGGCAGTTAAAGGTCTCAATGCAGCACGAGCGAGAATGCAGGTGTATGATCAAGTTAATACTGAAGAGCAGGAGGACATAGCAAAGCATGAGATTACAACAGAAAACCAAGTGTTTGCTCCTTCAAGTTCTCAGCCCTTACCTGTGTCTTCCATCCCACAAACCGTGACCTCTTCAAATGAAAGTACTGCAGAATTAGTTAAAGTACTTGCTAGTGCTTTAAGTGCCAACAGAATTCCAGTTCCAGAACCTACTGTGTGCAGCGGGGATCCACTGCAATACAAGGACTGGAAGCTGTCCTTTGAGGCACTGATTGATCAAAAGAGCATTCAAGACCAGGAAAAGATATACTACCTCCGAAGATATGTCAGTGGACAAGCAAGAAAAGCACTGGATGGTTATTTCCTACTTGGAACAGAATCCTCCTATGTTGCTGCATGGGAGATATTGGAAGAGAGATATGGAAATCCATTTGTAATTGCAAAGGCATACAGAGATAAGCTTCACGCATGGCCCAGGATAGGAGCAAAAGACAGCTTAGAGCTGAGAGAGTTTGTGGATTTTCTACGCAGTTGTGAGGTTGCCATGGTCCATATCAAATCATTGGAAATCTTGAATGACTGCAATGAAAACAGGAAGATTCTTTCGAAGTTACCAGATTGGCTAACAGAGAGATGGAACAGGAAGGTGACCGAAGAAGAAGAAACAAAAACCCAGTTCCCCTCATTCAGTCAATTTGTGAAGTTTCTGACAAGGGAAGCTAGAATTGCCTGCAATCCGATAACGTCACTTCAGTCACTGAAACAAGTTGACGTTGATAGACCACAATCCCAAAGACTTCCAGCATTTAGAGCAAAGACACTGACCACAAGTTCCAACGAGAAAACTTCCTTATCATGCATTTTCTGTACAAAAAGTGGGCATACTGTGCACAAATGCAAGAAATTCATGGAGAAAGCTGTTTCAGATAGAGTCAAATTCATACAATCTGAAAAGCTATGTTTTGGTTGTCTCAAGTCTGGTCACCATTCAAAGAATTGCAACAATAGGAGTGTTTGTGACATCTGCCAAGTCAAGAGAGGTGTAAAGACATATCTCAACCTATACAACATGAAGAAGAAATTCCAGATGCTACTTCAAACAGAGTGATTCTTGATGAGACAAACATGCAAACAGCTGCAATAATACCTGTTTGGTTATCGTCTGCAACTCATCCAGAACAAGAAGTCCTTGTGTACGCCTTGTTGGACTCTCTGAGTGATACAACCTTTATTCTGAGTGACGTTGCTGAAGATTTGAAAGCCGACAAGGAGCAAGTCAAGCTTAAGCTTTCTACTATAACCTCTCAAGATACAATAGTAGACTCACAAAGATTACACAACCTACAAGTCAGAGGCTTTTACTCGGGTAAGAAAATCTCTTTACCTCCAGCATACACACGTGAGTTTATTCCAGCCAACAGAACTCACATACCAACGGATAAAACTGTGAAGGCTTGGCCTCATCTAGAACACCTCCAAGAAGAAATCGTCCCTCTGCAAGACTGTGATGTAGGTCTACTCATTGGATACAACTGCTCACAAGCCTTACTTCCAAGAGAAGTTGTTTCTGGCAGAGATAATGAACCTTACGCACAGCGTACAGACCTTGGATGGAGTATTGTTAGCCCTGGTAATCCCTGCATAGACTATGGTGATGCTATTGGAATCAGCCATCGCATAACAGTGAGACAAGTGACACCAAGTGTGGAGACTTCTTCCAATTTGAAAACTGAAGTACACTATGTGAACAAAACCAGAGTAAAGGAGATGACTCCTTTAGATATCATAAGAAATCTTGAATCTGATTTTTCAGAAAGGGGAGAAGACAGTGAATCTGTTTCACAAGAAGATCTTAAGTTCCTGTCAAAACTGAGGGAAAGCATCACACAAAAGGACAATGGTCATTACGAGATGCCATTACCGTTTAAAGGAGAAAGACCAAACCTGCCAAACAATAAGGTATGTGCTATGGATCGCTTGAAGTGTCTCGAAAGACGACTACAGAAAGATCCACAGTTCTACAGAGACTACGTCAACTTTATGGATGACATTATTTCCCGAGGTGATGCAGAAAAGGTCCCGGAGGAAGAAATTGATAACAATCCGGCTTGGTACATTCCGCACCACGGAGTTTATCATCCACAGAAACCAGGCAAAATATGTGTCGTATTTGACTGTTCTGCAAAGTATCATGAAACATGTCTCAATGACCATTTGCTCACTGGCACGGATTTGACTAACACATTGATTGGTGTGCTTTGCCGTTTCCGAAAAGGTTCCGTCGCTTTAATGTGTGACGTTGAAAGAATGTTTCACATGTTTCATGTGAAAAAAGAAGATCAAGATTACTTGCGGTTCCTATGGTGGGAGAAAGGTAACATGGAAACTACACCATCCACCTACCGCATGAAGGTCCACTTGTTTGGAGCGGCCTCATCTCCTGGCTGTGCCAACTTTGGCCTGAAACATCTGGCAGCGCAAGGACAAGGACAGTTCAGTGAAGAGACCATACGTTTCATTCAAAGAAATTTTTATGTAGACGATGGTTTGATAAGTGTTCAAAATGAGAAGGCAGCTATCCAACTTGTCAAGGAAGCAAGAGAGCTCTATTCAACTGGCAAGCTTAGGCTTCCCAAGTTTGTTTCCAACAAAGAGGAGGTGATAGCAACTATCCCAGAAGGAGAACACGCAGAAGTCAAAGATCTCAACATGGCCCTAAGTTCACAGCATATTGAACTTATTGAACACAGTGAAATGTAACTCACTAACAAGAAGAGGTGTGCTCTCGACTGTAGCTTCTGTATATGATCCCTTGGGGTTCATTGCACCCTTTGTCCTGCTGGGAAAACAAATACTTCAGCAAATGTGCAGAGATAAGATTAAGTGGGATGAGGAACTTCCAGCATACTTAAGACCTCAGTGGGAGTCCTGGATCAGGGATCTATCTAAGCTGGCTGAAATGCAAATCAACAGATGTTTCTTACCTTCAGGGTTTGGCAGTGCCAAGACTTATGAGCTCCATCACTTTGCGGATGCAAGTGTGTCTGGATATGGTATCTGTACCTACCTGCGAGCCATTAATGAGTCTGACGAAGTCCACTGCAGTCTGATCTTGGGAAAGGCAAGAGTTTCACCTACCAAAGTCACAACAATACCAAGACTTGAACTCTCTGCAGCAGTTGTTGCAGTTCGAACCGGCGACATGCTCCAGAAGGAACTAGAAATCCAAGATCTTCAACAGTTCTTCTGGACAGACTCCACAGTTGTTCTTGGCTACATAAATAACGATGCTAGAAGGTTTCAAGTGTTTGTAGCTAATTGCATACAAAGAATCAAGTCAAGTACAAAACCAGAACAATGGGCTTATGTTGCTTCAGAGAACAACCCTGCAGATTATGCATCTCGAGGTTTGAGTGCAGAGCAACTGAAAACCTAAGATTGGTTCACAGGACCGAAGTTTCTTCGGCAAAAAGACCTACCTATCAGAGAACACAAGGGGGAAGAGATCAAAGAAGATGATCCTGAACTTTGCAAGGCTGTAGTGTGTAACACAAAAGCAAAGCAAGAGAGATCATTACTAAATCGCCTACAGAAATTCTCAGATTGGTCTAGAGTTGTTCAAGCAATTGCCAGATTGAAACGTGGAGTCAAAGAGTACAAAGGTGAGATGCAAAGAACTAATGAGAGTACTAGCTTAGTTGAAAGAAATGAAGCAGAACTTGTTATCATTAAGCTAGCTCAGGAAGAAGCCTTTTCAGAAGAGATGAAGAGCTTAAAACTGAAGAAAGAGGTTAAATGCACCAAGGACAGTAAATTGAGAAATCTGAGCCCATTCTTGGATGAAGAAGGTATCCTACGGGTAGGAGGACGCCTAAGTCAAGCTGCATTACATCTTCATGTGAAGCATCCTGCCATCCTTCTGAGGAACAGTCACATTTCAGCTTTGCTCATCAAGCACTTTCACAAAAAGGTTCACCATCAAGGGCATGGTTTAACATTGAATGAACTGCGAGCTAATGGTTGGTGGATCCTAGGATGTAGTGGTGCTGTTTCATCACACATTTTTAAATGTGTCAAATGCAGAAAGTACAGGAGAGGTACTGAAGAACAAAGAATGGGAGACTTACCACAAGACAGGATGGAAGCATCTCCACCCTTCACGTACACTGGCATCGACTGCTTCGGTCCATTTTATGTTTAGGAAGGGAGGAAAGATCTCAAGAAATATGGTCTTTTGATTACCTGTCTATGTTCAAGAGCCATACACATAGAAATGATTGATGACATGACAACTGACGCATTTATGAATGCTTTGAGAGCCTTCATTGCCATCAGAGGTAATGTTCATCAACTAAGGTGTGACCAAGGTACCTATTTTGTTGGTTCAAAAAGAAAGTTTGCAGAACTCATGAAGGAAATGGACAAGGAAAGGATGAAAGCGCTAGGGTGTGAATTTCTCATGAATCCTCCTGCAGCGAGTCACAAGGGCAGCATCTGGGAGAGAGAGATTAGAACCATCAGAAGTGTTCTTACCTCTCTTCTGGACCAGTCAGCACAAAGACTTGACAGTACCTCCTTAAGGACATTCTTGTATGAGGTTATGGCAATAGTTAACAGCAGACCACTCACTGCAGAACATTTGAATGACCCTTCTGGACCTGAACCTTTGACTCCAAACCATATTCTTACAATGAAGTCAACAATAAGTTTGCCTCCTCCAGGACAGTTTGTTAAAGAAGATCTTTATCTTCAAAAGAGGTGGCGCCGAGTTCAATATTTGGCTAATGAGTTTTGGGCTCGCTGGAAGAAAGAATATCTTTTGAACCTACAACTAAGACAGAGATGGTACAAAACCAGAAGGAACTCAAAGGTCAACGACATTGTCCTTTTGCGGAACGATCTGACACCACGTAATGAATGGAAGCTAGCCAGGATCACAGAAGTTTATCCAGGGTCAGATGGTAGGGTGAGAAAAATGAAACTACTCGTTTGTGAGACCACATTTGACAGAAAGGGGAAACCTAGTACCAAAACAGTGATTCTTGAAAGACCTGTACAGAAGGTTGTAACTCTGATTGAAGCAGATTGAAAAATGTGTTTGCCTGAAATAAGTAGTCTACATCAGGAAATGTTTATTGTGAAGTTCACTTGATTACTTGCAAAACCATATTATGAAAAGAGAATCCCACCTTAAGAATTGTGTGATTCGGCGGGAGTGTAATTGTTGCAACCAACCTTTGTGTTTCAATGTTGTTGAATCTATTTTGGGTTATAAATTTGGGTTGTATCTGTTTTATATTACATATATTGTAGAAAGCTTTATTTTGAAGAAGGTGCTTTTATTTTGATATTACCTGTTAATCAAGCATGAGTGAGATGCATGAGTGAGATGCATGCGCTTCGGCACTGAACGGGGCAGAGAGAAAAGACGCTCATGTGTTACAACAGCTGAAGATTGTGACCTTCTTTAGATAGCATGCAGCCAACGAGTTTTTATGGTTTGTTTGTGGGAAAAGCTGCGAATAAATCAGTAAAGAGAAAGCTACTTGTGTCTGTCCGTGCTTGAAGGGAATTACAATACATCTAGTGCACCCCTCACAGCCGAGAAGACAATCCTCCTAAACTGGAATTCAAAACAAAACATAAAGATTACACATGTGAAAAAGCTTCCAGTGGAACATATATCCCTAGAAAAACTGTCAGCCTCACTCAACCATAAAACAGCTGACTTCTACAAAACCTGGTCCACATTCATCAAGAAACTAAAACTCTCTCTCTACACACACACACACATACACACACACACACACACACACACACACACACACACACACACACACACACACACACACACACACACACACACACACACACACACGTTCTCTCTCATCACAGTGGATGAGCCTCTGGTCACTTTTAGGGGAAGATCGTCCACTGTGACGTTTGGACTGGTCTTATAGATGAGTGGCAGGAGCTCCACCCACTTGTCCCAAACCTCCCTGATAGCTGCCAGTTTGTCTTCTTGAGGACGGCCTTGTCTTGTATCACGGCTGACACACAGAACCACCTGTGACAACATGTAAAGTTTCAGGTAGTCATTTCATGATGGCCTGAAAAAATTGTCTGAGCAGACTCTGCGTCCTGTAAACTGCAGGTAGATCAGTTTCTGGATTTGTTCACAGCAGTCAAAATCACAAGACCCGTGTATGCTAACCCATCCTCACTGTCAGTTTCCTGGCCTCTCTCCTCCTCACCAGTTTGGTGATCAAATATATAATCAGAGCCTCACTATCTGTATGTGGACCTGCCATGGTGCTGCCACATGATGAACTGTGATCAAGGCCTCAAAAAGCAGCACTGTATTTACCAAAGCTACCAGAAAAGTTCAGTATTATTGAGACTGAAACTTCCTGTAAGAAGTTGGTTTGGGATGGTTAAAACCTGAACCCTAAAGTTTGGACCATCTTTAGGACTGTCTTTGTTGTTGACAAACTTGATGACTTGATGTAAAAATGTTTAGTTGTTGTTCCAAAAACCATGACGGCAGACTGTAGGGTTTGAGAATAAGAAAAACAGAGTGGAGTATCAGAGTGATCCACACGGCTGCTTCATCACATCTGACTGCTGTTTGTTCCATTAGAAGGTTAGTCAGCACCATCTAGTGCTCAGATAGTAGACCTGCATCATGTGATCCGTGTGTAATCTGACACTGACTGGGTTTCTGCCACAGGTGAGAGCGGTTCTGACGTCACTCTGAAGTTATGAGGATGTGACAGTCTCCTCAGATCAAAGGCACACAGACACCAGGACGGACGAGGCTCAGACGAGCAGCTTCTTCTCTCCACACATGAAGCTGGAAAGTGTCTGTAAGCTGACCTGAACTCACTTCAACAGGTGAGGATCCCTCCAGAGAAACCTGTCCCTGTTTGATGATCAGGATCACTGAGCTCACATGCTGCTGGATCACTGTTGAACTGTAGAAATGTTTCTGGATGCTGATTGGCTGTTTGAAACGTGTTGTGGAGTTTCTCTCTGAGTTAAAGAGCAGTGATTTTACAGAGATTGATCTGTTTTATAGTTTGTGTTTGAGGAGTCGAGTCAGACTGGAATCTGAGTCACACCATCAGTGAGAAAACAGGGAGTGTCTGAACCGGTCTGACAGCCTGGATCAGCTCGGCTCAGGTGCTTTTATTTATTAACTCTTTATGCTCTGAAGTGAACAGTGGCGTGGCGTGGGGATTTTTTTTGAGGAGGCCAAGTGAGACAAAGCCTCTATTCTGTATGTTTTATAGGGAGTTGGGAACATAAAAGACTATGTTGCAGCTTGTATATCGCTATTTCATGTAATGGAATGACCGGTTAAGAGCGTCCAGAGAGCGCTCATTTTATGTACACACGCTTGTTATGTAACAGACACTTTGAACACGGACACACGCCCTTTCACTCCCCCCCCCCCCCCCCTTCAGTCACTCATTAACACACATTGTCCTCTGGACTTTGCTTAAATGTCAACACAAATATGCTTATCTCCGTCCTTTTCATTCAGCGGCTCGATGACGACGACACTGTGATTTGATTGGTTTCAGGCCAAAGACAGGGTGGCTTCCCTTGACACAGTGTTAACTAATCACAGATGAGCAGTGTCATGACGACAGCCTCATCTGATTGGTTAATCATTCTTGATTTTTTCACAAAGGGACGCCTACTCGGCCTGGCCTCCTTGCAGACAACAGTGTGCAATACCGTATTTTCACCACTCATTCACCACATAACATTTAGGAGGGCGCTGTTGTACACATTGTAAAATGCTCAATAAGTAGAGGAGAGAAATAAGGAAGAGATGACAGTGACGGAACACAGAAATATTGAAACTGTTAAAAGGAGTACTTTTTATTAAAACACAGCTACAGTCTGAAAAAAGAGAGGAAGCTTGGCTTCCCTTGGCCTCCGGGAGAAAACGCCACTGGAAGTGAAGAGCGTGGATGAAGGTTGGACAATAAAATGTGTTTTACACTAGCGGCTCTAGAACATTTATCATGGGGGGGGGGGCAAAGGGGTGGCAGAATTTCTAGACAGGGTGGCATGGGACGTCCTCAGATCAAAGGCACACAGACACCAGGACGGACGAGGCTCAGACGAGCAGTGTGGAAAAGGCTCCCTCGGGTGGACATTTTTGGGCCAGTGCCTTTGTTTTCTTTACTTTCACTTTCACTCACACTCTGTACTGACTTTAGCAGACACTCAACTCGTTGTGCAGCTGTTGTTTGGATGTAGATCTTTTCTGATTCCCGTCTGGTTTATGTCTGATGTGAAGTGCGTCTAGCGCAAGTAAGTAAAATAGTTAAGGAGAACTGATTGTGTCATTTGCTTTAGTATTGATACTTGATATCTGTTTCGTATGCTGTTAGCGGAGCCTAGGTTCGTTTCAGCTCACTGTATGAATATATCACCTGTCTTCGATATTATCTTTGTGGGAGAGAGAGTGTATGTTATGTGTGACTGTGGCAATATGGTGTGGTTCAGATAATGGTTAGTAAATGATGTTTGGGGTGTCGAACGGCCACATTGTAGACATCTTGGCTCATCGATTAGCCAGATATGCACGTGATATTAAGACGAGTGTTTTTTCAGCTATATCCAGTAGATGGCAGTGCTGTTTTTTCTGATGTAGATAGAAAAGCAATTTACTATGTTAAGAAGCCTGTAGTACAGGCATGGGCAAACTATGGCCCGGGGGCCATAAATGGCCGCTAAGCTTTTTAATCCGGCCCGCCGAGCTTGAAGAAATTATATTAAACCTTGTTTTATTTCCCCTGCAATTTGGGCATTTTCCCAATAGACGGCGTACTCTAATTACATTGACCTTTGTTAAGGTGCGGCGTACTCCCCATTTCTGCTTTATTCTTTGACCCCTCAGCAGTTTGTGCATGACATGTACACAAACGTGAAAGCCTTCTAATCCAAGCTGTCTTTATTTTTCAAGCAAATTTTAAGTAAGTCATTCACTCATTTTCCTACGCTAGCCACACTGAAAGAGACCGGAGCAAAAGTGAAGAAATACAGCGAGTCACTGGATGCGCTGCGCGCAGAATTCTGCCGTCACTTTTCTGATTTTGAAAAAAATTGATAAGTCACTTCAGTTGGTGGCCTATCCCGTCACAAGACCCTGAAACAGCATCAGAGGAGCTGCAGCTGGAACTGATCGACCTTCAGTCTGACCTGGTCTTAAAAGGGAAGTTCAGCTCTCTTAAACTGAATGACTTTTATGCTTCACTTAATGAAGAGGTGTTTCCAAACCTCCGGAGGATGGCACAGAAGATGCTGGCGCTGTTCGGCTCGACCTACGTGTGCGAACAAACGTTCAGCGTCATGAATATCAACAAAGCCAGCCACAGATCCAAGTTAACTGACCAACATCTCAGATCCATCCTGAGAATCGCCACAACAAAACTAACTCCAGACTTTGGTGCTAAAACGGGACACCAACAACACTGTTCCCACTGAAATTAAAGTAAGTTTCTCTGCCGTGTTGTGTAAAAATGCATTTGAAACTAATTTTTTCATTAAGCCTTACATGTCATTTCTGTTAAGGGTGCACATAAGGGATGCGTAGGTGCATGTACGTTTTCAATATAAACAATGTGCACCAGATCAAACACAAGGTGCTCCGCATACTGGCATGCCGTCACTGTTCCGTCGTTGCGATGGTTGTTAAGTTTTGGCACTGTGCACGCACATAGAAAAAAACTGTATTTTCTTAATTCAGTTTTCAGTGTTTTAAGTGTCATTTCAGTAAATATGGTGGGACCTGAATATCCCATGTTGTTTTTTTTCCTCTTATGAGATGGATTTCCAAAACACCCCCTCCATCTGCTCCTGGTCCGGCCCTTCTGTTAAATTTCAGAATCCTTAGTGGCCCGCAAGTCAAAAAGTTTGCCCACCCCTGCTTTAGACACTGTATGAAAGATGCTGAATCATTTCTATCACCTCTCTATTAACTTACACTCATAAATAAACCTTTGATTTCATTTCACTTGCAAGAAAGCAAGCCTGTGGCACTGAACTTCATGCTTGTATTTTTGTTTATTTTTACTGGAGGATCTAGTCCTCAGCAGGGCGAAAGCAGCAGCAGCTGCCAAGAACTCGTCTCTTCAGAGACTTGAAAAGCCTCACCAGCCTTTTCTTCAGGCCACCAGACGAGGTGTTGGTTGCAGCAGGGGAGTCTGTTCGTGCAGCTTCGTCTTCATGAGACTCTTGATCTCCACTTGAGGACCAGTTCTCTGGATTCTCAGCCCAGGATTGGTTTGATTGATGTTCTTCATGGTTCCAGGACTGTGTGTTGGATTGATCTCCATCAGGGAACCAGGAATCATCCATCCACTGGGGGAGAGAGGGTATTTCGTCTTTGTTGGTTTGTTCATTTGTTGATTCACAGAGAGGAAGAGAATGCCAGGAGTCTGAATCTTCCTGGGGACCAGGGAGCAAAGCGGTGTCTTGGCAGTTGCTCATTTTCACTTGAGATTTGCTGAAACTAGATAAAAAACAACAATCAGTGAGAAAACATGTCAGTCGATCAATCAGTCCCTGAATGTGCTGAACGTTTCTAGAAAATCTCAACGAGTGCATGTGAGATAGGAGCTCCTCAGTCACTTACTAGTCACTGAAGTCTTCATCCTGGCTCAGGTGGGTCACTGTGATGAAGGGGTGCTGCAGAGCTTCATTGGGGGTGAGTCTTAGGCACCCATCAAGGTGCAGCAAACCCTTCATCAGGTCCACAAAGGCCCTTGTGTCCTCAGTTTCCCCGGCAACGATTTGTGGATAGACCTGGATTTGGAAACAGGTTGAGGTTAGTTAGCTTAGCCGCTCAGTCACAGAGACAGATCTGTGACTCACACTGATCAGTCTGTACTCATTTAACACAGAGAGTACTTACATCCATCATGTCATCCAGAGACGTGGGCAGAATGTAGGAGGTGTCACACTCTTGTGCACTGTCTCCGTTCTTGAGAGCATATTCCTCAGCAGTCTAAAGATAGAAAATACACGTGAGAACTAGTTCAAGAAGTTCAATTGATGTGCTTCAACCAGTTTAAACAAAGAGGAGCATGTTGCTCTACCTGAAGCCTCCAGTTTCCACAGTGAGGAGTCCCCTCCAGAGTGAAGAACTGCTCTGTGTACCTCCCAGCCCAGAGAAGATGATCTGCTGGCACACCCAGAATCTCCACTATAGCTTCATCTGCAGACAAACACAAACAATCACATCAGCTGACATCCTGTGTAAGACTGAAGAAGCTTTCAGAGGTAGCCTACATACCATACGATAGTCACAGAGGACTGGAAAAAGGTTTTCAGCGAGGAAGAGGAAGCCGAGGATGCAGCCCACTCCCCAAACATCAATGGCCTCTGTATATGGCACCCCGAGGGCAACCTCTGGAGCCCTGAAGAGGGAGGACAAGAATGAAAACAGGTCATTTTATGGACAATCTTTAAAAAACAAGAGGAGAACGAGGAGGTTTAGATGAAAGACTCGAGCTCTGCCATGCAGCATCAACCTACCTGTATCCAACAGGTTGGACCACTGTGCCGAGCTGGATTTTGTTGGCTGGGATGGCCAAGCCAAAATCAATCAGTTTGACTCTGACAGAGTCTTCCTGTTCCCTGACAATCATTACGTTGTCCGGCTTGATGTCGGTATGCAGGATGCCGAGAGTCCTCAGAGCAGCCAAGGCGACAAAAAGCTGCAGAGACACAACAGAGAGGTTCAGTTTTCTGTTCACAGAGGTGAAGGGTTCAGGTGGGGGGTGTTAGTTGATATGTTGCAGATATGTACTGTAGAAAATTGTGTGAATTCAACATTAGTAGCTGCCTGCTTCGCAATGGGCCGGATTCCTCTTGGGTGCACTGGTTCCCACTCGTTGTGTTCAAACAGATCGTACAGGTTTGCTTCAAGCATTTCAAATGCAAGGCAGGTTTGCTCCATGTCATCAAACTGTTCAAAGAACTTGACAACGTTGATGTTATCAGGGTTCAACACAGAGATGGTCTTTAGGATGGACACCTGGGGAGGAAAGAGGAGACACTTATTTTAAAATATGATACCAGCAACATGTTTCAAAAGAGTCGGCACAGGAAACATAAAACAATGAAAAAGCTGCGTCACGTTTCCAAGAAACACCTGGAGAAACATCTACCAAATGATGAGGTGAATTTGCGACAGGTTGATAAAATAAGTTTAAAAAGGTGTCAGGGAGAGGCTGAGTCTCTCAGAAGACGAGACAAGAAGAGTTTCATCACTTTGTTTGGAATCAGGTGGATATTTATGTAGTTTTGGTCTTTCCCTCTCCTTTTATCTCACAACAGTTTACTTTGAAACTTTATAAACCTTTGAAAAGAGTAAAGTGCTTTTCATTGACGCTCGATTGGCTTTGAAACAGTATGAACAGGTAAAATGAACTTCATCTTGGTGCAATCTAAGAACTGGTGCAATATTAACACCTTGCGCCCCTGTTATTGTTCTGTGTATAGTTTTTATATCTGTTATGTTATCAGTCATTTCATACTTATATTTACATTGAGCACATTTCTTATATTTAATTTGGTCGTTAACTCTAGTTACACTTATTAAATTATTCTATCTTTATATACTCTTATTGTGTTTTTGTTTGCACTATATACAGTGTTTTTGTGAATGTATTTCAGTGAATTTCCCTGTTGTGGGATGAATTAAAGGATCATCTTATCTTATCTAAACTTATGTTAATCATCTCATCTCTACTAATGTGCTGTAAGAGTTAAAAGAAATCTGAGAGTCTACCTCATGTTCTATATCCTGGTTTAAATCAGGGTCCTTTTTCAGGACCTTAATGGCCACAGTCTCTCCCGTTTGCAGGTTCTTACACTTGGCCACCTTTCCAAAAGCACCCTCACCAATGAGCTCCAGGATGGAGTAGGCAGTGGAGCTGCTGTGCAGGATCTGACCTGCCTGGATATTGGGCTCTGGAACAGTTACTGCAGAGAAACTCCATGAGTACAGACCGTTACAGCATTTAGTGAGTTACAATGGAGAGGAAAAACTTCCCTTTAACAGGCAGAAACCTCGGACAGAACCAGACTCATGTTACACAGACATCTGAGAGAGACTGTGTTGGGATTAGGGGGGCACAGACACAGAATCCATTTTTCTGTGTTGTAGTGATGATCATGGAGAAACTGTAAAAAGCCGTAGCAGCTGGAGTCTGGCAGGTCCACGGCAGCAGACCGTCCACAGCAATAATCCAAAGAACCTAACAGACAAACTCAGAGACTCCCAGAGAGATCCATGGTTAATAACTTTAATGGGAGGTTAGGATAAGAAGTTAGACTGACAGACAAAGGAGAGAGGGAAACAGGAGCCTTGTGTGTCAGTTCCCCCCGAACAGTCTAAACCTATAGCAGACTAACTAAGAGCTGGTTCAGACCTGATCCAGCTCAAAACTATAAGCTTTATCAAAAAGGAAAGTTTTAAGTCTACTCCTAAAAGTAGAGAGGGTATCTGCTCCCCGAACCTCGACCGGTAAATGATTCCATAGAAGAAGAGCCTGATAACTAAAGGCTTGACCTCCCAGACTACTTTTGGAGACCCTAGGTACGACGAGCAGGCCTGGATGCTGGGAACGCAGCGATCTAAACGGATAATACCGCACGATAAGCTCTTTGAGATAGGATGGCCCGATGCCATTAAGAGCTTTGTAAGTCAGAAGAATGATTTTAAATTCTATTCTAAACTTTACGGGTAGCCAGTGCAGAGACGCTAACACTGGGGGGATATGCTCCCTCCTCCTGGTCCCAGTCAGAATTAGACACAAAGTCAGACGTGTTTCAACACAAGTTCCTGTCAGACAACGTGGACGATACAAACTGCTTGAATGGAGCAGGTTATATTTGAGAATTTGTGATGTGCTCAACATGTGACTCTCTTCATTCACTTATTCACTCTATGATCTGTCAGAAAGTCTCCAAAGAGGAGTTTGGATTGTTCCACCTTTGACCTCCCTCTTTCTTTTACTTTGCTCCAGTGTTTGTGTTTTTTTCCTACCAGCTGGTTCTCCTGCTTGGTGTATTAGAAACATTTCTAACAAAGAGAATTTAAAAGACAAAACAAAGAGGTCAGATGTTCTCAGACCTCCGTTTGTTTTACTTTGGAACAGAAGATTTCTTTTTGTCTCCACTCGGTTTGTCCCACAGATGAGTTTAACACAAAGTTTAACTGGAGTCATGATGCTTGTGGAGACTGGACGAAACAGAAACAGAAGTTTGGATATGATGTGCTACTTGACTATGCATACGCTTTGGACCTGCACACAAGTCAGACAGTTTTGGGTCCAGGTCCCAAATCACTGATCTCACACACTGGACAGTCACATCCTGCTGTCCCCCCAGCTCTGCATTTTAGGAGACACATCAGTAACACAAATACCAAACCATACATCTAGTGCACCCCTCACAGCCCAGAAGACAATCCTCCTAAACTGGAATTCAAAACAAAACATAAAGATTACACATGTGAAAAAGCTTCCAGTGGAACATATATCCCTAGAAAAACTGTCAGCCTCACTCAACCATAAAACAGCTGACTTCTACAAAACCTGGTCCACATTCATCAAGAAACTAAAACTCTCTCTTTACACACACACACACACACACACACACACACACACACACACACACACACACACACACACACACACACACACACAGATACACACACACACACACACACACACACACACACACACACACACACACACACACACACATTCTCTCTCATCACAGTGGATGAGCCTCTGGTCACTTTTAGGGAAAGATCGTCCACTGTGACGTTTGGACTGGTCTTATAGATGAGTGGCAGGAGCTCCACCCACTTGTCCCAAACCTCCCTGATAGCTGCCAGTTTGTCTTCTTGAGGACGGCCTTGTCTTGTATCACGGCTGACACACAGAACCACCTGTGACAACATGTAAAGTTTCTGGTGGTCATTTCTTGATGGCTTGAAAAAATTGTCTGACCAGACTCTGCGTCCTGTAAACTGCAGGTAGATCAGTTTCTGGATTTGTTCACAGCAGTCAAAATCAGAAGACCCGTGTATGCTAACCCATCCTCACCGTCAGTTTCCTGGCCTCTCTCCTCCTCACCAGTTTGGTGATCAAATATATAATCAGAGCCTCACTATCTGTATGTGGACCTGCCATGGTGCTGCCACATGATGAACTGTGATCAAGGCCTCAAAAAGCAGCACTGTATTTACCAAAGCTACCAGAAAAGTTCAGTATTATTGAAACTGAAACTTCCTGTAAGAAGTTGGTTTGGGATGATTAAAACCTGAACCCTAAAGTTTGGACCATCTTTAGGACTGTCTTTGTTGTTGACAAACTTGATGACTTGATGTAAAAAAGTTTAGTTGTTGTTCCAAAAACCATGACGGCAGACTGTAGGGTTTGAGAATAAGGAAAAACAGAGTGGAGTATCAGAGTGATCCACACGGCTGCTTCATCACATCTGACTGCTGTTTGTTCCATTAGAAGGTTAGTCAGCACCATCTAGTGCTCAGATAGTAGACCTGCATCATGTGATCTATGTGTAATCTGACACTGACTGGGTTTCTGCCACAGGTGAGAGCGGTTCTGACGTCACTCTGAAGTTATGAGGATGTGACAGTCTCCTCAGATCAAAGGCACACAGACACCAGGACGGACGAGGCTCAGACGAGCAGCTTCTTCTCTCCACACATGAAGCTGGAAAGTGTCTGTAAGCTGACCTGAACTCACTTCAACAGGTGAGGATCCCTCCAGAGAAACCTGTCCCTGTTTGATGATCAGGATCACTGAGCTCACATGCTGCTGGATCACTGTTGAACTGTAGAAATGTTTCTGGATGCTGATTGGCTGTTTGAAACGTGTTGTGGAGTTTCTCTCTGAGTTAAAGAGCAGTGATTTGACAGAGATTGATCTGTTTTATAGTTTGTGTTTGAGGAGTCGAGTCAGACTGGAATCTGAGTCACACCATCAGTGAGAAAACAGGGAGTGTCTGAACCGGTCTGACAGTCTGGATCAGCTCGACTCAGGTGCTTTGATTTATTAACTCTTTATGCTCTGAAGTGAAGAGCTGGATGAAGGTTGGACAATAAAATGTGTGTTACATATTGTTGTGGTCACCATAGTGTGTTTATGGGAGAGTGTGGGGGGGGTCTGAGTTTGGGCTCCTCAGATCCTGTTTGGGGCTCCAACAAGGTTTGTGTCAGTCCTGAATATCTGAGTCATGTTCCTGAGAGGAAGGAGAACTGATGTGTGTCCTGTGCTGTGAAGCTTGTTGTAATGAATGAACATGTTGTTGTGTTTGTGTGAAGGTGGGGGCTCTGCTATGAATCAGTGTGAGGACAGAGAGGAGGGAGCCCCTCCCTCTAAAACCCTCCCTCTGTGTGGGGACCATGAGAGCCAGACCAGAGCTCAGAGGTGAGACCAGGATCTCTAACTGTCCATGACCTGACATCACTGCACCATCATTATTCACACTCACAGCTCTGTGTGTGTGTGTGTGTGTGTGTGTGTGTGTGTGTGTGTGTGTGTGTGTGTGTGTGTGTGTGTGTGTGTGTGTGTGTGTGTGTGTGTGTGTGTTTTGAAGCAATAAGCAGCAGCATGGACCAGACTGTCCTGGACCTGGACCTGCTCCCAGCTCTGTGTCCTTAAAGAGTGATCAGTCTATGTCTGAACCTCTTGTCTTCAAATCTGTCCGTCAGTCTGATGATCTAAAGTAAAAATCCATCACTGTGTTTTTATCAGAATTCAAACATTTGAAAAGTTTGTGCTAAATTTCAGCAGCACTCAAAGCTGGAAGATTTTCAGTGTTCATGTTTATTCATCAGTGTTTGTGATTCTGTCAGTGTCAAACATCAGAGACCAGACTCTCCTGGACCTGGACCTGGACCTGGACCTGGACCCAGCTGTGTCTCCTTAAGGCGTTATAGGTCTATGGATCATCTTATTTCTTTCAAATCTGCAGAGATGAGTGTTGATGAAAGGTGAGCCTCTCAAAGTGAACTTCCTGTTGTTGTGTGTGAAACATTTGATCCTAACTGTGGTTGGTGTTTTCTCTGTGAAGCTGAACATGTTTCAGTCTTTGTGTTTCTATCAGGATCCAACAGCAGGAAACAGGACTGGAGGCAGAAAGAAGTGGACTCAGCATGTATCTTCATGTGTGTCCTGTGTTTGTAGGAGGATCCAGCAGATGGAGTCGATCACATCAACACTGTGTGTCATTATATTATAAACACTACATGATCTTCTATTTGTTCCACAGAGTTCAGCAGCAGAGATCAGAGGCTCCCATTGGTCAGTCTGCCCAGCAGCATCACACACAGCTGGATGACTCCATATGGATGGTGTGTAAATGTACACACACAAACACACACACACACACACACACACACACACACACACACACACACACACACACACACACACACACACACAGCTCCTCCTGAGCCTCAGAGCACACACTCATTCTGTTTGGATCTTTCTGAATAGTTTCCTGGTTACCCTGCAAACATCATCTCTGCCTGAATTCTCTTCACACTCAGTGTTTGACTGATTGAATGAAGCCGCACATTTCTGAGCTGCACACACTCAGAGTGTGAATTTGAGTTTGAAGTTAAAATATTGAACACAACCATCATAAAATCAATAGAACAGAGGATCACTGACAAATTTATCTGTTTCATTCATAAAGTTCAATAACGGATAGAAAATAAATATTCATCATCAGTTGTTTTCTCTCATTTATTTTCCTGTTTATTCTCTTTTTTATGAGGAGAATTTAAGTCTGGTAAGAAAAAATTCTTGTGACATTTCCTTTAGAGGTCAAAAAGTTTCATTCATGAGCATTAGGTCTGTAAAGAGTAACAGGATTTCTGTTTTCCCTGAAACCTTATAAATAACTAATATCCAGTGTTCCTGAGACATCATAAACTAGGTTCATTTAATAGGTTTCAGAGTTTATGATCAGTTCTAGATAAAGGATCAATAATTAATAAATAATCCAATAATGAGGTGTTTTTTTCTGGTTAAGTGATCCGTGTGCTTCTAAACAGGACACAGAATAAACAGAGGTCAGGTTTTCTTCATGTGAAAGTGTTTGTTAAACAGGTTAAAAACACAGACAAAACTCTGTTACTGTTTTTATTTGATTAGAGTTATTACAGCGCACATGAGCAGACACACAAACAGCTGTTAGAGCTGACTGACAGATGATCCAGAGGTGATCGGCTGTTAGAGCCGACTGACAGATGATCCAGAGGTGATCGGCTGTTAGAGCCGACTGACAGATGATCCAGAGGTGATCGGCTGTTAGAGCTGACTGACAGATGATCCAGAGGTGATCGGCTGATGCCGTCATCACTAAAACACGTTGTTTCATGTGACGCTCTGGAGGAAAGGACGTCTCATTTCTCTCGAAACAAATCTCCTTGTTTCCTCTCTCCTCTCTTCATTTCCTTCATCTCTCCTTCATCTCTGGTGGGAGGGACTAATACTCAAGTGAACAATTTATGTGGAGGAAGGAAGGATGGAACTTTGGCGCTTTGAGATGCACCCAAAGACTCAGGCTGTTTTCCAAAGCGCCCTCTACATATTACATGTGAATGTAGTCTGACTGTTCTGTTGGGTCTGTTTTGAAGAATACTAATTTGTTTTTTGGAAAATGAAACTACAGCTGATGGATTTTTAATATTTGTCTTTTTTTTATAAATGTATAAAACAAAATATGTGTCCATCTTGACATTTCAGTTATTAATATGCAAATAAAAATAAGAAACATATGCACATACTGCTGACTACATATTGAATTTCAGCCGAATCAGATGGGCACTGCTGGTGTAGTAGAGCAGCCTTTCTCGCGTACCGTACCACAAGTGGTGCTCAGGCTCCCATTAGTGGCATGTGGAGGAATCACTGAATGAAATATTAATAAAATAAATTCAAATTAAGGGCGCGGTCACACAGGCCATCCAAACTGTGCTGAACTCAAGCACGATTACCCCTTCCCATAGCGCTGCTCCTCTGCTGGCCAGTACAGCCCATAGTCACACTACTCCAACATGAACCAGACTTTAGACACAGACATGGCCCGCCTACGTCACCATGAAGAGTCTGTTTACATGGAGCGCAGTCTCATCAGAGTCAGCACAATAAGACACAGAGAACAGGATTAAAACTTTAGAGACTTTTTGGCTCATGTTAAGTTGTTTTGGTCCAACACAGCCCTCTAACACCCCCATTATCAACAATAATGGTCGAGAGGAGCGGTCGCAGCGATCGTTTCCGTGTACTCGTTCATGAAGTGTACGGAGTCATTTATATGGTACAGTTTCTTTTAATGTTTTACATTTAAACATAGTGTTAATGTTCAAACTGTGTATTTCTATTGTTTGAAATACTTAAAATGCTTATTGAGAATAAAACCCTCACCTCATTATTGAACTGTGTATAGATTTAGCTGAATACTCAGGCCGACTGCACTACTTGATTAATATCAGTCATCATGGTGGTTCTTTCAAGTACTTTCTGAGGTGGTACTTGGTGTAAAAAGTTTGAGAACCACTGGTGTAGACGGAAACCAGTGGAAAACAGCCTCAGACTTTGTGAGCAGAGTCCACAAACTGAGTCCAGTTTGAGCTTTAAACAACACAAACACTTTGCTTCATGTTAATGACAGCTGCTGCTTTCAGCTTCATTCTAATAAACACATCACGTCTAAAGTCACTGCAGACTTTTTCTGCATGAAAGCACACCAGGAGATTTCTCCAACATGAAGTTCATTTCAGAGAAACTTGATTTGTAGAAGACAGGAGCATCCACAGACTAAGAGGTGAAGCAGTTTTGTGATCCAGTCTCCATGCTGGACTCTGCAGACCAGCAGGCTTTCTGTCTGTCACACATGATCTGATGTTACCTTCTACAAGTTCAACCTGACATTTACTTCTGTTCCAGCTGCTCCAGGAGAACATTATCAGCTTTGTAAAGAGCCAGCTGAAGAAGATCCAGAGAGCTCTGAGTCCAGATTACCCAGAATGCTTTGAGAGTCAGAGTGAGGATGAGGATGAAGAGCAGAGGAGGAGCAGAGAGGCGTTCCTGAAGATCACTCTGCACTTCCTGAGGAGAATGAAGCAGGAGGAGCTGGCTGAGTGTCTGCAGAGCAGTAAGAGGATCTGAACACATTTAACATGATGGAAAGAGGAAACATGGGAGAGGTTTACATTTCAAACTCTGCTCTTCATATGATGAACACGTTTGTATCACATCTATGAGCTGTGACAAACTGTTCACAACTGATGAGCTGAAGAGATTTCAGAGAGGAGCCAAATCAAATCCATCCTGATGTCTGAAAGCTGAAACTCATCAGACTGATTGTAGCTTCAGCTCATTCATTACATTTCTTTTTTCTGCATTCAGGAACTGAAGCTGCAGAGTGCAGCCGTAAAGTGAAGTCTGAGCTGAAGGAGAGGTTCCAGTGTGTGTTTGAGGGGATCGCTAAAGCAGGAAACCCAACCCTTCTGAAGCAGATCTACACAGAGCTCTACATCACAGAGGGAGGGACTGGAGAGGTCAATGAGGAACATGAGGTCAGACAGATTGAAGCAGCATCCAGGACACCAGACAGAGCAGAAACAAGCATCAGACAAGAAGACCTCTTTAAAGGCCCACCTGGAAGACAGGAACCAATCAGAAGAGTGCTGACAAAGGGAGTGGCTGGCATCGGGAAAACAGTCTTAACACAGAAGTTCACTCTGGACTGGGCTGAAGTCAAAAGCAACCAGGACATCCAGTTCATATTTCCATTCACCTTCAGAGAGCTGAATGTGCTGAAAGAGAGAAAGTTCAGCTTGGTGGGACTTGTTCATCACTTCTTTCCTCAAACCAAAGAAGCAGGACTCTGCAGGTTTGAAGAGCTCCAGCTCCTCTTCATCTTTGACGGTCTGGATGAGTGTCGACTTCCTCTGGACTTCCACAACAATCAGATCCTGACTGATGTCACAGAGTCCACCTCAGTGGATGTGCTGCTGACAAACCTCATCAGGGGGAACCTGCTTCCCTCTGCTCGCCTCTGGATGACCACACGACCTGCAGCAGCCAATCAGATCCCTCCTGAGTGTGTTGACATGGTGACAGAGGTCAGAGGGTTCACTGACCCTCAGAAGGACGAGTACTTCAGGAAGAGGTTCAGAGATGAGGAGCAGGCCAGCACAATCATCTCCCACATCAAGACCTCCAGAAGCCTCCACATCATGTGCCACATCCCGGTCTTCTGCTGGATCACTGCTACAGTTCTGGAGGACCTGCTGAAGACCAGAGAGGGGGGGCAGCTGCCCAGGACCCTGACTCAGATGTACATCCACTTCCTGCTGGTTCAGTCCAAACTGAGGAACATCAAGTATGAAGGAGGAGCTGAGACTGATCCAGTCTGGAGTCCAAAGAGCAGGAAGATGATGGAGTCTCTGGGAAAACTGGCTTTTGATCAGCTGCAGAAAGGAAACCTGATCTTCTATGAATCAGACCTGACAGAGTGTGGCATCAACATCAAGGAGGCCTCTTGGTACTCAGGAGTGTTCACACAGATCTTTAGAGAGGAGAGAGGACTGTACCAGGACAAGGTGTTCTGCTTCATCCATCTGAGCGTTCAGGAGTTTCTGGCTGCTCTTCATGTCCATCTGACCTTCACCAAGTCTGGACTCAACCTGATGAAAGAACAACAAACAACATCCTGGTGGTCTAAAACCTTTAGAGTCAAACCTGAACTGAAACACCTCCATCAGAGTGCTGTGGACAAGGCCTTACAGAGTCCAAACGGACACCTGGACTTGTTCCTGCGCTTCCTCCTGGGTCTCTCTCTGCAGACCAATCAGAGTCTCCTGAGAGGTCTGCTGACACAGACAGGAAGTGACTCACAGACCAATCAGGAAACAGTCCAGTTCATCAAGAAGAAGCTCAGTGAGGATGTGTCTGCAGAGAAAAGCATCAACTTGTTCCACTGTCTGAATGAACTCAATGATCGGTCTCTACTGGACCAGATCCAACAGTACCTACAATCAGGACGTCTGTCCACAGAGAAACTGTCTCCTGCTCAGTGGTCAGCTCTGGTCTTCATCTTACTGTCATCAGACAAAGATCTGGACCTGTTTGACCTGAAGAAATACTCTGCTTCAGAGGAGGCTCTTCTGAGGCTGCTGCCAGTGATCAGAGCTGCAAACAAAGCTGTGTGAGTGAATGAGAGACATTTGAAACATAAATGATTCTGTTCATGACTCTGAAAACATTTGTTTGTTCTCTTTACATGATCTCCTTCAGGCTGAGTGGATGTAACCTGTCAGAGAGAAGCTGTGAAGCTCTGTCCTCAGTCCTCAGCTCACAGTCCTCCAGGCTCAGAGAGCTGGACCTGAGTCACAACGATCTGCAGGATTCAGGAGTGAAAACTCTGTCTGCTGGACTGAAGAGTCCACGATGTAAACTGGAAACTCTCAGGTCAGGTCTTTGGCTCCCCCTGCTTGAGGTTAGAGATAAAGAAATAGTGATAATCAGTGGACTTTTTCTTATTGCATGATTCTTTTTCTAACCTGCACAGGCTATGAATGATGAAAGAGAGCTCCATGCGTGTCGGGACTCAGGAGTCACATCTGCTGCAACGCTAATTGTGAAAAGCCAAACACATTGTCTGTAACTGATCTTCTGAAAAGATTTTCGCAGCAAAAAGCAACCCTAATGAAACTAATAGTTGACAGAACTTCCTAACGAAATACGATGAAGTAAACCATTTAATGATTACCTAAGGCTCCAGCACTTCTATTCTGCTCTCTATCTGACTCTTCCGGCTGAGTGGACGCTGGCGCGACTGGTGACGTGTCCCGTCGTCTTAGTAGTTGCTGGTCACTATCACTGCCTGGGTAGGCCTGGGACAGCCGTCCAGTCCTCTCCTGGCTCTTACTAAACTTTCTCTAAATGTTTGCACTAAGTCCTGATTAGCTCTCAGAAGGTGAAGCAAAGTGATCAAAAAATCAAAGAGACAGCTTTCCAGGTTGCATCCAAAAAGGCTTTATTCTTGCAAAATAGAACAAAGCTTTGTGAGTGTGGGTTCTGCAGAATCCAGACTAACTATCCCCAGAGGATTCTCTCTTTAAATACACTTTTGCTGTGGGGCTTGTAACGCCCCTTCTTCATATATTCACATATGATGGGATCGATTCAGATTACATTTTGTTCTATACAACACCATGACCTTATCTTTATAACGGTGTTCTTAGTAATTATTTTCCCGGAAAACAGGTGTCTTTATCTCACTGGTACATGAAAGGGGGGTGTGATGCCCTGTGCTTCACCGGACAGTCTCTGCACTCTGAGTTGCAAATGGTTCTATTGGTATCTGATGAGCGCAGGAGCCTATTTTCTAAAAGAGTTACGAGTTCGCAAATGTTTAATGTCTCACTGTGCATACAGGAGCCACTCCTTAAAAGGATATGACAATCTGCTCCTGCATACTCAGCGAAACAGCAACACCCGCATCAATGCACACAGTGAGGCAAAACACAGTGAGACGCGAACATTGGTATACTGAAGCACATATCAATGGAGTGAAGACGTACCAACAATCAACCTTTCTTACAGCAACCTTTCTAGCTAGGGGAGAGGGAGGGGTGCATTCAGACAGCCTGGGTAAAGCCCTCTGAAGTCATCCCTTAGAAAAGGGAGGGAGGAGTGCACTCAGACAGCCTGGATAAGGCCCTCTGAGGTGATTCCTTGGAGTTAAGCAGGGTCATTCAGGAAACGACCCCACACTGGCTGCCGCTACTCTCCGGCTAATTTTAATTTTATGCATCTATTTATTTATTTTAAGTGTTTTTATGGTTTATGACCTCGTTGTGTCTTGAATGGGCTACAGAGATAGGAATCTGTTGTAGTCAAGCGTCTACCTGCGTTTGACTTCTGATCCCGCAACTGCTCCTGTTTTACTTGCTTGTTAGCCAACTCTAGCTTACCTGCTGGAAGTCAGCACCTGGCATCGAACAAGCTGCGGGCCAGCAAGCTTCTCATTCAGTCTGCTCCTCTCTCGACTCTCCTGTCTGTTTTGCCATCACCCGATGGCAGTACCACTCCGGTATTCAGCCTCAGAGCTTCTCTGGATCCGCTGGCATCTGCCTGTGCCTCCACCGTTGGTACTGCAGCACCACCAGGACATCGCCCTCCTCCCTCGCCGGAGATACATCCACCGTGGGTCTCACAGGAACTTCATACTTGACAACTCTTCCACCACTATAAAATCCTTCTGGTCCACCACCCGCCGTCCACCCAGAAACTCCGGCAGGGTCGCGGATAGCCTTGCATTAGCTGGCCTGGCCAGGTCAGCTAATGCTAATGCTACTGTCAAGCATGACAATACCACTGTTCACTTCGGTCTGCTCAACATCCGCTCTCTTACAAGCAAGGGTAATCGTCTTCAGGATCTCCTCACCGACGTAAGCTCGATTTTCTTTGTTTAACTGAAACGTGGCAACAGCCCAATGACTTTTCGCTACTCAATGAATCCACGCCGGCTGGATTTGTTTACCTTTGTCGTCCCCGTGGCAACGGTCGCGGCGGAGTGGAAAGTCCTACCTGTGCCAGTCTCTGCCTTCAGTTCATTTGAATGCATTGTGTTCTTGCTGCCTGGATCCTCTCCCACTGTTGTTGCCACCATTTACCAACCCCCTAAGCCCCACAAAGACTTTTTAACTGACTTCTCCACTCTTCTTACACATCTCTCCACTCTGTCACCTAACTTACTACTGCTGGGAGATTTTAACATTCACAATGATAAAAAAATTTCTGCCCCTCACCAGGGACTTTTTATCATGTCTTGACAGCTTTGGACTCCATCAGTACATTGACTTTCCAACACATATCAAAGGACATACTCTGGATTTACTCTGCTGCTCCGGCCTCACCCCCTCCAACTACACCTCTGATGAACTTCCAATAACGGACCATTTCCTCCTCACACTCAGCACTGCACTTAGCCTCTCCGCTATCAAACCCCTACGTCTCATCTAATTCAGGAATTTAAAGGACATTAATGTTGACACTTTCTGTTCCAAAATTGACAGTATCTTAATCCCGGATTTACTCTCCTGCCCTGACTATCTTACAGCACTCTACAATAATGGTTTGAACAGCATTCTCAACTCTTTTGCCCCATTGAAATCTCGGACTGTTTCCTTTTCTTCATCTGCACCTTGGTTCACCCCTGAACTCCGGTCAATGAAAACTAAAGGACGCAAATTAGAACGGCTGTATAAAAAAACTGGACTCACTATACACAAAAATATGTACAAAACTCACATTCTTCACTACAAAGATTCCATCTCTCTCAGTAAAACTGCTTACTTTTCCAGTCTCATCTCATCAAATGAAGGAAATACCAAATCACTCTTTTCATTACTCAACAAGATCCTTCAGCCTCCCCACTCCTTACCCCTCCACCTTTACTCTACTGACACCTGTAATTCCTTGATGCTATTCTTTGATGATAAAATCAGCTCCATTCACCAGCACCTCTGCTCACTCCCTTCACCCCTCTCCTCACCCGAACCCTTCCTCTGCAGTCAGCCTTTTTCCTCCTATCAACTCCCCAGCGCCTCTGAAATAGCCATCCTCATCCGCAAATCCAAGCCCTCCACTTGCTTCCTGGACCCTATCCCCACAACCCTGGTTAAATCTTGTCTCTCATCTCTCCTTCCCCTCATTTCTGCCATTATCCATTCTTCACTGTCCACCGGTATTGTCCCTTCAGCTTTCAAAACTGCTGCCATCACCCCAATCCTGAAAAGACCTGGTTCAGATCCCAATGACTTCAATAATCTTCGCCCTCCAACTTGCTGTTCATCTCCAAAATTCTTGAAAAAATAGTTTCCTCCCAACTCCATGAACATCTCAACCTTAACAGTCTGTATGAACCCTTCCAGTCCGGTTTCCGCCCACGCCACAGTACTGAAACTGCACTTCTCAAAATCACTAATGATCTCCTCACTGCAGCTGACACCGGTCTTATCTCCATCCTCATCCTTCTCGATCTCACTGCAGCCTTCGACACCATCTCACATTCCATTCTCCTCAGCAGACTCTCCTCAATTGGTATCACCCACACTCCCCATCACTGGTTCCATTCCTATCTTACAGACCGCACTCATTTTGTCCAGCTCAAGTCTTTCTCCTCCGACCCCTCCCCAGTCACCTCAGGTGTGCCCCAGGGCTCTGTCCTGGGGCCCCTCCTCTTCATAACATACCTCCTCCCCCTTGGCCATATCTTCCGGAAATTTAACATTCATTTTCATTGCTTCGCGAATGACACCCAGCTCTACCTCTCCTGAAAACCAAACTCCACTATCCCACCCCCCTCCCTCACCTCCTGTCTTTCTGAAATAAAGTCATGGTTCACCTCAAACTTTTTAAAATTAAACAGCAATAAAACCGAATTCCTACTCATTGGCTCCAAATCCACATTATCCAAAGTTAATACTTTCTCTCTCCCTATTGACAACTCCTTAGTCTCCCCCTCCCCTCAGGTTAAGAGTCTGGGTCTCATCCTCGACAGCACACTATCCTTTCAGTCTCACATTAATAACATCACCCGGTCTGCATATTTCCACCTGCGCTCCATCAACCGGCTCCGCCCCTCCCTCAACCCCAACACCACCGCCATCCTCGTCCATAGCCTTGTCACTTCCCGCCTCGATTACTGCAACTCACTCCTCTTCGGCCTCCCTCAAAAGTTCCTTCATAAACTTCAACTAGTCCAGAACTCTGCTGCCCGGATCATTACTAAAACCCCCTCATCCCACCACATCACGCCCGTCCTTCAACAACTTCACTGGCTTCCGGTTAACCAGAGAATCATTTACAAAATCCTTCTGTACACCTTCAAGTCCATCCACAACCTCGCCCCTCCTTACCTCTCCGATCTCCTGCAAATTAATATTCCATCCCGTTCCCTCAGATCATCCTCTTCCCTCCATCTCAATGTGCCCACTGCCCGTCTTTGCACTATGGGGAGCAGAGCTGCTCTGCTCCCCAACTCTGGAACTCTCTCCCACCGGACCTCCGTAACTCCTCCACCCTGCCCATCTTCAAATCCAAACTCAAAACTCATCTGTTCAGACTTACTTACTCCCTTTAAACTGTTTCCCATGTACCTCCTTCCCCATTTTTGATTGTACTGTTTGTTGTCTTTTATTTTTATCTGCATTTTTTAAATATACTTTCTGTACAGCGACCTTGGGTGTCCTGAAAGGCGCTTTTAAATAAAATGTATTATTATTATTATTATTAATAAACCATTATGTAAAATGCATTCCTCTGTGGCTGTTGAGATTTAGGCTGCAAACAGGAACAATAAGCTATTATAATTAGTAGTTAGCGAAATATTCAATTTTTAGAGCAGGGTGGGCGTATTTCTTTAACACCTAACCTCGAGGTTACACTAAACGAAAAAAACAGCACACAACTGCGCATCGCGCTGCAACAGAAAAATACACCCTGACGGCAATTTTAGCTTCATAAACATTATTAAAATAGACCATTTAATGATACAGATTACAGCTCTATTATATAAACTAATGAAATCTGCTACAGTAACCCGTTCAAGGATTCCCTCAACCATTACTTTAAACGAAAGTCTATTCTGTGGCTGTTGAGACTTTGGCTGCGAACGGAAATAATTAACGATTGGAATTTGTATTTAACAATTTTTTTTTATAAGAGCAGGAATATGTTTCTGTTTTACAGACACAGAGCTTACAACTTAAACTAAATGAAAAAAATAAACACGGCACAGTGCTCAACGCGCACTGCATCAGACAGGGCTGCAGCTGCAAGTGGCTACTGCTGCATAAGCGAGTCTGTGTTACCGTAACTACAGTGAAGCACCACAGCCTACATTAACATTACCATAACACTGTAATAGAGGCACGATTTCTTTTTCCCGTTTCCCGTCACATCCTTTCTCGGGAATCGAGAAACTGTTTTTATCAGATTTCCCGGGAATCCCGTGTTCCGGGATTAAACTATATTTCAAACCATCACCTTGTATAAATCCAATTCAGAATATAGACAAGCTAACCGAACCGTTCCATACTTTTCAATTAAACATCCTCTAAAACCAAACTTCAAAAAAACTGCTCCTTTGAAGTTTAAGAAAATGGTTTTAGCAAAGTAATTTTCATTGTGACCAGCTGACCAGACCACCAGCTGCCTGTCCTCAGTGGTACAGACTGGTTGTCTGTGTCCCACATGGCATGGACCAGCTGTCTGTCCTCAATGGCATGAACCGGCTGTCTGTTCCCCACATGGCATGGACCGGCTGTCTGTGCCCCACATGGCATGGACTATGTGCTTGATCATTTTTTTGTTTAATGTTTTGTAAATGAAATGTTCACACTGCACTACATTGGTCAATTTTAAAATAATAAAAGAGAGTGGGTTAATTTAGGACATATCTTTAAAAGGAGCACAGACAGCCAGTCCATGCCCTGTGGAGCATAGACAGCCTTTGCCCTCCGCACAATATCCAAATATACAGCAGGGTCTCATATCCACTATGTTCCCTCCTTACTCCTGGTTCCAAAATGCTGCCACATCAAAAATGTAGAGGAGCAGAGGCCTGTACTACGACGCTTGATTAACTCATCCGGGATCTCTCCGTTTTCTGGGTTGACTTAACGAGACATCCGCAGTCCTGATAAGCGGTACTATGAAGCTGGATATCAACTCGCTGAGTCAATCCAGAGTCTTCCAGCCTTGATCAGAGCGCACTCACATTAAAGGGGTGGAGTCTGCAGCATCTGACCAATCACAAACATGAAGAGACAGGAGAAAACCTGCAGAGCAGCCTACTTTACCGTGGAGGAGCAGAGAATTATTCTTTAGAAATATGAAGAATTTAAACAGGCTAAAAGCAACACTGTTACCGCAGCAAAATCCAGGAAGAAATGCGGGCAGAAAACTGTCGACTCTGTTAATGCTTAATTCATGAGATTATCGAAAATAAGTTCATTGGACAGTATTAACAGACAGCACTCTGATCACTCAATTTGACTTTATTACAGCACAGACGTTTGGAGCAGAGCTCCTCCTCAGTGCCCAAACTTTGGTTTATATTTTCCATTGAGTTTTGAGGCTCAGCCCCCCGTCTGAGCGTGTTTTGTGTTGAATATTACAATTCTACAATTTCATTTAGCAGACGCTTTTTTCCAAAGCGACGTAAAACACAAGCAAGAATTTTGACAAGAAGGAGAAACTTTAATAAGTGCGAATAAATGCTTCAAGTTAGATGGGTCACAGGTACTCTGCCATCAAGTGCCCACTGACACCCCCCCCCCCCCCCTTTTTTTTTTTTTCTTTTGTGTTCTATCTAAATATCAGCCATAACTAGAATTCAACATTCAGGAGAAATCAATATTCAGTGCTTTCATTTGTTAAGAGCTCAGTCCGAAACTTTCTGATCTGACCCCTGAGGACAAAGAGGGGAAGGGTCAGATTAAGGTCCAAAAGTGTTCCCTGAACAGGTGAGTCTTCAGACCTCTCTTAAAAGTAGAAGGGGACTCTGCGGATCATATTGACCAGCCATAGGAAACAAGTTTAATCAACCCTAATAAATTAATTTGAGAGTTATTTTTTTTCAGTGGTGTTTGGTCCCAGTGGGCCTTGTGAACCCCCTCCTGTTGACTTGGGCCCTTTGGCAGATTATCTAAAGCCAATAATTTCGAACCTGAGTTTTAAGATGGACAGTGATTTTAAATTGGATCGGCAAATTATCTCTGTAGTTAAGTCCGTCTTTTTTTTTCAGATTACAGCAGGCAAAGGTAAAGCCTATCTTTGCACTACAGCACTTTGACACAGTAATCCATGCTTTTATCACATCTCAGCTGGATTACTGTAACACACTTTATTTGGGAGTCAGTCCGTCCTCTCTCTCATGTCTCCAGTTGGTGCTAAATGCAGCCGCTCGCCTCCTAACTGGAGTACGTAAGAGGGAGCACATTACTCCCATCCTGGCCTCCTTTCACTGGCTGTCTGTGCATTTTAGAGTCAGTTTTAAGGTTATTTATTTGTTTTTAAATCCTTAAATGGTCTGGCCCCATCCCACCTCTCTGAGCTCCTTCACCCCCACACTCCTGCTCAGTGCCTCAAATCACACAGCAAATCTGCCAGTTTCAAATTAACACTAAGAGTGTTAAATTTACACTGGGAACGTGTTTATGCTCTTTTGAGTGTTGATTTAACACTTTTCAAAGTGTTAGTTATTTAATAGAATAGAATAGAATAGAATAGAATAGAATAGAATAGAATAGAATAATTTATTTATTTATTGTTTATTTGGACATCACAATTACATTGGACAAACCAGATGTATTGTTTGAGTGATTTATCACAAGTGTTAATTTGTAACACTTGTCCACAGGAGGCTTTTAAGGTTGTAAAATAATAAAACTAATAAATGAAAAGAGTCAAGAAAGTAAAGAAAAAAGTACAGTGTAGAATAACATCTGACCAATAAGAGTGAAACAATAATTTTCAGTTTAAATATGTAAAGCCAAAGCAACATGATCAGCCATCAACCAGTTAAAATCATTTATGCAAGCACTGTTGTTTTGATTTAAGCCATTTTAAGTCCTTTGTCATGGTCTTGTGACCATGATGTGATGCAGTATGACAGATGTGAAAAGATCATTGCCTGCATGTACAGTTTTGCAGCTTGATATGACAGGTTCCTTCTAATAAAACAAAAGCAGTTGCAGATTCTTCTACCTTCTTGCAGATGAACTTAACCTGACTGTCAAACTTTAAGTTCTTGTCCAGGAAGATGCCAGGGTACTTAACTACACTCATTTCATTAAAGATTTTATTCTTAATCTTCACCTGAAATACATCATGTGCAGACCTATTACGCATAGAGAAGCACATAGATACAGTTTTTTGTACATTAAGAGTGAGACGGGATAACTTGAGCCATTCTGAGATGTGAAATAAAACCTGAATCAGATGCTCACCTGCCAGGCTGGATGTTTTAGTGGACACATGGAAGACTGTGTCATCAGCGTACATCTGGCAGTTGACATCTGGATTTCCCCTGTTTAAATAGGGTGCGTCTCAAAGGGTGCATCTCAAAGGTAGCGACATGTTTTAGTGATGATGGCATCAGCTGATGTGTTCATCTGTCAGTCAGCTCTAACAGCTGTTTGTGTGTCTGCTCATGTGCGCTGTAATAACTCTAATCAAATAAAAACAGTAACAGAGCTTTGTCTGTGTTTTTAACCTGTTTAACAAACACTTTCACATGAAGAAAACCTGACCTCTGATTATTCTGTGTCCTGTTTAGAAGCACACGATCACTTCACCGCTAAAATGCGTCATCATTTGATAATTTATCAATTATTCAGCATAGAGTGTATCTGATGGTGAACCCTGAAACTTATTAATATAACCTAGTTTATGATGACTCAGGAAAACTGGATAGTAGTTATTTACTAGACAATTTCCACGGAAATCGTGAGAGGGGCTCGGGCCGCATGCCGGCTGACTCTTCTTGATATACTTTGTAATGTGTCCTCTCCCTAACTGTTGTGGGACAATTAAAGCTACTCATGGGTTATAGGTGTGTTTGGGGAGATTGATGTGTGGTTACACGTCCACACATGTGGTTTGTAGTTTAACTGAGGTCATATTTAACTCATTCACACAAATGCGCACTTTGTGCCCACTGTCACATATAATTTTTACACTCTGGAAACACACAAACAGATATATGCATGCTTAGATGTGGTGGGGGTTTTGTCTGAACTGAGGTCCCTCAATCACGATCATAAATGCACACACCAAACACATAGGCGCGCTCCGCGCGCCATTTCAAAATGAAGAACCCCTCTGTGAGATGATTTGAATGGTGTAACATTGATTAACAAAAATACACACACAAACACAAAGAGTCATGCACGCTACACGTGCTTAAATGTGGTGGGTGTTTTGTGTGAACTGAAGTCCCTTAATCACAATCATAAACACACACACGTACACATAGGCGCTCTTTGCTTTCCTTTTCAGAGACAAGAATCCCCCTGTGAATGGCCTTCAAAGATAAAACTTTGTTCAACGAAAAACAGACACACACCTACACACACACACACACACACACACACACACACACACACTCTAACACACACACAAAGACATGAGCATTACGCGCTAGAATGTGAGGGTGTTTTGTGTGAACTGAGGTACTTTAAACATCATCAATACATTCACACACACATACACGTTTGCGCGCTTTACATGCCCCTTCAAGGACAAGAAAACCTCTGTGTTTAAGCTTTCATTGATAATATATTGTTTGATATGAGTTATTTCATTCAAAAGGAATCCTCATTCTCTCCGTGTGTTTGTGTGTACTTGTTTTGATAATATAGCCAGGATCTCCCAGAATGCCCCAGAATGTCCTTATGAGTCATCATTCATGAAGAGCTGCATGGTTTCCATCTTCTGTCAGTCCTGCTGTGACTGACTGATGATGTCACGCACTCTGAGAGCTGAGTTTTAGTGAAAAAACTCAAAACTTTGTGTTGCTTTACCTTTGTTTTCTCAAAAACTGTTGAAGATAGCAGGATGCCCCTAGCAAGTTAAGCCGTGGAAAGATGTGTCAACGTTTTGAAGCAAGAATGACGTCTCTAGCTCAAAGTATGGCGAGGCAGGAGCCGTGTGAAAAAGTGTGTTTTTTTGGTGTTCTCGGGGAGCCTCCCCATTCATTCTTAATGGGACTGTTTCGATAGTTTCGATAATGGGACTGTTTCGATCGGGCTTCGCCACGAGCCACTCTCCCCCATAGCAAAGCTATGGGGGAGAGGGGCTCATGCGAAGCCCGAGCCCCTAACTAGACAATTTCCACGGAAATCGTGAGAGGGGCTCGGGACGCATGCCGGCTGGCATACTAAATATACTTCCTGATATACTTTGTAATGTGTCCTCTCCCTAATTGTCCCTTAATCACAATCATAAACGCACACATGTACACATAGGCGGTCTACGCTTTCCTTTAACTGAGTCACGTCCTGTGGTGGTGTACTATCAGCCCGAAGTGCAATAATTGATTGATTGGTTATTGATTTTAGCCTTTTGACACAAATCAGATTTCAAGCAAAAATATAGCTCAATTTTAAGAATTTGAAGGGCTTTTATTTTGAAATGCTACATCAGAATGAGCTGATATTAAATGAGTGACATCCTGGGGTGGTGTACTATCAGCCTGAAGTGGAATCATTGATTGAATATTTATTTGAGCCTTTTTATCTTAATCTTAAATCAGGATAGACTATAGCTCAGTATCTGGAATTTAAAGGGCTTTTATTTTGAAATGCTAGATCAAAATCAGCTGATATTTAATGAATGACATACTGGCTTGGTATACTATCAGCCGGACGTGGAATAATTGATTGATTATTGGTTTTAGCCTTTTTATGCTAATCTGAAATCAGGCAAGACTGTAGCTCAGTATCTGGAATTTAAAGGGCTTTTATTTTGAAATTCTACATCAGAATTGGTTGAAATCAACTGAGTCGCATCCTGAGGTAGACCTCTACCAGCCTGAATTGGAATCACTGATTGATTATTTATTTAAGACTTTTCATGCTAATCTGAATTCAGGCAAGACTTTTGCTCAGTTTCAAGAATTTGAAAGGCTTTTATTTTGAAATGTTAAATCAGAATCAGCTGATATTGAATGAGTGACATCCTGGCGTGGTGTACTATCAGCCTGAAGTGGAATCATTGATTGATTTTTGGTTTTAGCCTTTTTACACAAATCAGACTTCAGGCAAGAATATACCTCAGTTTTAAGAATTTGAAGAGCTTTTATTTTGAAATGCTACATCAGAATTGGTTGAAATTAACTGGGTCACATCCTGAGGTAGACCTCTATCAGCCTGAATTGGAATCACTGATTGATTATTTATGTAAGCCCTTCATGCTAATCTGAACTCAGGCAAGACTTTTGCTCAGTTTCAAGAATTTGAAAGGCTTTTATTTTGAAATGTTACATCAGAATCAGCTGATATTGAATGAGTGACATCCTGGGATGGTTCACTATCAGCCTGATGTGAAATCATTGATTGATTATTGATTTTAGGCTTTTCACACAAATCAGACTTTAGGCAAGAACATAGCTCAGTTTTGAGAATTTGAGGAGCTTTTATTTTGAAATGCTAGACCAGAATTTGTTGATATTGACTGGGTGATTCCCTGAGGTGATGTACTATCAGCCTGTAGTGGAATCATTGATTGAATATTTATTTAAGCCTTTTTATCCTAATCTGAAATCAGACTATAGCTCAGTTTCTGGAATTTAAAGGGCTTTTATTTTGAAATGCTACATCAGTCTTGGTTCAAATTCATTTCTTCACATCCTGAGGTGATGTACTATCTTCCTGAAGTGGAATCATTGATCGATTATTGGTTTTAGCCTTTTTACACAAATCAGAGTTCAGGCAATAATACACCTCAGTTTTAAGAATTTGAAGAGCTTTTATTTTGAAATGCTACACCTGAAACAGCTGATATTAAATGAATGACATCCTGGCGTGGTGTACTATCAGCCTGAAGTGGAATCATTGATTGATTATTGATTTTAGCCTTTTTACACAAATCAGATTTCAAGCAAGAATATAGCTCATTTTTAAGAATTTGAAGGGCTTTTATTTTGAAATGCTACATCAGCATTGGTTGAAATTGACTGAATTGCATCCTGAGGTGGTGTACTATTAGCCTGAAGTGGAATCATTGATTGATTATTGGTTTTAGCCTTTTCATGCTAATCGGAAATCAGGCAAGATTATAGCTCAGATTCTGGAATTTAAAGGGCTTTTATTTTGAAATGCTACATAAGAATAAGCTAATATTGACTATGTCTTTAAATTTTAACCAGGATTTAGAGTAGATTATCTCTGTATTATTCGGGTCAAAAATTTGCCCACGCGGCCGAGTTGAAAATGAGTGATCCTTTTCTGAAAAACCCCAGAGATTCAAAATGGAGTTTTTAGTGAAAAAACTCAAAACTTTGTGTTGTTTTACCTTTGTTTTCTCAAAAACTGTTGAAGATAGCAGAATGCCCCTAGCAACTTAAGCTATGGACAGATGTGTCAACATTTTGAAGCAAGAATGACGTCTCTAGCTGAAAGTATGGCGAGGCAGGAGCAGTGTGAAAAAGTGTGTTTTTTTGGTGTTCTCGGGGAGCCTTCCCATTCATTCTTAATGGGACTGTTTCGTCGGTTTTTCGGGGTTTTTTCGGCCAAAAATTGCCGAAATTCTTAGAAAAGTCATAGCACGCCATTCTGGACCGAGCTGCACGTTTTGATATATAATTTGTTGGGGTTTTCTTAAAGCTCTGGGAGGAGAAGCGGTCCAAAGTTTTGTCCTTGTGAGTCATCTTTCATGTAGAGCTGCATGGTTTCCATGACGATTTAACTGAGAGCAGCTGTGGAGATCAAGGGACACCTCTTTGTGACAGCTGTTCTCTGCTGTTTTTTGGGATGAGGCATGTGTCCGAACAAATGCTCGCTGTGGCCAAACCGTTATAGCTATGAGAAAAACGAGCGCACCGTGAAACTCCAGAAGGGCCGAGGAATCCGTCAATGTGCAGTTTATATTTGTAGCGTCAAGAATTTGCCCTCACGGCCGAGTTGAAAATGAGTGACCCTTTTCTGAAAAACCCGAGAGATTCATAATGCAAGTAAATACAGAGGGGTGGTCAGGTTTGGCTGACAGTTGGCCCTTTCCTGACTAAGAGCTCCATCCTTTGACTTCAAAGGCTGCTTTGACAGAAGCGCAACGGAAATACCTACGTTTTGATGTAATTTTTATGACCGTGGAGTGAAATTTGTGGTCCCACGAGAAATTTGTTTGGGAAATTCCTTGTGTGTCATGAGCTGCTGCTCCCACTCTAACTGATTATGTCACGCACTGTGAGAGCTGAGTTTTAGTGAAAAAACTCAAAACTTTGTGTTGCTTTACCTTTATTTTCTCAAAAACTATTAAAGACGGCAGAATGCCCCGAGAAACTTAAGCCATGGACAGATGTGTCAACGTTTTGAAGCAAGAATGACGTCTCTAGCTGAAAGTATGGCGAGGAAGGAGCCGTGTGAAAAGGTGTGTTTTTTTGGTGTTCTCGGGGAGCCTTCCCATTCATTGTTAATGGGACTGTTTCGTCGGTTTTTCGGGTTTTTTTCGGCCAAAAATTGCCGAAATTCTTAGAAAAGTCATAGCACACCATTCTGGACCGAGCCGCACGTTTTGATATATAATTTGTTGGGGTTTTCTCAAAGCTCTGGGAGGAGAAGCGGTCCGAAATTTTGGACGGAAGATGAAAAAGAAAAAAAAAGAAGCGCAACGGAAGAACAATAGGGGCTCGTGCGAAGCCCGAGCCCCTAATTGCTATGGGGGAGAGGGGCTCATGCGAAGCCCGAGCCCCTAACTAGACAATTTCCACGGAAATCGTGAGAGGGGCTCGGGACGCATGCCGGCTGGCATACATACTCTTCTTGATATACTTTCTAATGTGTCCTCTCCCTAACTGTTGTGGGACAATTAAAGCTACTCATGGGTTATAGGTGTGTTTGGTGAGATTGATGTGTGGTTACACATCCATACATGTGGTTTGTAGTTTAACTGAGGTCATATTTAACTCATTCACACAAATGCACACTATGTGCCCACTGTTACATATAATTTTTACACTCTGGAAACACACAAATAGATATATGCATGCTTAGATGTGGTGGGGGTTTTGTCTGAACTGAGGTCCCTCAATCACGATCATAAATGCACACACCAAACACATAGGCGCGCTCCGCGTGCCATTTCAAAATGAAGAACCCCTCTGTGAGATGATTTGAATGGTGTAACATTGATTAACAAAAATACACACACAAACACAAAGAGTCATGCACGCTACACGTGCTTAAATGTGGTGGGTGTCTTGTGTAAACTGAGGTCCCTTAATCACAATCATAAACACACACACGTACACATAGGCGCTCTTCGCTTTCCTTTTCAGAGACAAGAATCCCCCTGTGAATGGCCTTCAATGATAAAACTTTGTTCAACGAAAAACAGACACACACCTACACACACACACACACACACACACACACACACACACACACACACACACACACACACACACACGTACACACACACACACACACTCTAACACACACACAAAGACATGAGCATTACGCGCTAGAATGTGAGGGTGTTTGTGTGAAATGAGGTACTTTAAACATTATCAATACAGTCACACACACATACACGTTTGTGCGCTTTACATGCCCCTTCAAGGACAAGAAAAACTCTGTGTTTAAGCTTTCATTGATAATACATTGCTTGAAATGAGTTATTTCATTCAAAAGGAATCCTCACTCTCTCCGTGTGTGTGTGTGTGTGAGTACTTGTTTTGATAATATAGCCAGGATCTCCCAGAATGCCCCAGAATGTCCTTATGAGTCATCATTCATGAAGAGCTGCATGGTTTCCATCTTCCGTCAGTCCTGCTGTGACTGACTGATGATGTCACGCACTCTGAGAGCTGAGTTTTAGTGAAAAAACTCAAAACTTTGTGTTGCTTTACCTTTGTTTTCTCAAAAACTGTTGAAGATAGCAGAATGCCCCTGGAAATTTAAGCTGTGGACAGATGTGTCAACATTTTGAAGCAAGAATGATGTCTCTAGCTGAAAGTATGGAGAGGCAGGAGCAGTGGGAAAAAGTGTGTTTTTTTGGTGTTCTCGGGAAGCCTCCCTATTCATTGTCTATAGGACTTTTTCGTCGGTTTTTCTGGGGGGGTTTTCGGCCAAAAAACACTGAAATTCTTAGAAAAGTCATAGCACACCATTCTGGACCGAGCTGCACGTTTTGATATATAATTTGTTGGGGTTTTCTTAAAGCTCTGGGAGGAGAAGCGGTCCAAAGTTTTGTCCTTATGAGTCATCTTTCATGTAGAGCTGCGTGGTTTCCATGACGATTTAACTGAGAGCAGCTGTGGAGATCAAGGGACACCTCTTTGTGACAGCTGTTCTCTGCTGTTTTTTGGGATGAGGCATGTGTCCGAACAAATGCTCGCTGTGGCCAAACCGTTATAGCTATGAGAAAAACGAGCGCACCGTGAAAATCCAGACGGGCGGAGGAATCCGTCAATGTGCAGTTTATATTTGTAGGGTCAAGAATTTGCCCTCACGGCCGAGTTGAAAATGAGTGACCCTTTTCTGAAAAACCCGAGAGATTCATAATGCAAGTAAATACAGAGGGGTGGTCAGGTTTGGCTGACAGTTGGCCCTTTCCTGACTAAGAGCTCCATCCTTTGACTTCAAAGGCTGCTTTGACAGAGGCGCAACGGAAATACCTACGTTTTGATGTAATTTTTATGACCGTGGAGTGAAATTTGTGGTCCCACGAGACATTTGTTTGGGAAATTCCTTGTGTGTCATGAGCTGCTGCTCCCACTCTAACTGATGATGTCACGCACTGTGAGAGCTGAGTTTTAGTGAAAAAACTCAAAAGTTTGTGTTGCTTTACCTTTGTTTTCTCAAAAACTATTAAAGACAGCAGAATGCCCATTGAAACTTAAGCCGTGGAAAGATGTGTCAACGTTTTGAAGCAAGAATGACGTCTCTAGCTGAAAGTATGGCAAGGCAGGAGCCGTGTGAAAAGGTGTGTTTTTTTGGTGTTCTCGGGGAGCCTTCCCATTCATTGTTAATGGGACTGTTTCGTCGGTTTTTCGGGGTTTTTTCGGCCAAAAATTGCCGAAATTCTTAGAAAAGTCATAGCACACCATTCTGGACCGAGCCGCGCGTTTTGATATATAATTTGTTGAGGTTTTCTCAAAGCTCTGGGAGGAGAAGCGGTCCAAAATTTTGTTGGAAGATGAAAAAGAAAAAGAAAAAAGATGCGAACGGAAAAACAATAGCCACGAGCCCCTCTCCCCCATAGCTTTGCTATGGGGGAGAGTGGCTCATGCGAAGCCCGAGCCCCTAACTAGACAATTTCCACGGAAATCGTGAGAGGGGCTCGGGCCGCATGCCGGCTGACTCTTCTTGATATACTTTGTAATGTCTCCTCTCCCTAACTGTTGTGGGAACATTAAAGCTACTCATGGGCTATAGGTGTGTTTGGTGAGATGGATGTGTGGTTACACATCCACACATGTGGTTTGTAGTTTAACTGAGGTCATATTTAACTCATTCACACAAATGCGCACTTTGTGCCCACTGTCACATATAATTTTTACACTCTGGAAACACACAAACAGATATATGCATGCTTAGATGTGGTGGGGGTTTCGTCTGAACTGAGGTCCCTCAATCACGATCATAAATGCACACACCAAACACATAGGCGCGCTCCGCGCGCCATTTCAAAATGAAGAACCCCTCTGTGAGATGATTTGAATGGTGTAACATTGATCAACAACAATACACACACACAAACACAAAGAGTCATGCACACTACACGTGCTTAAATGTGGTGGGTGTCTTGTGTAAACTGAGGTCCCTTAATCACAATCATAAACACACACACGTACACATAGGCGCTCTTCGCTTTCCTTTTCAGAGACAAGAATCCCCCTGTGAATGGCCTTCAATGATAAAACTTTGTTCAAAGAAAAACAGACACACACCTACATACACACACACACACACACACACACACACACACACATGCTCAGCCAAACACGCACACACACACACACACACACACACACATACACACTCTCACTCACATACACACACACACACACACACACACTCTAAAACACACACAAAGACATGAGCATTACGCGCTAGAATGTGAGGGTGTTTTGTGTGAACTGAGGTACTTTAAACATCATCAATACAGTCACACACACATACACGTTTGCGCGCTTTACATGCCCCTTCAAGGACAAGAAAACCTCTGTGTTTAAGCTTTCATTGATAATATATTGTTTGAAATAAGTTATTTCATTCAAAAGGAATCCTCACTCTCTCCGTGTGTGTGTGTGTGTGAGTGTACTTGTTTTGATAATATAGCCAGGATCTCCCAGAATGCCCCAGAATGTCCTTATGAGTCATCATTCATGAAGAGCTGCATGGTTTCCATCTTCCGTCAAGTAAATACAGAGAGGTGGTCAGGTTTGGCTGACAGTTGGCCCTTTCCTGACTAAGAGCTCCATCCTTTGACTTCAAAGGCTGCTTTGACAGAAGCGCAACAGAAATACCTACGTTTTGATGTAATTTTTATGACCGTGGAGTGAAATTTGTGGTCCCACGAGACATTTGTTTGGGAAATTCCTTGTATGTCATGAGCTGCTGCTCCCACTCTAACTGATGATGTCACGCACTGTGAGAGCTGAGTTTTAGTGAAAAAACTCAAAACTTTGTGTTGCTTTACCTTTGTTTTCTCAAAAACTATTAAAGACAGCAGAATGCACCTTGAAACTTAAGCCGTGGACAGATGTGTCAACGTTTTGAAGCAAGAATGACGTCTCTAGCTGAAAGTATGGCTAGGCAGGAGCCGTGTGAAAAAGTGTGTTTTTTTGGTGTTCTCGGGGAGCCTTCCCATTCATTCTCTATGGGACTGTTTCGTCGGTTTTTCTGGTTTTTTTCGGCCAAAAATTGCAGAAATTCTTAGAAAAGTCATAGCACACAATTCTGGACCGAGCCGCACGTTTTGATATATAATTTGTTGGGGTTTTCTCAAAGCCCTAGGAGGAGAAGCGAACCGAAATTTTGTCCGGAAGATTAAGAAAAAGAAAAAGAAAAAAAAAAAAGAAACGAACGGAAGAACAATAGCTTTGCTATGGGGGAGAGTGGCTCATGCGAAGCCCGAGCCCCTAATTAGATCTGAGGGAAAACAGAAATCCTGTCACTCTTTACAAACCTCACAGGTGTTTTTTCTCTCAGACTTAAATTCTGTTCATAAAGAAAAAGAGAATCAAAAAGAAAATGAAGGACAGAAATAACTGATCACCAATATTTATTTTCAAAGTTATCAAAAATAAGTTAAAAATATATAGCAGAAACAGAGTAATCACTGAGAGCTGCCAAACTTTGCTGCCGCCAGTAGAAGCACATCTTTTGAATATGATAATACTGAACCAGAGTTATTCTGACGCCACATGGATTTGAAAACCAACACCAAGTAGTGTTGATAGAGCTGAACACTGATGTTAAGTGTTATAGATTAACTCTACCAGACAACACTTAACTCCATGAGAAAGAAAATTACACTGAACCAGTGTTCAGTTTGTTAATATCTCCCGGTTCTTTGGACAAACACCTCCCAAGAATCACTGGAAGAGGAGCTATTTCTCAATTCAGCATTTATTCTGGTCACAGGCAAAGTTCACAGCGCTGGTCTCAACAGAATGAGCCCCGATATCCGGGTGCAGTACAGTTTTAACACATTCACTGGCTACACCTATACAGAGGTTGAGCTTAACTAAACAACCGAGAAAAAGTGGCCATCATTATGATTGACACAGCAGTCTCAACCCACAGCTAGTGTCAGGTCTCAGAGAGATGTGCTATTCAAATGTGTGTGTGTTGTTTGAGCATGGTGTTAATGGAGACTGTGTAGAAGGTCATTCAGAGTCAGTAAGGCCTGCAGACATGAGCTGGAGACAGGAGCTATCTGTCTGTCCACCAGCTAAACACACATTGTCCCTGAGATTGTATGAGAACACAACGTAAGACGAAATAAAATGCTGAACTAAAACAACGACATAACAAGACAGTGATAACCAAATCAGAAATATCCTAACAAGTTAACACTTGTTGGTGTCCTTCAATGGTTTGCTGAAATTTACAGAAGGATCTTGTATTCTAATAATGCACTGTGACTAAGAATTAACACAGAGTTAAAGTGTGAAACTCCCAGTGTTGATTCTCTAAATGTAGAGTTTATGTTCATTATCACTGACAGAACCTTCAGTGTACAGGTGTGTTCATTAACCATGAAGAGCACTGACTGCCTATGCCATAGACAATAAGTCTGTGACACCCACACATACACAGAAGTGTACAGCAGAGTCTCATGTGTTCCCCCTCTCTTACAGGAACAATAACTGTTAGGTTACAATTCACAAAGGCATTATGGGTATAACCTGAAAGCTGTAGCTTTGCTAAACAGCTGAGAGAGGCAAAGGTGTGAAGAAAATTAAGAAACAAAGTGAGACAAAGTGACCAGAGACACACAAGAAGAAGTGTTCTCAGGAGAGGAGCAGTTTGATCTGTTTGAAAGTTTTATGTTTTTAAAAAAATCCAACACACACTCTAAAAAAATGACCATTGTCTACTTAAAAAAAATAAGGCAACAAAGTAACTGAATATAGATTTAATTACCAATCTTTATACTTAATAAAGTAAATTTAAACTGATAATATTATAAATGTTGAGTGAATCCAAATCAGTTTTACCAGGAAAACTGATTAATATTGACTAAGTATCTGAAAAAAAAAACATTTATATCAACCAAATATCTGCAGAAAAGTTTTTAAATTCACTAATTAATTTAGATTAACTGATTAAAATGATTTTGATTCAATAAATAAGAATAATTATTTTAACAGTTATTGTAACCAGGAGTGTGGAGGGCACACAGTGGATATGAGAACCTGCTCTACAGTGAGGTGCTGCGTTGGGGGTACAGGCTGTCTTTGCTCCACGAGGCACAGATCATCTACTGTTTTATTTTTACAGTGTTTAATGTTTCATAGATTAATATGAGATGTATTGATGGGCTGGGGGATGTGGACGGATGAGGAGTACAGACAGTCTTTAAAAACAATGAAAGAATTATTTTAGTGCTGTTGTTTTATTTGTTTCATGTACAGCACTTTGTTTCAGCTGTGGTTGTTTTTAAAGTGCTCTATAAATAAAGTTGAGTTGAGTTAAAGTTCCTCAAATTATCAGTGAGGAAAGGTCCAGAAAATAAAAACATTCAATTAAGCTGTTTGAAAGAAAAAATACGGACAAGTTTGACAAAGAAATGATGTAATGAATATGAAAAAAATCCTGCATGGCCTTCAGTGGTTTGTAAAATGACAGATGACAGACAGAAAATGTTCTTGTCTTCAAAGGTTTCATGGATGTAACCTGTCAGAGAGAAGCTGTGAAGCTCTGTCCTCAGTCCTCAGCTCACAGTCCTCCAGGCTCAGAGAGCTGGACCTGAGTAACAACAACCTGCAGGATTCAGGAGTGGAGACTCTGTCTGCTGGACTGAAGAGTCCACAATGTAAACTGGAAACTCTCAGGTCAGGTTTTTGGCTCCCCCTGCTTGAGGTTAGAGTAAGAAATAGTGATAATCAGTGGACTTTTTCTTATTGCATGATTCTTTTTCTAACCTCAGACTGTCAGGATGTCTGATCACAGAGAGAGGCTGTGCTTCTCTGGCCTCAGCTCTGAGCTCCAACCCCTCACACCTGAGAGAGCTGGACCTGAGTAACAACGACCTGCAGGATTCAGGAGTGGAGACTCTGTCTGCTGGACTGAAGAGTCCACAATGTAAACCGGAAACTCTCAGGTCAGGTCTTTGGCTCCCCCTACTTGAGGTTAGAGTAAGAAATGGTGATAATCAGTGGACTTTTTCTTATTGCATGATTCTTTTTCAAACCTCAGACTGTCAGGATGTCTGATCACAGAGAGAGGCTGTGCTTCTCTGGCCTCAGCTCTGAGCTCCAACCCCTCACACCTGAGAAGGCTGGACCTGAGTAACAACGACCTGCAGGATTCAGGAGTGGAGACTCTGTCTGCTGGACTGAAGAGTCCACAATGTAAACTGGAAACTCTCAGGTCAGGTCTTTGGCTCCCCCTACTTGAGGTTAGAGTAAGAAATAGTGATAATCAGTGGACTTTTTCTTATTGCATGATTCTTTTTCTAACCTTAGACTGTCAGGATGTCTGATCACAGAGAGAGGCTGTGCTTCTCTGGCCTCAGCTCTGAGCTCCAACCCCTCACACCTGAGAAGGCTGGACCTGAGTAACAACGACCTGCAGGATTCAGGAGTGGAGACTCTGTCTGCTGGACTGAAGAGTCCACAATGTAAACTGGAAACTCTCAGGTCAGGTCTTTGGCTCCCCCTACTTGAGGTTAGAGTAAGAAATAGTGATAATCAGTGGACTTTTTCTTATTGCATGATTCTTTTTCTAACCTTAGACTGTCAGGATGTCTGATCACAGAGAGAGGCTGTGCTTCTCTGGCCTCAGCTCTGAGCTCCAACCCCTCACACCTGAGAGAGCTGGACCTAAGCTACAATCATCCAGGAGACTCAGGAGTGAAGCAGCTTTCTGCTGAACTGAAGAGTCCACAATGTAAACTGGAAACTCTCAGGTCAGGTCTTTGGCTCCCCCTACTTGAGGTTAGAGTAAGAAATGGTGATAATCAGTGGACTTTTTCTTATTGCATGATTCTTTTTCTAACCTCAGACTGTCAGGATGTCTGATCACAGAGAGAGGCTGTGCTTCTCTGGCCTCAGCTCTGAGCTCCAACCCCACACACCTGAGAGAGCTGGACCTGAGTAACAACGACCTGCAGGATTCAGGAGTGGAGACTCTGTCTGCTGGACTGAAGAGTCCACAATGTAAACTGGAAACTCTCAGGTCAGGTCTTTAGCTCCCCCTGCTTGAGGTTAGAGATAAAGAAATAGTGATACTCAGTGGACTTTTTCTTATTGCATGATTCTTTTTCTAACCTCAGACTGTCAGGATGTCTGATCACAGAGAGAGGCTGTGCTTCTCTGGCCTCAGCTCTGAGCTCCAACCCCTCACACCTGAGAGAGCTGGACCTGAGCTACAATCATCCAGGAGACTCAGGAGTGAAGCAGCTTTCTGCTGGACTGGAGGATCCACTCTGCAGACTGGACACACTGAGGTATAACCAGACAACAAGAGCTCAAAGACTGAATCTGTTGGATTCTTTTCAGAGTAGTGATTGGACCTGAACCAGGAAACACACAGACCAGCAGAAGAGCATCAAATAGAAACAAAACTCTGTTTAATAGAAACAGCAGCATGTCTTCACTTCTTTGATGGTTCTGTTCTCTATAGAAAAAGTCCCATCTGAGCATTCATCCTCTAATAATGTGTGTGAGCATGAAGAAGGCAGATGTTACATCATCAGAACATCAGAATGATTGAAAATATGTAGAAATATAAAGAGCTCATCTCTAGGAGACAGTGTTGTCTGATCAAATTAAAATGATCAAATATTATAGACGTGAATTTTTCCTGCTGACTCCTACAAAGAGCGGACTACTTTAAAGAGACAGATCAGAGGGAGAGCAGGATTTGGCATCACTCATTTCAAAGAGGACATGAGGAGCAGGATGTGGACTTTATGGATCCAAAGAGCAACAGGCAGCCTTTGCTTTTTGACTCTTTTTGTTCTTCTTTTTCTGCCAGGATCTCAACACTGTCAGAAAAAGTGAGAGAGTGATGGAGACAGTTGGCTCGGATGAGTTTCAGCCTGTTTCTCTTTCACAGTGACAAACTGAGGATCACTGCTTCATGTTGAGCAGCAGTTTGGACTCATGTTGGACAGAAAATCATTCTGACTGTGTTTCTTCCTCCAGGGTGGACCATGGTGGACAACAGAGGTTAAAATCTGGTGTGAAGAAGTGTAAGTGTGGACTCAGTTTGACTTCTGATGAGCAAACAGCAGACTGTCAGCTAACAAAGAATAAAGCCTTCAGGTGTGTCTGATGATAAACTGCTGCTGTGTTTTGTCTTTTTCTCTCCATCAGATTTCTGTGAACTCACTCTGGACTCAAACACAGCACACAGATACCTCAGACTGTCTGAAAACAACAGAGAGGTGACACATGTGGGAGAGGATCAGTCATATCCTGATCATCCAGACAGATTTGACTTCTATCCTCAGCTGCTGTGTAGAGATGGTCTGACTGGTCGCTGTTACTGGGAGGTCGAGTGGAGAGGAATGGTTAATATATCAGAGAGTTACAGAGGAATCAGAAGGAAGGGAGAGAGTCCTGACTGTGGGTTTGGATGGAATGGTCAGTCCTGGAGTCTGATCTGCTCTGATATATGTTACTCTGTCCGTCACAATAAAAGTAGAACAGACCTCCCTCTCTCCTCGTCCTCTGTCTCTCACAGAGTAGCAGTGTATGTGGACTGTCCTGCTGGCACTCTGTCCTTCTACAGAGTCTCCTCTGACACACTGATCCACCTCCACACCTTCAACACCACCTTCACTGAACCTCTGTATCCTGGGTTTAGTTTGTGGTCTACTGGTTCCTCAGTGAGTGTGTGTTGTGTGTAGGAGGGAGAGTCTCCTCCTCTCTACACAAACACAAACAGCTGCTGAAGAACAGTTCACCCTCTGCACTAACACACACAAACTTCAGCTGATTCTTTGACTCTTTCTATCCTGTCACATCAGTCTGAATGTTATCAAAGAGCAGGACTCAGTGGAAAACTGACTGACTGAACTTGACTTATTTACATCTCTATGCTGAAAAAATCAGGCCTCATTCAGACTGTTTTTCTTCAATGTGTTTGATAAAAAGTGAGTCAGAAAAGTCTGAGTCAGATTCTTTAAACTGATCAATGAAATCAATGAATCATTTTTCTGTCTGTTACTACGAGCATGTCTTAATCCAAAAATCACATTTACCCTAAATGTATATAAACGTGTAATATTATAAATCTATGTTCAGGAATCTGAAGAAAACAGTGACACAGTTTGGACTCATTTATTAGACAGACTGTTTTTGTTTTAATGGTGAATCAGAAAATCAATCTGACACAAACTCTGGATTGATTCTGTGTAATGTTGATTTGAATAAAGTTGTGTTCAGCATTTTGTTCTTAATAATCTGTCAAACTGTTTTAATCTCAGCTCATCACAAACCAAGTGTTTAGAAACTGACTCATGATGATGATGATGATGATGATGATGATGATGATGATGATGATGATGATGATGATCTGTTTCAGGGCTCCTCTTAGTGACTGTTTTAATTAGGGGCTCGGGCTTCGCATGAGCCACTATTGTTCTTCCGTTTGTTTCTTTTTTTTCTTTTTTTTTTTTTTCTTTTTCTTCATCTTCCGGACCAAATTTCGGTTCGCTTCTCCTCCCAGAGCTTTGAGAAAACCCCAACAAATTATATATCAAAATGTGCGGCTCGGTCCAGAATGGTGTGCTGTGACTTTTCTAAGAATTTCGGCAATATTTGGCCGAAAAAAACCCTGAAAAACCGACTAAAAAGTCCCATAAACAACTAGAGAAGTTGCATTTCCTTGTAGAAAATGCATTGGAATGCTGACGCTTAAGACTTGAAATCGTGGAAAAAAAGCTGAAAATGTGGAAAAATGTGAAATAAATTGCTGAAAGGTGTAAGAAAAATCATACCATGGAAATGTGAAAAAAAGTGAAGAAGAAAGAGTGAAGCAGTAGTGGTGAAGAAGACCAGGAAGTGAGGTAGAAGGATTGAAAAAGAAAGAGTGAGTAAAAAAGTAAAGAGGAAGATGGAGTGTAAAAGAAGTGAGAAAGAACACACTCACCCAAACATACACACACACACACACACACAGACACACACACACGCACACACTCACCCAAACACACACACACACACACACACACACACACACACACACACACACACACACACACACACACTCACACAAACGCACACACACTCACACAAACATACACATAGACACACACACACACAGACAAACACACAAGAACACAAACACACACACACACAAACACACACACACACACACACACACACACAAAAACACACACACACACACACACACACACACACACACACACACACACACACACACACAGACATGAGCATTACGTGCACTTAAATGTGAGGGGGTTTTGTGTGAACTGAGGTACCTTTAACATCATCAATACACACACACACACACACACACACACACACACATACACATACACGTTTGAACCCTTTACATGCCCTTTCAAGGATAAGAAAACCTTTGTGTGTAAGCTTTCATTAAAAATACATGGTTTAAATTGAGTTATTTGATTCAAAACAAATCCTGACTCTGTGTGTGTGTGAGTGTGAGCTTGTTTTGATAATATAGCCAGGCTCTCCCCGAATGCCCCAGAATGTCCTTATGAGTCATCATTCATGAGCAGCTGCATGGTTTCCATGGTGATGGGACTTCAAAGGACAGCTGCTGAGTTTAATGGTCACTTCTTTGTGACAGCTGCTCTCAGGCTGGATTTTGGGGTGAGAAATGGTCCGAACAAACGCTCGCTGTGGCCAAACCGTTATAGCTATTGAGCTCTAGGGTCTGGAGCTGGGATGCTGGGACGCTCGGAGAGGACGCTGGCGTTGTATGTTCGCCGCTTCTCCGTGCCCAGACCCCCAGAAAACCTCACAGACTCAGTCTACCTCAGTACCGCTTCCCCGGGAAAACAACGGGAACCTAATTCTGTCTGGGCAATCGACAAGCCCCTGTTTCAGCTAGGACTGTGTTGCTAGCACGGTGCTAGCCTCCTATCATACCTCAGTGCCGGCTTGTGAACTGTCCTCTCTCCGTCTCACTGGTCTCCCCGGCTCCTGCTTGTCATCTGGGCATGAGTTGATGCACGCAAGCGGACTGCTGTCCTGTTGGATGCTCTGGGTCATCCTGAGCTGTGCGACTGTCATCCATCGTCGCTCGTCGGCACCCTGGCTAATGGCTAACTCCAACGATCCAGGCTACTCCACCGGCATCCCCGCGCCGCTTCAGAGCTCCTGTCACATCAGTGCTCCATCTGGTCGACTCCAACTACCCTGCAGACACCGCTACGTCCACAGAGGATCTAGTTGCCGGTTTGTTTTGTCCAAAAACGGCGATCACGATTACACTCACCAACCCATAACATCCCTCTGGTCTGCACGGCGCTGCGTCATGCAACGATGGCGTCATCAGAACGCCGCCGCTCTGTCCACCAAAGAGAGGGGCGGTCTGCTGGACAGAAAACCCGGAGTGGATCGCAGCGCCCTTCGCCCCCTATATGGACTCAACTCCGCTTCCCATTCCACACTGGAACTGTTAAATGTACAGTCTCTCTCAAACAAAGCTGGACTTATAAACAACCGTATAACACAGAAGGAAATAGACATTCTCTGTCTTACAGAGACCTGGCAACAGCCGGATGTTTTCTCTGTCCTCAATGAGGCCTGCCCCCCTGGATACAACTACCTCAGCAAGGCCCGGACCTTGGCCGGGGGGGTGGCCTCGCTGTTTTTCATCGCAGCAACATTCAAACCTCCTTACTGTCCATCCCACCTGTCAACAGTTTTGAACACCTGGTTTTTAGCTGCAAACACTCTACATCACATCACACCACTTCTGCTATCATAGCACTCATTTATCGCCCCCCAAAACCACATCCATCATTCCTTTCTGAAATTCATGATTTTCTTATTTCACTTTGCATCTCACACTCCAATATTCTGGTATTAGGGGATTTCAACATCCACATGGACTCACCCTCCTGCCGTCTGGCAGCTGACTTCAATCAGATCCTGGACTGTCTCAATCTCCACCAATCTGTTACCGGTTCCACCCACTCAAAAGGCCACACGTTGGACTTGATTATCACTGACTCCATACACATCTCAGACCTTCAGATCCAGGACATTGGAATTTCAGATCACCATGCAGTCACTTTCAGGATCCCTCTCCCCTCCCCCCTTGCCAAACCACAACGTCTCATCTCCTTCAGAAACCTCAGAAACATTGACCCCACCTCCCTCAGTCAAAACTTCCAGCTCCTTTCCCCACCTCTGAACACGTCAGTCACCGATCTCATGGACTACTACAATAATAACCTTTAGGCCATACTGGACTTTCACGCACCACTGAAAACCAGATCAGTCACTTTCACCCGCTCCGCCCCCTGGTTCACAGAGGAGCTGAGAAATTTAAAAAGGACTGGCCGTGTCCTGGAGCGGGCCTATGTCACATCAGGGCTGACGGTGCATAAGTTGGCCTACCGGGATCATCAGCGGAGATATGCCAAGGAACTCTCCAAGGCCAGGTCAGCACACTACTCCAACATCATTAACAATAACCCAGGTAACTCCAAACAACTCTTCGCCACCATCAAACACCTGCTCAAACCTCAGATTCCACCACACCACAACCAGACAGTCACACAGTGCGATAAATTCATGGACTTTTTTACTTCCAAAATACACAACATCCGCGCATCTCTCTCCATCACCAACAGTTCCATCCCAGCACATGACACTACACCCACCACACTACTGTCTCACTTTTACCCCACAGTGCAGCAGGAGGTCGAGAAGGTCATCAGTAAATCCAAACCGTCCACTTGCTCCCTCGACCCCCTCCCCTCCCCTCTGCTTAAACCTCCATCAGCCATCTTATCACAAACATCATAAACCTCTCTCTTCAAACCGGCCATGTTCCAACCAGCCTCAAAACAGCTATAATCAAGCCCCTCCTCAAAAAGCCCACTCTCGATCCCGAACCTCTGTCAAATTATAGACCCATCTCCAACCTCCCCTTCATCTCCAAAACTCTGGAAAGAATTGTATCCATTCAACTTCACAGCCATCTTAAACTCAATAAACTGTACGAAAAATTCCAATCTGGTTTCCGCCCCTCCCACAGCAAAGAGACAGCCCTCATCAGAGTCACTAATGACCTCCTGATGACCTCTGACTCCGGCTCCACCTCCCTCCTCATCCTTCTCGACCTCTCTGCTGCATTTGATACAGTTGATCACCATATCCTCCTTCACCGCCTGCAACATGATGTTGGTATCACTGGCACTGCACTCAAATGGTTTCATTCATATCTCACGGGAAGGACTGAGTTCGTAGCCCTGGGGGACACTAAATCCCGCCCCCACACTGTCACCTGTGGGGCCCCCCAGGGCTCTGTCCTCGGTCCAACCCTTTTCACCATATACATGCTCCCCCTTGGTCGTGTCGTCAGCAGGCATGAAATTCAATTCCACTGCTATGCTGACGACACTCAGCTTTACATAAAGGTCACCCCCTCCTCCACCCCCCATCCTCTGTCACTCAGCTGGATTCCTGCCTGGAGGAGATAAAGGCTTGGATGAGCGAAAATTTCTTACAGTTAAACAGCTCTAAAACAGAGGCCATCCAAATTGGCACTCCACACCAGCTCCATTCCACAGTCATTTCCTCTGTCTCCTTTCTCGGTCACAACTTTCCCCTCTCCCCCTCAGTTACTAATTTGGGTGTCAGGTTCGACCCCCATCTTAGCTTTAACCATCATATAACTCATATTTGCAAAACTTCCTTCTTTCACCTCCGTAATATTGCCAAACTCCGACCATCTCTCTCCCGCCCTGCTGCAGAGAGGCTCGTCCACGCCTTTGTCACCTCCAGGCTGGATTACTGTAACGCACTCCTCTTCGGGATCCCGGGCAAGAGCCTCAAAAGGCTTCAGTATGTTCAGAACAGCGCTGCCCGGGTCCTGATGAGGGTGCGTAAACATGACCACATCACGCCCATCCTTCGCACTCTGCACTGGCTACCTGTTCACCTCCATATTGAATTCAAAATCCTCCTTCACACCCATCACTGTCTGCACGGTGCTGCCCCCACCTACCTCACTGAACTTCTCCACCCACACACTTCAGACAGAACCCGGTCAGGCCAACTGCACCATCTGCACCCGCCCAGGACTCGGCTCAGTACTATGGGTGACAGGGCTTTCGAGGCTGCTGCTCCCCGCCTTTGGAACGCCCTCCCCGACCACCTCAGGGCTCCACAGACAGTGGACTCTTTTAAAAAAGGACTGAAAACCTTTTTATTTCGTGTTGCATATCCGGATTAATTTTGGTTATTGTTGACTCCTTTTAATTGCTTTTATTGTCTTAATCACTGTTTTTATTCTTAAT
>CM061145.1:7074875-7125307 GCA_030710495.1 Labroides dimidiatus
TATTCACTCCATGATCTGTCAGAAAGTCTCCAAAGAGGAGTTTGGATTGTTCCACCTTTGACCTCCCTCTTTCTTTTAGTTTGCTCCAGTGTTTGTGGGTTTTTTCCTACCAGCTGGTTCTCCTGCTTGGTGTCTCTTTGAGACCAGCCTGAGATGGACACTAAGCATTTTACCACAGAGTCAACAGGCAGGCGGGGACTGAGACAGACACTAATATGATGTGTGCAGATACAGCAAACTGTCTTCATGTCATTTTGTTTCATCTGTTGTTTATGAAAATAAATGTCCTGTACATGACTGTTCAGGAATACTGAGAGGAATATAGCTGAGTGTATATATAAAAAAGTGTTATAAAAAATCCATGTGCAGGGATCGATCATTATCTGCCTGAGAGGCTGGGCTGTGAATATGTGTGTTTTAAAATTCTACAATTTCATTTAGCAGACCCTTTTGTCCAAGTGACGTACAACACAAGCAAGAATTTAGACCAGAGGGAAAAACTTCAGCAAGAGCAACAAAGAGCTTCAAGTGTGTTTGGCTGCAGGTGCTGCCATCTAGTGCCAGAAGAAGTCTTTATAACTATGATGATTCCATCTAAATAATAGAGCCACAACTAATAATTCAGAATCAACAATATTGTTCAACATTTATCAACATTCAATATTCAGTGCTTTCAATCATTAAGAGCTCAGTCTGAGACCTTCTGCTTCATTTGACCCCTGAGGACAAAGAGGAGAAGGGTCAGATTAAGTGTCTATAAGTGCTCCCTGAACAGCTGAGTCTTCAGACGTCTCTTAAAAGTAGAAAGGGACTCTGTGGATCATATGGAGTTGGGAGAACCATGCTTCAGTCACATTTCTACACAGAAACATTCACTGAACTCCCTCTGCTGAGCAGAGACACAGTTTCAGAGTCCACACTCACTGACTCTGAGACACGTCCACACTGAGTCTGTGAGGGCTTAGGGCTGTCCCACTCTCAAACTGTAAAGTATGCGAGTGCTCTGACACAGTGCTGACTTTTTAAACCCTCTGTGCACCCTTTGGGCATGTTTGCAGACTCAGAGTGGGGGAAAATACCCACAGTTCATTGCAACGTGACCAAAGAAACAGGGTTCCCAGGGGAAGCCCACAGACATGGCAAGGTAAACAAACGGGTAACAGAAATTAACAGAGACACAACAAACAACAACAATCCACCTGAATCTCTGTATCTTCACACATACTGTGCACTTAAAATATTATGTTCAGATTTTTTATACTCATATTTCTTTCATTTTAGTGGATAAACTGTTTTTACTAATAGGAGTGTATCGGTAAAAAATGTAATAATTTCAAACTAAAACATGTTTGAAGCCACTGCTCACTCACACACTTGGTAGAGAGTCTTTGCCTCAAGTGGAGGACTTAAAGTATTTTGGGGTCTTGTTCATGAGTGAGGAGGAAACAGAGCAAGAGACTGAATAATGGATCAGGGCGGCATCAGCATCGGTCCATTGTGGTGAGGAAGGCGTTGAGTCAGAAGGTAAGGCTCTCAATTTATCAGCCGATCTACATTCCAACCCTCACGTATGGTCATGAGCTGTGGGTACGGACCAAAAGGACAAGGTCACGAAAACAAGTGGTTGAACTGAGCTTTCTACACAGAGTGAAAATATGAGACGATGCTGAAGTGCTAAAGTCTGCTGTTCCTCGAGTGTCCGCTTGAGGCTAGCTCCAGAAGTACCAGAAGTCACAAACACACCAAGCCAAAAAAAGTAGTTTTCACAGCCAAAATAAGCACATTTACAGACTGGTACAAAGAATGTCTCCCGTCTGAATCGCTAGTTTTACTTACGGCACACACTGTACGGGGGGGTCAGTTCATCCAATCAGAGGCACAGCTCAGATCACGTGACTGTAGAGCGTCCTGTGGCTGTTACTGTGGAGACTCACAGCCTGCCTCATTTCTAATATAGCCACGCTGGCCGCTTGGCTTCAAAAGTCCGTTTCAGAAACAGATGGGTGATGTCCATCAGTTTAACTCACTAGGGGGCGCTGTGGAGCACGGATCGACACAGAAACAGTAGATTCAAAATATTTTTGCAGCGACTGCATTTTTGGCTTTTTTGTTTTGACTTGAAACACGATGAAGGCACACAATTTGGGGTTAAAGTGGCAGAAAGAAAGAATAATAATCCCTAAGGTTTCAAGAGGGCTTTGGTCCTGATTCTCAGACTCGAGCTCTAAATATTAAAGAGATGGATTCACATACAGACCATCTCCACCAGTAAGCAATGAACTGAGACTTTAGACACCGTATGAAAGAGGCTGAATCATTTCTATCACCTCTCTGTTAACTTACACTCATAAATAAACCTTTGATTTCATTTCACTTGCAAGAAAGCAAGCCTGTGGCACTGAACTTCATGCTTGTTTTTTTGTTTATTTTTACTGGAGGATCTAGTCCTCAGCAGGGCGAAAGCAGCAGCAGCTGCCAAGAACTCGTCTCTTCAGAGACTTGAAAAGCCTCACCAGCCTTTTCTTCAGGCCACCAGACGAGGTGTTGGTTGCAGCAGGGGAGTCTGTTCGTGCAGCTTCGTCTTCATGAGACTCTTGATCTCCACTTGAGGACCAGTTCTCTGGATTCTCAGCCCAGGATTGGTTTGATTGAAATTCTTCATGGTTCCAGGACTGTGCATTGGATTGATCTCCATCTGGGAACCAGGAGTCATCCATCCATTGGGGGAGAGAGGGTATTTCGTCTTCGTAGGTTTGTTCATCTGTTGCTTCGCAGAGAGGAAGAGAATGCCAGGAGTCTGAATCTTCCTGGGGACAAGGGGGCAAAGCGGTGTCATGGCAGTTGCTCATTTTCACTTGAGATTTGCTGAAACTAGATAAAAAACAACAATCAGTGAGAAAACATGTCAGTCGATCAATCAGTCCCTGAATGTGCTGAACGTTTCTAGAACATCTCAACGAGTGCATGTGAGATAGGAGCTCCTCAGTCACTTACTAGTCACTGAAGTCTTCCTCCTGGCTCAGGTGGGTCATTGTGATGAAGGGGTGCTGCAGAGCTTCATTGGGGGTGAGTCTTAGGCACCCATCAAGGTGCAGCAAACCCTTCATCAGGTCCACAAAGGCCCTTGTGTCCTCAGTTTCCCCGGCAACAATTTGTGGATAGACCTGGATTTGGAAACAGGTTGAGGTTAGTTAGCTTAGCCGCTCAGTCACAGAGACAGATCTGTGACTCACACTGATCAGTCTGTACTCATTGAACACAGAGAGTGCTTACATCCATCATGTCATCCAGACACGTGGGCAGAATGTAGGAGGTGTCACACTCTTGTGCACTGTCTCCGTTCTTGAGAGCATATTCCTCAGCAGTCTAAAGATAGAAAATACATGTGAGAACTAGTTCAAGAAGTTCAATTGATGTGCTTCAACCAGTTGAAACAAAGAGGAGCATGTTGCTCTACCTGAAGCCTCCAGTTTCCGCAGTGAGGAGTCCCCTCCAGAGTGAAGAACTGCTCTGTGTACCTCCCAGCCCAGAAGATGATCTGCTGGAACACCCAGAATCTCCACTATACGCTTCATCTGCAGACAAACACAAACAATCACATCAGCTGACATCCTGTGTAAGACTGAAGAAGCTTTCAGAGGTAGCCTACATACCATACGATAGTCACAGAGGACTGGAAAAAGGTTTTCAGCGAGGAAGAGGAAGCCGAGGATGCAGCCCACTCCCCAAACATCAATGCCCTCTGTATATGGCACCCCGAGGGCAACCTCTGGAGCCCTGAAGAGGGAGGACAAGAATGAAAACAGGTCATTTAATGGACAATCTTTAAAAAACAAGAGGAGAACGAGGAGGTTTGGATGAAAGACTCGAGCTCTGCCATGCAGCATCAACCTACCTGTATCCAACAGGTTGGACCACTGTGCCGAGCTGGATTTTGTTGGCTGGGATGGCCAAGCCAAAATCAATCAGTTTGACTCTGACAGTCTACCTGCTCCCTGACAATCATTACGTTGTCCGGCTTGATGTCGGTATGCAGGATGCCGAGAGTCCTCAGAGCAGCCAAGGCGACAAAAAGCTGCAGAGACACAACAGAGAGGTTCAGTTTTCTGTTCACAGAGGTGAAGGGTTCAGGTGGGGGGTGTTAGTTGATATGTTGCAGATATGTACAGTAGAAAATTGTATGAATTCAACATTAGTAGCTACCTGCTTCGCAATGGGCCGGATTCCTCTTGGGTGCACTGGTTCCCACTCGTTGTGTTCAAACAGATCGTACAGGTTTGCTTCAAGCATTTCAAATGCAAGGCAGGTTTGCTCCACGTCATCAAACTGTTCAAAGAACTTGACAACGTTGATGTTATCAGGGTTCAACACAGAGATGGTCTTTAGTAGGGATGAGCCGGCTATTCGTTTCAAACGAGTATTCGTTACGGATAATGCATTTTTGCCGAATCCGAATACAACACGAGTTTTTTTTTAAGGATTATTCGTATCCGTACTAAAAGAATCCTCATTGGGTATCAACAACTACTGTCTTCACTCTTCATGCTCTGTGATCGGCCAGTCACACACAGCACACCCCCCTCCCTGCACCCACATGCTGCAGCGAGGAGGTGCGGGCTCTCCTCTGTCACACACACACACACACACACACACACACACACACACACACACACACACACACACACACACACACACACACACACACACACACACACAGACGTTCTCTCTCATCACAGTGGATGAGCCTCTGGTCACTTTTAGGGGAAGATCGTCCACTGTGACGTTTGGACTGGTCTTATAGATGAGTGGCAGGAGCTCCGCCCACTTCTCCCAAACCTCCCTGATAGCTGCCAGTTTGTCTTCTTGAGGACGGCCTTGTCTTGTATCACGGCTGACACACAGAACCACCTGTGACAACATGTAAAGTTTCTGGTGGTCATTTCATGATGGCCTGAAAAAATTGTCTGAGCAGACTCTGCGTCCTGTAAACTGCAGGTAGATCAGTTTCTGGATTTGTTCACAGCAGTCAAAATCACAAGACCCGTGTATGCTAACCCATCCTCACCGTCAGTTTCCTGGCCTCTCTCCTCCTCACCAGTTTGGTGATCAAATATATAATCAGAGCCTCACTAATCTGTATGTGGACCTGCCATGGTGCTGCCACATGATGAACTGTGATCAAGGCCTCAAAAAGCAGCACTGTATTTACCAAAGCTACCAGAAAAGTTCAGTATTATTGAAACTGAAACTTCCTGTAAGAAGTTGGTTTGGGATGGTTAAAACCTGAACCCTAAAGTTTGGACCATCTTTAGGACTGTCTTTGTTGTTGACAAACTTGATGACTTGATGTAAAAAAGTTGAGTTGTTGTTCCAAAAACCATGACGGCAGACTGTAGGGTTTGAGAATAAGAAAAACAGAGTGGAGTATCAGAGTGATCCACACGGCTGCTTCATCACATCTGACTGCTGTTTGTTCCATTAGAAGGTTAGTCAGCACCATCTAGTGCTCAGATAGTAGACCTGCATCATGTGATCCGTGTGTGATCTGACACTGACTGGGTTTCTGCCACAGGTGAGACCGGTTCTGACGTCACTCTGAAGTTATGAGGATGCGACAGTCTCCTCAGATCAAAGGCACACAGACACCAGGACGGACGAGGCTCAGACGAGCAGCTTCTTCTCTCCACACATGAAGCTGGAAAGTGTCTGTAAGCTGACCTGAACTCACTTCAACAGGTGAGGATCCCTCCAGAGAAACCTGTCTCTGTTTGATGATCAGGATCACTGAGCTCACATGCTGCTGGATCACTGTTGAACTGAAGAAATGTTTCTGGATGCTGATTGGCTGTTTGAAACGTGTTGTGGAGTTTCTCTCTGAGTTAAAGAGCAGTGATTTTACAGAGATTGATCTGTTTTATAGTTTGTGTTTGAGGAGTCGAGTCAGACTGGAATCTGAGTCACACCATCAGTGAAGAAAACAGGGAGTGTCTGAACCGGTCTGACAGCCTGGATCAGCTCGGCTCAGGTGCTTTGATTTATTAACTCTTTATGCTCTGAAGTGAAGAGCTGGATGAAGGTTGGACAATAAAATGTGTGTTACATATTGTTGTGGTCACCATAGTGTGTTTATGGGAGAGTGTGGGGGTCTGAGTTTGGGCTCCTCCTTTGTGGCTCCAACAAGGTTTGTGTCAGTCCTGAATATCTGAGTCATGTTCCTGAGAGGAAGGAGAACTGATGTGTGTCCTGTGCTGTGAAGCTTGTTGTAATGAATGAACATGTTGTTGTGTTTGTGTGAAGGTGGGGGCTCTGCTATGAATCAGTGTGAGGACAGAGAGGAGGGAGCCCCTCCCTCTAAAACCCTCCCTCTGTGTGGGGACCATGAGAGCCAGACCAGAGCTCAGAGGTGAGACCAGGATCTCTAACTGTCCATGACCTGACATCACTGCACCATCATTATTCACACTCACAGCTCTGTGTGTGTGTGTGTGTGTGTGTGTGTGTGTGTGTGTGTGTGTGTGTGTGTGGTGTGTGTGTGTGTGTGTGTGTGTGTGTGTGTGTGTGTGTGTGTGTGTGTGTGTGTGTGTGTGTGTGTTTTGAAGCAGTACGCAGCAGCATGGACCAGACTCTCCTGGACCTGGACCTGCTCCCAGCTCTGTGTCCTTAAAGAGTGATCGGTCTATGTTTGACCCTATTTACTTCAAATCTGTCCGTCAGTCTGATGATCTAAAGTAAAAATCCATCACTGTGTTTTTATCAGAATTCAAACATTTGAAAAGTTTGTGTTAAATTTCAGCAGCACTCAAAGCTGGAAGATTTTTAGTTTTCATGTTTATTCATCAGTGTTTGTGATTCTGTCAGTGTCAAACATCAGAGACCAGACTCTCCTGGACCTGGACCTGGACCTGGACCTGGACCTGGACCCAGCTGTGTCTCCTTTAAGAGTGACGACTCAATGTGGAGAAGTATTGATTTCAAATCTGCAGAGATGAGTGTTGATGAAAGGTGAGCCTCTCAAAGTGAACTTCCTGTTGTTGTGTGTGAAACATTTGATCCTAACTGTGGTTGGTGTTTTCTCTGTGAAGCTGAACATGTTTCAGTCTTTGTGTTTCTATCAGGATCCAACAGCAGGAAACAGGACTGGAGGCAGAAAGAAGTGGACTCAGCATGTATCTTCATGTGTGTCCTGTGTTTGTAGGAGGATCCAGCAGATGGAGTCGATCACATCAACACTGTGTGTCATTATATTATAAACACTACATGATCTTCTATTTGTTCCACAGAGTTCAGCAGCAGAGATCAGAGGCTCCCATTGGTCAGTCTGCCCAGCAGCATCACACACAGCTGGATGACTCCATATGGATGGTGTGTAAATGTACACACACACACACACACACACACACACACACAAACACACACACACACAGCTCCTCCTGAGCCTCAGAGCACACACTCATTCTGTTTGGATCTTTCTGAATAGTTTCCTGGTTACCCTGCAAACATCATCTCTGCCTGAATTCTCTTCACACTCAGTGTTTGACTGATTGAATGAAGCCGCACATTTCTGAGCTGCACACACTCAGAGGTCAGAGGTCATGCTGGATGCTGGTCTCAGCCTCAGACTTTGTGAGCAGAGTCCAGAAACTGAGTCCAGTTTGAGCTTTAAACAACACAAACACTTTGCTTCATGTTAATGACAGCTGCTGCTTTCAGCTTCATTCTAATAAACACATCACGTCTAAAGTCACTGCAGACTTTTTCTGCATGAAAACACACCAGGAGATTTCTCCAACATGAAGTTCACTTCAGAGAAACTTGATTTGTAGAAGACAGGAGCATCCACAGACTAAGAGGTGAAGCAGTTTTGTGATCCAGTCTCCATGCTGGACTCTGCAGACCAGCAGGCTTTCTGTCTGTCACACATGATCTGATGTTACCTTCTACAAGTTCAACCTGACATTTTCTTCTGTTCCAGCTGCTCCAGGAGAACATTATCAGCTTCGTAAAGAGCCAGCTGAAGAAGATCCAGAGAACTCTGAGTCCAGATTACCCAGAATGCTTTGAGAGTCAGAGTGAGGATGAGGATGAAGAGCAGAGGAGGAGCAGAGAGGCGTTCCTGAAGATCACTCTGCACTTCCTGAGGAGAATGAAGCAGGAGGAGCTGGCTGAGTGTCTGCAGAGCAGTAAGAGGATCTGAACACATTTAACATGATGGAAAGAGGAAACATGGGAGAGGTTTACATTTCAAACTCTGCTCTTCATATGATGAACACGTTTGTATCACATCTATGAGCTGTGACAAACTGTTCACAACTGATGAGCTGAAGAGATTTCAGAGAGGAGCCAAATCAAATCCATCCTGATGTCTGAAAGCTGAAACTCATCAGACTGATTGTAGCTTCAGCTCATTCATTACATTTCTTTTTTCTTCATTCAGGAGCTGAAGCTGCTGCAGAGTGCAGATGTAAAGTGAAGTCTGAGCTGAAGAAGTTCCAGTGTGTGTTTGAGGGGATCGCTAAAGCAGGAAACCCAACCCTTCTGAAGCAGATCTACACAGAGCTCTACATCACAGAGGGAGGGACTGGAGAGGTCAATGAGGAACATGAGGTCAGACAGATTGAAGCAGCATCCAGGACACCAGACAGAGCAGAAACAAGCATCAGACAAGAAGACCTCTTTAAAGGCCCACCTGGAAGACAGGAACCAATCAGAAGAGTGCTGACAAAGGGAGTGGCTGGCATCGGGAAAACAGTCTTAACACAGAAGTTCACTCTGGACTGGGCTGAAGTCAAAAGCAACCAGGACATCCAGTTCATATTTCCATTCACCTTCAGAGAGCTGAATATGCTGAAAGAGAGAAAGTTCAGCTTGGTGGGACTTGTTCATCACTTCTTTCCTCAAACCAAAGAAGCAGGACGCTGCAGGTTTAAAGAGTTCCAGCTCCTCTTCATCTTTGACGGTCTGGATGAGTGTCGACTTCCTCTGGACTTCCACAACAATCAGATCCTGACTGATGTCACAGAGTCCACCTCAGTGGATGTGCTGCTGACAAACCTCATCAGGGGGAACCTGCTTCCCTCTGCTCGCCTCTGGATGACCACACGACCTGCAGCAGCCAATCAGATCCCTCCTGAGTGTGTTGACAGGGTGACAGAGGTCAGAGGGTTCACTGACCCTCAGAAGGAGGAGTACTTCAGGAAGAGGTTCAGAGATGAGGAGCAGGCCAACACAATAATCTCCCACATCAAGACCTCCAGAAGCCTCCACATCATGTGCCACATCCCGGTCTTCTGCTGGATCACTGCTACAGTTCTGGAGGACCTGCTGAAGACCAGAGAGGGGGGGCAGCTGCCCAGGACCCTGACTCAGATGTACATCCACTTCCTGCTGGTTCAGTCCAAACTGAGGAACATCAAGTATGAAGGAGGAGCTGAGACTGATCCAGTCTTGAGTTCAGAGAGCAGGAAGATGATCAAGTCTCTGGGAAAACTGGCTTTTGATCAGCTGCAGAAAGGAAACCTGATCTTCTATGAGTCAGACCTGACAGAGTGTGGCATCAACATCAAGGAGGCCTCTTGGTACTCAGGAGTGTTCACACAGATCTTTAGAGAGGACAGAGGACTGTACCAGGACAAGGTGTTCAGCTTCATCCATCTGAGCGTTCAGGAGTTTCTGGCTGCTCTTCATGTCCATCTGACCTTCACCAAGTCTGGACTCAACCTGATGAAAGAACAACAAACAGCATCCTGGTGGTCTAAAACCTTTAGAGTCAAACCTGAACTGAAACACCTCCATCAGAGTGCTGTGGACAAGGCCTTACAGAGTCCAAACGGACACCTGGACTTGTTCCTGCGCTTCTTCCTGGGTCTCTCTCTGCAGACCAATCAGAGTCTCCTGAGAGGTCTGCTGACACAGACAGGAAGTGACTCACAGACCAATCAGGAAACAGTCCAGTTCATCAAGAAGAAGCTCAGAGAGGATGTGTCTGCAGAGAAAAGCATCAACCTGTTCCACTGTCTGAATGAACTCAATGATCGGTCTCTACAGGACCAAATCCAACAGTTCCTACAATCAGGACGTCTGTCCACAAAGAAACTGTCTCCTGCTCAGTGGTCAGCTCTGGTCTTCATCTTAATGTCTTCAGACAAAGATCTGGACCTGTTTGACCTGAAGGCATACTCTGCTTCAGAGGAGGCTCTTCTGAGGCTGCTGCCAGTGATCAGAGCTGCAAACAAAGCTGTGTGAGTGAATGAGAGACATTTGAAACATAAATGATTCTGTTCATGACTCTGAAAACATTTGTTTGTTCTCTTTACATGATCTCCTTCAGGCTGAGTGGATGTAACCTGTCAAAGAGAAGCTGTGAAGCTCTGTCCTCAGTCCTCAGCTCACAGTCCTCCAGGCTCAGAGAGCTGGACCTGAGTCACAACGACCTGCAGGATTCAGGAGTGAAGACTCTGTCTGCTGGACTGAAGAGTCCACAATGTAAACTGGAAACTCTCAGGTCAGGTCTTTGGCTCCCCCTGCTTGAGGTTAGAGATAAAGAAATAGTGATAATCAGTGGACTTTTTCTTATTGCATGATTCTTTTTCTAACCTCAGACTGTCAGGATGTCTGATCACAGAGAGAGGCTGTGCTTCTCTGGCCTCAGCTCTGAGCTCCAACCCCTCACACCTGAGAGAGCTGGACCTGAGCTACAATCATCCAGGAGACTCAGGAGTGAAGCAGCTTTCTGCTGGACTGGAGGATCCACTCTGCAGACTGGACACACTGAGGTATAACCAGACAACAAGAGCTCAAAGACTGAATCTGTTGGATTCTTTTCAGAGTAGTGATTGGACCTGAACCAGGAAACACACAGACCAGCAGAAGAGCATCAAATAGAAACAAAACTCTGTTTAATAGAAACAGCAGCATGTCTTCACTTCTTTGATGGTTCTGTTCTCTATAGAAAAAGTCCCATCTGAGCATTCATCCTCTAATAATGTGTGTGAGCATGAAGAAGGCAGATGTTACATCATCAGAACATCAGAATGATTGAAAATATGTAGAAATATAAAGAGCTCATCTCTAGGAGACAGTGTTGTCTGATCAAATTAAAATGATCAAATATTATAGACGTGAATTTTTCCTGCTGACTCCTACAAAGAGCGGACTACTTTAAAGAGACAGATCAGAGGGAGAGCAGGATTTGGCATCACTCATTTCAAAGAGGACATGAGGAGCAGGATGTGGACTTTATGGATCCAAAGAGCAACAGGCAGCCTTTGCTTTTTGACTCTTTTTGTTCTTCTTTTTCTGCCAGGATCTCAACACTGTCAGAAAAAGTGAGAGAGTGATGGAGACAGTTGGCTCAGATGAGTTTCAGCCTGTTTCTCTGTCACAGTGACAAACTGAGGATCACTGCTTCATGTTGAGCAGCAGTTTGGACTCATGTTGGACAGAAAATCATTCTGACTGTGTTTCTTCCTCCAGGGTGGACCATGGTGGACAGCAGAGGTTAAAACCTGGTGTGAAGAAGTGTAAGTGTGGAATCAGTTTGACTCCTGATGAGCAAACAGCAGACTGTCAGCTAACAAAGAATAAAGCCTTCAGGTGTGTCTGATGATAAACTGCTGCTGTGTTTTGTCTTTTTCTCTCCATCAGATTTCTGTGAACTCTCTCTGGACTTAAACACAGCACACAGAAAGCTCAGACTGTCTGAAAACGACAGGAAGGTGACACATGTGGGAGAGGATCAGTCATATCCTGATCATCCAGACAGATTTGACTACTGGGAACAGCTGCTGTGTAGAGATGGTCTGACTGGTCGCTGTTACTGGGAGGTCAAGTGGAGAGGAGAGGTTGATATATCAGTGAGTTACAGAGGAATCAGAAGGAAAGGAGACAGTTCTGACTGTGTGTTTGGGTGCAATGATCAGTCCTGGAGTCTGATCTGCTTTGATAAAGGTGGCTTTGTCCGTCACAATGACAGAGTAACAGACCTCCCTCTCTCCTCGTCCTCTGAGTCTCACAGAGTAGCAGTGTATGTGGACTGTCCTGCTGGCACTCTGTCCTTCTACAGAGTCTCCTCTGACACACTGATCCACCTCCACACCTTCAACACCACCTTCACTGAACCTCTGTATCCTGGGTTTAGTTTGTGGTCTCCTGGTTCCTCAGTGAGTGTGTGTTGTGTGTAGGAGGGAGAGTCTCCTCCTCTCTACACAAACACAAACAGCTGCTGAAGAACAGTTCACCCTCTGCACTAACACACACAAACTTCAGCTGATTCTTTGACTCTTTCTATCCTGTCACATCAGTCTGAATGTTATCAAAGAGCAGGACTCAGTGGAAAACTGACTGACTGAACTTGACTTATTTACATCTCTATGCTGAAAAAATCAGGCCTCATTCAGACTGTTTTTCTTCAATGTGTTTGATAAAAAGTGAGTCAGAAAAGTCTGAGTCAGATTCTTTAAACTGTTCAATGAAATCAATGAATCATTTTTCTGTCTGTTACTACGAGCATGTCTTAATCCAAAAATCACATTTACCCTAAATGTATATAAACGTGTAATATTATAAATCTATGTTCAGGAATCTGAAGAAAACAGTGACACAGTTTGGACTCATTTATTAGACGGACTGTTTTTGTTTTAATGGTGAATCAGAAAATCAATCTGACACAAACTCTGGATTGATTCTGTGTAATGTTGACATCTGCCAATGCACACTAACACTTGGCAAAAGGATACTGACACCAGCAACATCTCACAGTAACACAGCTCTGCCAATCACATATTGACATCTGCAAATAGCAAATTGACACCTGCATGAAGCTGGCCCCTCACTCCATGCATAACTTAGTGAAAATAGTCTCAAACATTTGTGCTGCATTAGTGCTGGTTTGTGCCGCAAAATTTTTCATTTGTGCTAAAATAAAAAAAAGTGTATGGAGTCACAGGCTTTGACACTAAACATGTGTGTGTGTTTTGCTTCTGATCCAACATTGTACATGAGGGCTATTAAGGATTGCATTTTCTGAAAATAAATAAATAAATAAATAAAATAATCAACTTTGCCATCATTTGTGGCCACGCCCATTGAGTTACAAAAAAAAAAAAAAAAAAAAAAAATGAGGGCCTTGGCTGCACCTGTAGTCAGCAGGCTCTGGCCCTGATAATTATTCTGTGTATTCGCAGTATGTATTTCTGGTTAACACTAATGTGTGGTCCTGTTCTACCTACACATCAAACATTCAAAAAATAATTAAAGCTGCAAGTGGTGCTACTAGGCCCTCAAGTCCATCTGACCACCAGTGTATGTTGCTTTCACTGCACATGCAGCAGGATGTGCATCTGAATTACTGTCATTTAAGTAAGTTAGTAAAACAATTATCATGAGGTCAGTTATGTTGTCTTATAAGAGCTGTTTCCTTTACCAAGGAGACATCTGCTGTTTTACCACAAAGTATGTTGAAGTACTGCTTTTGACCAGTATGTATGGCTGAGACATTTAGAAGGTTACCATCTGTAGGAATGTTTATGACAAATCATTAAAGAATAGACATTACTTCAAAGTATTTAAGGAGGCGTTGAAGGGAGTCAATACCACTTGTATCCACTAGTTCAGACCTGGTCATTTTACGGCCTGCAGGGCTTCGGAGGAGAGCTGTGATGTCAGTGACAGCTCAGTTACTTGTATTCGTCCGTGGGATAACGGACATGTAATTTGTAGAGATTGTTCTTTACTTAAAAAAAAAATTAAAAAACAAGTTGATATAAAATTACCTTTATATTTGGATTTCTTTTCCTTCCTCCTCTTTCCCTCTTTTATGCTACGCTGCACTGGATGGCTTAGCCATTCTTTTCATGTCGTTGTGTTGTGTAATTAATAATATCACCTGCTCTGACTCCTCTCTGACTTGCTTGAGATGCACCCTTACGCTAGTTCTTGCTCATGATCTCTCCAGGTTAATTCTCCACAGGTGCTCCAGGTGATATGAGGATACTGTCTTTTCAGGCTCAGCAGCTGGTTGTTTGGTTCTCCTGTCTGTATTCATTTGCTTCGTTGTTGTGGTTGTTCTCTACTGGTGTTACGTTGTTTCTCTCTCCCTTTCTGTCCATTTTCTTCTCTCTCAACATTCTTTCCTTCTTTCACTGTCTTTCTTCTGCTATCACCCTGGTCCTGTCAAGCAGTAATCTTTATCCTTGGCAATATACGGAAAAACACTAATTAAAAGTATCCTTTAAAACTCAAGGGGAGCCTTATACACAAACGGCTCCTTCTGGCAAAGCAAATGTGCTCTGCACAAATATGGCAGCAAGACCATGATTCTGTTGTCATGATGCTGGATGGGATGAGTTAAAAAAAAACAAAACCTTCAAACAATTGGGAATAAAAGCGCTTTAGGTGTGAGTGGAGCCGTTGGTTTGTGTTGACAGCAGAGCTCTTTACTTGGAGCTGGTGTCCTTGGTCACAGCCTTGGTGCCTTCAGACACAGCGTGCTTGGCCAGCTCACCAGGAAGCAGCAGGTGGACAGCGGTCTGGATCTCCCTGGAGGTGATGGTGGAGCGCTTGTTGTAGTGAGCCAGACGAGAGGCCTCACCGGCGATGCGCTCGAAGATGTCGTTCACAATCGAGTTCATGATGCCCATGGCCTTAGAGGAGATCCCGGTGTCGGGGTGGACCTGCTGCAGAACCCTACGCCAGGCGTAGATGGCGTAGCCTTCCTTCCTGGACTTTCTCCCCTTCTTGCCTCCCTCTGAGGCAGTCTTGGTGACGGTGTAGAAGATTTTTTCACAGAGAAAGATGAGTGCAGCTTGCTGAGGTGCAAAATTATTATATACTGCAGTTGTCTCCCAGAGTGAAGAACAAAGCCATAAATCTGCTGATCTTTGCCCTAGCGAGACACTGTTGAGGCTGGCCCGGCCTCGATGCTGAGGCTCACAGACATCTGATCTACCAAAAATGACCAGCAGGACTCTAAAGAAGCAATATCTTAGAGATGCATTAACCAACATAGGAACAAAGTCAATGAAAGGATAACTTGCAGCCAGGTTCAAAACCAAAGTATATAAGCAAACCCATGATGACACCTTTGATTAACGCTCAATTTGATTCACAGCAGAATCTTCAGTGTGACCACAGCAATCAGTCACCAATTTTAGCCTCTGCATCGATCAGGAAGGATCTTCCCTCCTTATAGGGAGCTAACCTAAAGGAGACTTGTCTTTCGACAGAGACGACCAATCCGGAGACAAGGAGAAAATGACCATCCTCTGGGTTATAAAAATGCTATTTGTTGGTCATGTTTTCAGTTGCTTGGGTGAACTCTCAACTCATTTACTTTGTTCAGATTTGCTTGCTTTGAATAAAGTATCTTGGATTCAGCTGACCGGTCTCTTCTGATGATTGGACTCCTCGAGTGTTTTACTCTGTTTGAGTGACATAGTTTTAACAAAACAGTTCAGTAGTTCAGTAAGTTTAGCCTGTCAGATTCAGGGCCTCACTTGGCCTGCTGTCAAGACACGAGAAGCTCCACTGAAAGGCTAAGATTCAACAACAGTTTTTCTTTGAGCCCTTCTTGGGTGCAGACTTCGCAGGTTCAGGCATGATCTGTTACTGAAATTGAGTAAAATAGATTTAACAAACAAATGGACAAAGATACTTTTTCCTGGGGGGTCAGCTCAGGGCTTTTTTGCTCTTTTCTGCCTGTCTTTGGGGGGAGGGCAGAGGCAAAGGGAGGCAAAGGACTCAGGTGGTTGCAGAAAACATGAGGACCAAGGCACCAATAAAAGAGTAGAAACCATATCATTAGTAATAGAGAAATAGGTTTGATCAAGCTTGCAGGGCTGTGAGGGGTGTGAGGGGTTCCCACCTCCACCTGGGGTTGGTTCGGGGTCTGGGGAAGGGATGAAAACCCTGGTTAGGGTAGTTGTTGTTGTTGTTGTTGTTGTTGTTTTGTTGTGTGTGTGTGTGTGTGTGTGTGTGTGTGTGTGTGTGTGTGTGTGTGTGTGTGTGTGTGTGTGTGTGTGTGTGTGGGAGGGAGGGTGTGTGGGATGAAAACCCTGGTTAGGGTAGTGGAGATTTGGAGGTACGGAGTCATCTCCCAACATGTATTTGTTTTTACATCTGATGTGTGTGTGTGTGTGTGTGTGTGTGTGTGTGTGTGTGTGTGTGTGTGTGTGTGTGTGTGTGTGTGTGTGTGTGTGTGTGTGTGTGTGCGTAGTTAAATATCAGGCAGCAGTGGTGGGAGGGTTGGGTGTCTGTGAGGTCATGGTGGGTTGGGTGGCTGGGGGTCTTGGTGAAGTGTCAGGATGTATGACAGAGGGGTGTTTTCAGTTTGATGGGCTTCCCTGATGGTTTTCTTGAGGGCAGGGTTGTTTTTGGCAGATGCCAGGTACTTCTGGGCTATTGTTTGGTGTCGTTGTTTAACTGTTTTGATGCCAGATATGGAGTGAATGTAGTGGTTGTTGATATATGGTGGGAGTCTATGGGCTAGTTTCAGCGCTTTGTTTTGTATTAATTGCAGGTGGTGGAGTTGGTGGTTGGAGATTGTAATCCAGGCAAGATACAATCAAGCAGATATCTGGTCACACAGGTATGATATACCTGATATGCTGACCTGATAGGGGCCACTGTGAGGGCACAGTGGCGCAAAAGAAATCTTCAGGACTGTGCATGTACGAGGGATAAACCCAATAGTGATAGCTCTTAGAGGGCGAAGCCTATATGACATAGAACTTTAAAAAGTTTTATCAGATGAACAAACCTGATAACTAACCATTTTTGTTTCTCTGTACAATATTCAAATGCCTGTTTTTGTCCTTCAGTGTTTTGTTTCAAAATACCTTCTCCTCCAAAGATTTTAGCCGTTTATCTCTGTGTATTATTCTGATAATAGGACAGACACAAACTGTCCTGTGTTATGTCTGTAAAGTTTCTGTTGTTTTGCACATTCTGGTTCATGTTTTGGTTTCCTGTTTTATTTTGAAATCCCTAACCCTTGTCTCTGTCTTTTAGATTTGTTCCTGTCTGCCCTGCCTCGTCTGTCACACCTGATTCCTGATCGTCTTCCCCAGCTGTGTGTCATCACCCCTCATTACCTCTTGTATTTAACCTCATGTGTCTCACTGTCTCGTTGCCAGTTCTTTGCACGTTATTGTCCTCGTTCCAGCCTTCATTTCACAGTCTAGTCTTGCCGTTCTTGAACTTTGCTCTTGTTTTTTGATTAAGTTCTTTGCCTCACGTTTTTTGGATACCTTTGCCTCTCTCTGGATTGATTACCCATGTTCTGACCCCTGCTTGTCTGATTGCCTTCTGACATGTACTGAACCCTGCCTGGCTGACTACCTGTCTTGTGTACTGAACCTGGTCTGTTTTATTAAGCCCTTTTTGCTCATACGGATTCTGACTCCGAGTTTGCATTTGTGTCCACTTCTGGGTCTGAGTTCTTGACATCCTGAGTGAGAGTGACTCATGTGATCCATAACATCAGCACAGGAAGTCACTCATAAGCTTACACATCCTCTCTGCCTCTTTGCACTCAGTTCAATAATTCCTTGAAGCTAACTTGTTAGCCAAAACGGCTATCTGAAATAAAACAATCTGCACAATAACGCAGCCATCTTATAAAAAGACACTGATCATTTAATTATATGGGCAGGTCTCCCAGAATTTTACTGCTCACACACCACACTGATTCTCTAAATGTCAAGAGACATCAATGAAAGATGTCAACGTGTCTGCAGAACTCAAAAGTCAGGTTGTGCAGAACACTGCAGCAAAATGTTGATGTGCATTAAGAGTCCAGTGTTTTTCTCTACCAATTTAAGGTCATCTTTTTCATTTTGTACCAACTTTTCTAAACCAGAACCAAATCAAATCCAACACATTATTGCCCAGTGACTGATGGACCTTACATTCACTACCAAGCAGCAACTTTAGTCAAACATAAAGTGTCCTCCTCTTTCTTCGTCAGACATAGAAAACAAATCAGGACAGTCTGCAGATGTTTTACAGAAAAGTCGACATCATAAATTATGATACAGAGGACAGTAGAATAAAAAGTGCATCTCATTTTCAACTTCATTCAGATCACATTGAACATGTTCGGTCCTCCTCAGGTACAGCTTGGAAGCGACCTGTTTCGAGAGCAAGAGGAAGAATATCATATCTGAGCTGAGCGCAGACAGATCTCTGAGCCCGAGTCCGGTTTCTCATGTAAGTCTCATAGAAGTCATGCTTATGAGACTGTGGACTTCGTTGATGGGGACTCAAAAGTCCAGAAAAGCTGAAAAAAGGTGAAAGCAAATATATATTGGTGAATGCCAATATGCCCCCAGTACAGCGAATCCCGGCACCCACAGGTGACGACCTGGACAGAACCCCATTACTAAGTAGACCCAGCCGGGACCCCTGTGGGCTGTAGCACTGGAGCCGCCGACTCAGCAGCCACTGCAGGCCCAACCCAGAATGACCACCCATAGGGCACCACTCCCCATGGGAGGACCACGGGACCCCACCACAGTCCCCAACCCCCAGTTCCTATTGGATTGAAATTTGGTTGTAAAAAACTCAGGTCCTCCTGAACTCAGGAGGAGGAGGACTGTTAAATTTGACAGGGTCTCTGCAGGTTTCAACCAGTCAAATTTAAGACTTTTTAAGACAATAATGAAGACAATTTAAAACATATTTTACATCCATACTGACAACAAAAAAATAAATAAAAATATAAATAAATGACATGCAGGAAAATCCGAGCGAGGCATGAAATTAATTGCCAAGTGTTTGAATTTATTCACAGCTCTGCTGTAACAACAGGCTGCAGGCTATAACACACACAGCTCTGGTTGTGCTCGATAAACGGGCTGTCCAGGTACTTCACTTCTGTTTTGTAGTTACGTTATTTTGTCCACAAAAATCCAAACATTTAAAAGTGAGACTGAAGTAAATGTATTTGTTTTAAATAAAAGTTATGTTAACACATTTTTAAGACCTTTCAAATCTTACTGAAGACATTTTATTAGCTTTTAAGAGAATTTTAGACATTTCAAGGCTTTAAATTGAAATTATTGGATTTTAGACTCTTTCAGACCCCACAGATACCCTGTTTGAAGAGGGGAAGCCCTCTGCCCTGGGAGACTTTAAATCTTTGAATTGGTCGTATTAACAGTGTTTCTATTCTTTGTATTGGTGCCATATTTGTATTTTTTATATTTTAAGTATTTGTATATTAAATAAAGATCTTTTTAGAAAAAAAGAAGAAAAAAAGCAAACGGCTCAATGAGATCTGACATTATAAAATAAGTTAAATAAAATGGTTTAATTCACATTACAACATAATTTAATGTTAACAGTTTAATCACTCAGGTTGTTACGCTGTAGAAGCTTCATGAACCTGCTGTCTCTTCATGGTGAAGGAATCAGTGATTTATCTCAGGTACACACACCTGGATGTTTATAAGTTCACTGAACCAAACGGCTCCTGGCACAGCAGGAATAAGTCACTCTCGTCCTCATCTCTCGAAAAAGTCAGCTCCATTATCCTGTGTCGAACCGCTGTGTGTCCTCGGGAGTACGTGCAGCAGATGGTGGACTCATTAGGTCGATGGTCTGGCCTTCACGCAGCCTCAGAACTGCCAGCTTCAGACTCCACCTGAAGAAAGGACAAATACAGGTCAGAGAAGCTGAACACAAAGAAGTGATAACACTGCTTTTAAAATAAATACAGAGCTTCACTGAACTCTTTCAACAGCCAGTGTGAGTTTAACTTCAAATCTTTGACATGGGGCAGCTTTTTTATCTGATCTTTATCTGTTTGTACTTTATTAAGTAATGCTTCTTACTTTATGTGTGGGGATTTTACACGGTGGATGAGAAAATCCACAAAAGGAAGAAAGAGAATCTTCTCACTCATTAGACGGTGTAGATTTGATAAAGTGTTGTATTAGGAGGTTCAAGACGTCTAACAGAGGAGGAAAATGATCCCTGTTCCTGATTCAGTGTTTAAAAACAGTGTTTCTCAAATTATTTCAGGCCAAGGACTACTTATCACCTGGTGGACCACTAGTGGTCAGCGAATCACAGTTTGAGAAACAGTTTTAAAAGCTGTTAAAAATCAATTCATCTGAGATGGGGAGACGTGACCCTCAGAGGATGATCTTGAGTCTATAGTTTGTTCAGATTTATTTTCATGAAAGTGGATGTGACAAACCAAGAGTCAGGATGACTGAAAAAAAAGCTTGAATTTGATGGTCAAACATCTGTACTTTGTTTTTGTAAGTGTTGCACAATAACAGAAAAAAAGAAAGCTAACACTGCCTTAGCTTGCATTGAGGTGTCAGCTGATCAGAAAGCGCTCACCTGTTGGTCTCTGGATCTCTGACTGAAGACGTGAACAGGTAACCTCCATCTTTTGAGCCACTTACAGGAATCTTTATCTGCAACACAACATTCAAACTGAGACACTCTGATGCCTGAAGACGGGCTGCTGTGTGTGTGTGTGTGTGTGTGTGTGTGTGTGTGTGTGTGTGTGTGTGTGTGTGTGTGTGTGTGTGTGTGTGTGTGGAGGGGTGTTTTGGATTCCTAGATGTTCATTTATTTAATGAGATGTGTGTGTTCAGTGGACTTAATGTCACCACCCTCACAGCATCAGAATAACCAGTGGTTTGAAGTCACTACTACATTTTCTGGCAGTGGCCCACAGTGCTGAGAGCAGGGAAGCTGCAGCAACAGGATGTTGATTATTAAGGAACTATTTTGATGCTTGGGTTAAACTTAAAACCATGATAACAGGGGCCTTTCAGCTGAAGGGTCTGTGTTTGTTAGAAAAGGAACCTCTGTATGTATCCACCAGATGAGTCTACAATTCATGACCAAACGAAGAAGCCTCTGTAAGAGCACAGACACTCTGACTCAAAGCCACCAGCTAACAGGGTACCACTTTACACCACAACACCTGCCCATGTGTTGCGTTCCCTGTGTGTGTGTGAACATCTTTGACAGCAGAGAGGTCAGGGCCTGTATTCACAAAGCATTTTATCTTCCTACTAGGAGGACTCCTAAATGGCTCTGAAATAGGGCTGAGTACCAATCAAAATTTTGTGATTCCTGTACTGATACCTTCACTTTGATATCAGTTCCTGAATGATTCTTTTTTCAATACCACTTTTATATCAATTCTAATAAAAAGAAACTTTCATTACATGTTTTGGTACAAATCTTTAGTTTTTTTCATCTACATCAAATTTTCTACTCTGAGCAGTTTTCTGACATAAATACATAAAATAAATACATAGAAATAAATATTTGTCAGTGTAAAAGAACAGTTGCTAACAGGTGACACAGTAAACCCTCTTCTTTCATCTGGAGTTTTGAGGGCAAAGTGACCTAAAAGAGACAAACGTTAGTGTGATTCATCTGCATGTAGTCGTCTGCTCTGGCTGCAGGTGGGGGGTCTGCTGTGAGCGAGGAGTCTGTGTTTTGGAGAGGGAGGGGCTCAGCGCCCGCTGCTCATTGAGCAGATTGAAATTTGCTTTCACTCCGTCCCAAACTTCTGAAAAGTCACTGAATTTTTCGCTCTTTAGGGAAAAAAAAGTTGCTAGAGGGGTCTGAAAGTCACTAAATATAGCAACAGAGTCGGCAAGTTGTCAACACTGTCCTGCAAAAACAGGTAACGTTACAGCCAATCACTGGCTCTTACTGAGGAATTCAGAGAACTCTGAGGCTAAAAGAAAGGGGAGGAGCTTACCCTGTTACTACAGATGATGTCTGTTTCGGGAATCACATGACTTCCTATGCCTACAGTGATTGGCTGACAGGGGATGTGTCTTTGTGAGGACTTCCTTCATAGAAATCACTCAGTTTAGAGAAAGGTGTCACGTTGGCATATTTAAATAAAGACCTTAACCCTTTATTGCCAAACGTGTCATATTTGTTACATGAGTTAAAGACCTCTATCTAATCAACAGGATAAAGATTTTCATTAAAAACCTGTTAAAAAATAAATAAATAAATGTGTATTCAACCCTTTGAGAATTATCATTCCACTAAAAGCAGCTGAAGCTGTTTTTTGGCCTTTTTCAAAATGGCTGCTCCCATGAAATCATCCATTCAGGAAAATCATTGATCATTTTCAAGAAGTTTCAGTAAGAATAAAATCTTAAATGTTATTTGTTTTCCAAAATATATATTTTCTGCATTAATGAATGCATATTTACTAAAAACTTTAATACAAAAAGTCATACAAAAAAGTAAGCAAAACGCTAAAGAAATATATTTTTTTCTGGATTTCGTTAAAAGGGTCAAAAAACATTTAACTCTAAAAAAAAATCAGGCTTTTTTTTACTGGGTCAGGCGTTCAGAATCTGAATCTGAATTACTTTATTTATTCCGAGGGAAATTGCATCTCAGTTACATTCCATCCAAGAAACATAAAAACACAAAGACATAAACATGGGGGACAGGAACAGGAGCACTGTGGGGCAGCCAACGTGCACAGTGTGGCGCCACATTTCATCAGATGTGGAAAGATTACACATAAGGTAAGAAGAGGACAAAAAAAATCAATTACCAGACTGTTGATGGTTAAAATAAAATAAAGGCTACTCTTGAAACATTAAACCAAGATTAATAAGGTTTGAAGAGAAAACTCTTAGTGAGGAACTTTAAGTGTCATTTAGGAGTCCTCCTAGAGGTGAGATAACATGGTTTGTGAATTCAGGCCCTGGAGGCTGAAACTGAAACATGGTCTCCTGTTTTGATGCATTTTTGATCCCCTTTAGATGTTTAGGGATTGAACTCTTCTGCTGAAAGCTCACTGAAGCTCCCGTCACTGAGAATGAAATAAGAATCTGAGTTTACTAACACCGTACCTGTGAAGTGTGCACATCCACTCGGTTGTGTCTGTCTGTCAGGTGGATGTTGTGGACTTTTAGAGGCGGAGCTCCGAGGCACTCAATTGCAACGGGACATTCTTCCAACTTTTGCAGAGCCAGTCGATGATAATCAGACTCACTGAATCTCTCTGATACACAGCAGACAAGAAGGCAAAAAACAGGAGAAAATAAAAAGTTATACATGAACAATTAACTGTGTCAATCCAACACCTGTGTCACGCCTGAGAAACGCAAAAGCTGGATCAACATCGGTTCAGTGACAAAACTGTAGGTTCAGAAGAGGAACTTGTACAAAACTGTCTTTGTTATGGAAAAGAAAATCTTTACACTTCAGGCCAGGCTCCAGATTTGACAGGACTGTCTAAAGCTGTGAGAAATCTAGGACCAGTAGGGTGAGAACTTACGTTAGAAAATCACCACAAAGCCATTGAAACAACATAATATGAAAGCTCTGTACTGTGGGTTTGTTCAAATTTGAATTTTAACTTGTATCTGATGGTTGTTGGTATCAGTATTTGTTTTATACAGCCCTGAATCACACGTTCAAAAGGTCATTGTGTGTTTGGGCCTCCTGTGGCTTTAAGGCCCCTTTTTACAACAATGGTATGAGGACAAAACGCAATAGTTTTGTTACGTTTTGGCCTCTCGTTTATATGGAAACGCCGTTTTACCCAAACTAAAACACAAGTTTTTTTGAAATGCCCTCAGAGTGTATATATATATATATATATATATATATATATATATATATATATATATATATATATATATATATAGATATAGATATAGATATAGATATAGATAGATAGATAGATAGATAGATAGATAGATAGATAGATACATAGATAGATAGATACATAGATAGATAGATATAACTCTTTAACATAAAATATTTGCTCTTTTAAATCCATTTACATCAACAAAATGAAAAACAAACAAAGAACATTATAGAGAACCGTCTGTTTGTGGAGTGATTTACCTTTAAACATGTTAGTAACATGACTGGGTCATTTTAGCTTCCAAGAGAGGCTGAGACCGGACTGGCAGATGGAGCAACCCTTCCAGAATAATGGATAGTATTCTGAAATTGATACTAGTAATAATAATAGTGGATTTCATCATCTTCAGACAATAACATCATTAAAGGTTCAGGGAATCTACAGAACTCTTTGACATTAGCTGCGTTTCCATTATACCAAGAATTGCGCAAAACCAAAATATTGCAATAAAAAAAATTTAATGGAAACACCAAATTTTTAAAAAAAAGAAACTTAAATTTGGATAAAAAGTTTTTTTTACGCTCTCATGAGGGTTTTTCTGAAGTTATTGAAGTTTATCACAAAAGTGTAATGGAAACACCTTTATCGCAAAAACACCTCACTGGACGTAACAGACACACCTCCCTCACCTCCCTCACCTCCTCAGCATCATCCTCTCCCAGAAGTCCCTGCTACGTGTCCACTGCCACACATACTGACCTCGGCGTTCATATTGTAACAGCTCTGCCGTTTGTTATGTGTTCAGTGCAGATGCTGGTGTTTTGACATCTCAGAGCGCAGCAGGAGGGAGGGGTGGAGGTGTGTGTGTGTGAGTGTGTGTGAGTGTGTGTGTGTGTGTGTGTGTGTGAGTGAGAGAGTAGGCCAGCTGGAGATGATAATTTTCATTTAATCTTTCATTCGTGCCTGTTTTGAGTTGGCGTGGTCACGACCGACAGTAACCAGTGAATGAAAACACAAGTGTTCACAAACCGGCATCGTCATCATCACATCTGGACAGACGTTACAATATTTTAAAGCCCTCGGCTCTTTAAATGTTTTAGATATCCATGGTTACCGCCAGTTACAGTCCTCCTTCCTTCTTCCACATCCTGCAAATTGAATCTCGGGGGACAAGATTTTACTTGTTATGTGCGTTTCTAATTGTATTGGAACCACCGACAAGCACAATTATGCTTTATCCAAACTTCAGAATTATCGCTTTATTTTGCCAAAAAGTGTCATGGAAACGCAGCTATAGTTTGTGCACACAGTTCCTCACTTCATCATTAAATGCAGGCTCAGAAGAGGAACCTGTATATAAACATGATCCAGAAACACCAGAGACTTCTCTGAACTCGGCTTCATTTAAGATGGATGCAGAGGAAGCAGGAAACCCATTGGGGAATCATGGAAGCTGTGTCCTCTGCTCTGAAGAGACACTTTTAACAACTTACTGTTCAAAGCAAACATCCCTGATGGTTTGGAGCCGCCCACTGAAACTCTTCAAACGTTTTATTGTGACGAAATCCTAAAATGATCTGATTTTTTCCAGGTTAAAAGTGCAGCCTGTGTGTGTGACTTACAGTGAAACGCTCTCGGATTAAAAATATCTCTGCTGAAAATGAACGTCATTACATGATGTAGGTTGATAGATTTCAACAGCTCAGTCTCAGCAGACACACACAGCTCGACTGTACTCACTCTGCTGGAGATAGTACATGGTGCCGATCCCTCCGCCGGTCAGCAGGGTGGTGAAGATGGTGAGCTGCTGCAGGTGACCTGTGGACACCCTCATCTTGACAGCGATGCAGTCTGTTCTGTCAGTGATTGAAAATAAAAATAAAAGTACAAATTAACAAACATTACCTCTGCAATTCCTTCTAAATAGAATACAGAGTTAATGACACACAGACAGGTGAGAAAAGAGACAACCTGATGCAGGGGTAAGATGGAGTGAAATATAAACCACAGTAGAGGTGTGGTCTTCAAGACAAAGCTGGGAAACGCGTCAATTCAGTGATAAGTCAAACATTTCTACTTTCAGGAGGACAGAAAATTACAAGCCTCCATTCACTATAGTTTCTTTTACATTCAACATTCACAGGCTTTTTTTTTTTTTTTTCATTTCCATGCTCTCTCTCTCTCTTCAGGATATTCTCTTCAATAAGGAGCTCTATAACAGTTCACACCTGTTTCACTGACAGGTGACTCTGCTGTGAAGCACGTTGAACATAACTGATGTTTACGCTGAAGAACCACAAATTTCCCATTTAACAGCTGCTGCTGCTCCTTCGATCTCTCTCACATATTCCTCTCCATCATCTTTCTTCAAGATAATATTGTGTTTATATCGTTATTAACTTATTTATTTTATCTAAATGTATTTGACCAAGGCTTTTGTGCTATGACGCTCACACAATAATAAAAAATTAAATTTGTATATATGACTTTGGCAATTATGCTATTGGGCTAACAATATTTGTTTTGTAAAGGGAACTGAAGCGGGTTGTTTCCACCCAGACCATATAGTGTGTTACACATTATGAGTAAACGTTCCTGCTTAGGATACACGCGAGTATCTCGCTTTATTAATTACCGTTAGGGTGTTAACGTAACAATACCAGACACAGAGTGTAGGAACCAAATGAGCAGAGAACTAAAGACATCGATGGTGAACCACAGACTGGTGGAAATAAGACTGAATCAAGTGGTGAACAGAGCAGCACGTTAGAAACATGAAGTCTGACAAAGCAGAGTGTTTTCAGTCTCTCTCACGACTGAACCACTGTGTACCGCGAAGAAACAAAGATTTAGACACAAAAGCCAAACTTCAGATCCAGTTAGTTACCTTTCATTCGCCTCCTTTGCTCTCGTTAACTTTCATTCGTCTCTTTCTTACTGCTTCCGGCTCTTCCTCCCTTTTGGTTAGTGGTTTAAAACAGCTTCAGAGCACATTATCGCCGCCTGGTGGACTAGAGTGTTACCGTGAGCGAGCGTTGATGTATGAAGGGCCCGCCTCACATACTGTTTCCCACAATAAACGGCGCCTATGCTGTTCACCCTTTTTTTCCTTACCTGCGAATTCTGTCGTTTCTATCTGTAAAAATGCAGGTAACCATCTGACTCGTAGCTGTTTTTAATTCTACAGAATCCACTGAAGTCTAAATCAACCACTCATTAACGTTTTTAAAACCATATGTGGATCATAGGGTTTTTCCAAAACGAATAATAAAAAATAATCTATTTCGATTTATTTTCAAAAGCCAATATGACTTTTGGTCTAAGATTAAAAATCAACTAGAGAAGTTGCATTTCCTTGCAGCAAATGTGTTGAAATGCTGAAGCTGAAGACTTGAAATAGTGAAAAAAAAAAAAAAAAGCTGAAAATGTGGAAAAATGTGAAATAAAATTGCTGAAAGGAGTAAGAAAAAGCATACCATGGAAATGTGAAAAAAAAAACTGAAGAAGAAAGAGTGGGGGGGGGGGGTGAAGAAGCAGTGAGGAAGAAAGAGTGAAGGAGAAGTTTAGGAAAAAGAAGTGAAGAAAGAGTGCTGGAGAAGGGGTGATGAAGAACAAGAAGTAGTGAAGAAGTGAAAAAGAAGCAAGGATGTAAAGAAGAAGAAGTGAGAATAAAGGAGTTAAGAAATGAGAAAGTCGTATGAAAAGAGCAAAGAACAACTGAAGAAGTCTTTAGACTGTTTAAACGATAAAATGTTGAAAAAATGTAAATATCAGCAAAATCGATGAGTTATGTGTAAATAGCATAAAGTCATGTGAAGCAAAGAAGAAGTAAAGAAAAAGAAATGAGAAAGCAGCATAAAAAGAATGAGCCAAAGAAGATGTGAAGAAGTCTTTTGTCTGTCTAAACAACAAAATTTGAAAAAAAAAATTGTAAATGACAGCAAAATCTATGAGTAATGTGTATATAGCATGAAGTCATGTGATCGGATTAATGTGTAATTGTAGACTGTGAGTCAAAATATGCAGAAGGTAGAAGCAGGTGAAGTTTAATGAGTTTGAGTGGATGAGCAGATATTTCAAGTCTCTATTTACACTGTAAAAATGTTTAAAATAAAGTTTATTTCATTTTAAAGTAAAGGGGGTAGAGATTTGTAGCTAACAAGCAGCATTAAGCTCAAAGTAAAATGAGTAAAATGACATCTAAGTAGAAGAAGATGTGTTTGAAGGATCTGTGGATCCATATAGGTGTTAGAAGATAGATGTAGGACTTGGAAAATGATGCTGCAGCCTTTAAAATGCCCAAACAATGTGAACATGTTTCTCCTATGTGTGTGTGTGTGTGTGTTGGACTTTGTTTGCACGTTATTTGACTCCCAGCTGAGCTCAGCTGTTACCATGGTGACCACAGCTCAAATCATAACAGAGTAACTGCAGTTAGAATACAGCTGAAGGCTTTGGGATTTCCGCTCAAACACAGTCTGAACATCGCATGCTGTGCCAAAACCGTGACAGATATAAGAAAAACGAGCACACTGTGAGAATCAAGAGACTCGGAGGAAACTGTCAATGTGCATTTTATTTCTGTAGGGCCAGTAGAAAGCACAGAAAATCCGAGTTGAAAATGAGTGAACCTTTGCTGATCTGTGAGAAAATCCCTCAAGAGTTAACAATGGAAGTAAATGCGAGGAGGAGGTGAGGTTTGCCTGACAGTTGGTCCTTTTCTGACTTAGTGCTTCATCCTTTGACGTCAAAGGCCACTATGACAGAAGCACAACAAAATTACCTACGTTTTGATCTGTATGTGTGTGGAGAGAAGTTTGTGGATTCACAAGCAGGTTGTTTCTGAAATGTCTTGTGTGTCATCAGCTGCTGCTCCACTTTGACTGATGATGTCATGCACTCTGAGAGCTGAGTTTTTAGTGAACAATCTCAAAAGTTTGTGTTGCTTAAGGAGTGAAATCTCAAAAACAGTGAAAGAAAGTTAAAAAATTGAAAGATGAGTGAAAAGTGGAAAGATTAGTGAAAATTTTGAAGCAAGAATGGAGTCTGTAAGTGGAAGTATGATGAAGTTTGAGGAGCTCAAAGTTGAAGGAGTTTTAGGAGCAAAAGTCTGAGTTCTCCAGTCATTTCAGATGGGAATTTTTTTTTTTTACAAAAAGTGAAATAATTTAAAAATTTTAAGAGTTAGAGATGAGAAAAGTCATAGCACACATGTCCTAAAGAAGCTGAATTGTTTAAAAGTTGAACGGTGAAAATCTGTGAAAAAATTGTGGAAGGAGATAGGTGCCAAAAAACGTACGGAAGAAAAAGAAGAAGAAGTGGATATAAAGTCGAAGATCTATAAGTTGAAATGCTGACTCAGCATTTCATCTCAATAATAATAATAATAATAATGATAAAGAGCTTTAATACCACTGACTGAAAAAGTTTGAACTGATGTCTTTCAGCACCTCGGACAGCGACATCAGCGCTGCACTCCCAGAGGAAAAGAACACAGATGCACTTATAGTTATGAGAAGAGTTTCTGTGGATGAAGGTAAAAACAAACAAACAGTTTAAATCTGAGGTGTTACTGTACGCTTCACACCACGTGAGTATCTGTCTGATGAAATGATGAAAAAATAAATTTGAACGGAGAGCAAACAGAAACACAGACATCATGAAGCTGTTAGAGCTTTGACTGAACATGAATCTCTCCTCCAGTCAAAACTGAAGCAAGTAGTCAATGGTTTGTCTGAGTTCTGGGTTAAAAGTCTTCATTTGGTGAAGTGAGCTAGAAAGCAGGTGTTGGTACTTTGTGGAGGACAGACTGCTGGTATCTGAATAACTGGTCCTCATTAAAACACATGCTTAATCTGGGTGTTACCATTTAAATATTGCACGTTAAACAAAACTGTCATTTAAGCTCAAAGCAGCAAAGCTGTTTTCTGCTGTGGTTGTTCATGTTTTCATGGTCAATGGAAACTGTGATGCAGGAGCTCCAAACCACCACAGTGTGGCAGCATTGTGCTGTATGAGGTGAACAGAGCTGTGGAGCTGTTTTGGACTTTGGTCTATGAGCTGATTTTTGTCCTCTTCACTGACTCCTTAAACTGAAAGATGATTTCATTTCAGGCTCATTCATGTCTGATTATTTTAAATATAATCTCACACCATCATCAAACTTTGGATTATTTTTTTGGACATAAAGAAAGTGGAACTGGGATTATGGGTAATCTGGAGCTTGTAAGCACATATGTAAACACACTGTACTGATATGGATGCTGCCTGATATATTTGATAAACGTTGATATAATTGATATTTCCTGTGGATGTCAGCTCTTTGGTTTGGTGAGGTGGCTCTTAAAAGAGCCGTTGTGTTCTTGTTGTTCAGCTGCAGACAGTCTAAGCTCTCTCTCCGCGGATGCGGCGGGCCAGCTGGATGTCTTTGGGCATGATGGTCACTCTCTTGGCGTGGATGGCGCACAGGTTGGTGTCCTCGAACAGACCCACCAGGTAAGCCTCGCTGGCCTCCTGCAGAGCCATGACAGCAGAGCTCTGGAAGCGCAGGTCGGTCTTGAAGTCCTGAGCGATTTCTCGGACCAGGCGCTGGAAGGGCAGCTTGCGGATGAGCAGCTCGGTGGATTTCTGGTAGCGGCGGATCTCCCTCAGAGCCACGGTACCGGGCCTGTAACGGTGAGGCTTCTTGACGCCGCCGGTGGCCGGGGCGCTCTTACGGGCAGCCTTGGTGGCCAGCTGCTTCCTGGGAGCTTTGCCTCCGGTGGATTTACGAGCGGTTTGCTTGTTCTATGTCATATAGGCTTCGCCCTCTAAGAGCTATCGCTATTGGGTTTATCCCTCGCGCATGCGCAGTCCTGAAGATTTCTTTCGCGCCACTGTGCCCGCACAGTGGCCCCTATCAGGTCCGCATATCCGGTATATCATACCTGCGTGACCAGATATCTGCTCATTGACAGATTGTGTGTGTCCTTCATTGACATTGAGCTGACTGAAGAGTCCGTACAGAGTGTGTCACCCTGCCTCCGAGCGAAAAGCGTTTAATCATTGACAGAGTCGAACCAAGAGTCGCGCGCTCTCTCTCCCGCCACCAGCACTTCTGCCCGACGTCCGTGGTCGACCGCCCGTGTCGTCCCCAGTTACGTCCTCAGAGACCGTCGTCCGTGGCCAGCTGCCTGTGTAGTCTCCAACCACGTCGCCAGAGAACAGCACCGCGGACTCAATTGGATAAGTACATGCTGCACCAAGGCACCTTTACACGTTAAAGCACTTTCTCTTCCCCCCACCCTCTTTTCCCCAACTTATCTTCGCACCTTTCTCCCTCCTACACACTCACACACCCACACACACAAAATCAGGAGCAGAATCTCCACAGAAACCAGGACAAATGGCGACCTCAAAGCACCCCTCCTCAGCACAAGAAAGAAAACAAATCTGGGCATCCGCTTTTTTAAGTGATAAAACTACTGAACGAAAAAAACCCACACTTGACGCAAGACCCCAGAAAAGCTCAGCCAGAAACCACCCTCCTTCAACCCCATCACTAAACACCTTCATCAACAGCACCTTGCAAGACCTGAGCACTATGGCTCGTATTTCACCCCCCAAACCAGCCAGCAAAGACAAAACATTGCCCTCTCTAAAAATATCACACTCCAGCAAAACCGGAAAACTACCTCCTAATGCCCCATCCACTCCAGATCAGCCACCAACCCCTCCAATAATTCCCCCCACCAAAGAAAACATTGACAACTTAATTATAAAGAACATTTTTGATCAACTCACCCACCTCTTTTCTGAACTTGGCAAATACACACAACCCGCCCCCTTCAGCAACGCCATCACCCAAATGCAGTCAACCCTAAACACAATGGAACAAATCTTACTGAGTAAACAAGACCCACAGACTCCTCTCCCTCCACTCTCTACCAGCTTCACTGAAATAGTCCAAACAAACATGCACAAATACTCAACCTTCAACTCTGGTACCAGAAAAAGACCAAGAAGAGAATCCACAGAAAACCAACCCATCACCCCAGTTGTTATGTCCAATTTTAAATCTCCCACCAGCTCGTTCTCCACTAACCAGTCAATCATCCAAGAAATCAAAAAACACAAACCACAGGCAAAGCTTCAAAAACTGGTCCATATGCAAAATGGTAACATCCTCATTTTCCCGAAGGACATCCAGTCCCTCAACACCCTTCTCTCACCCTGGCCAGAAGAAGCATTTCATGGAACAAAAATCACCTGCAGACTGGCACGAAAACCCGGATCCACCCCTCCATCCGAACCCCCCCCTAAACAATTAGTCATCAAAGGTATTCACACTGACATCACCGAAGATCACATTAAAAAAGAATTGGAATCGCAAGGTATTAGCATCTCCAAAATTCACAGAATCACTAGCAAAACCACCCAACAGCCCACCACCTTCATAAAAATCCTACTCACTGACCCCAGTCAAGCTGTCGGCCTTCTCCATGAAGGCTTCTTCATGGACCTATTTCAGTACAGAGTAGAGAAGGCCCGCCCCCCACCCTCCATCCGCCAGTGCTACAAATGTCAAAAATTCAACCACATATCCTCCAGCTGCAATAACCCTGTAACATGCCTCAGATGTGGAGGACACCACCATCACAAATCATGCAGTATAGATAAGAGCAATGCCAAATGCGCCAACTGCTCCGGACCACATTCCTCTGCATCCAAAACCTGTCCAGTTTACCTTTCACTCATGAACCCGTCAGCAGGAAAGCCCGCACCCACAAGACACCCTACTAGAAAACTATCCACCCCCAACCCCCTCAACCAGCACAGTACAGACAGCATACACCTAACCCACCTCCGTGAAGACCTCAAAAAACTGTCCATGGATGACAATAAAATCACCCAAGTCATACAGAGCATCAGAAAACACACCAACTTCACTGTCTGACTCCACATCCCCCCAACCCACCCCCAACAAGTAGGATAAACACAAGTCTAATTCCCCTTCTACCTACAATGACACTCACAACTTTTTTACATATCAACATCCGTGGAATCAGAGGCAACAAAGAAGAACTCATCCACCTACTCACCACCAGAAACATCTCTGTGGCATCAATAAATGAAACCCTTCTCTCAACCACATCCCGCATCCGCATCCCAGGCTACAACATTATACGCAAAGAACGTCAGACAGGACATGGAGGAGGAGTTGCCATTTTAATCAAAAACCACCTACAGTACAGTCAATTAGACTTTGGCCTCTCTCCACAACAACTCAAAGATAATGAATATGTAGCAATAAAAATAAAACTCCACTCGCAGCACTCCATTACAGTCACCAGCATCTACTGCCCCCCTGGAATTAAACCCTCAGCCCCACTCCTTAAAGCCACAACTACCCCTAGCCTCTCCCTGATAATGGGTGACCTGAACTCCAAACACACAGACTTCCATTGCACTAAAACTAATTCAAATGGAATAGCACTCAAGGACATCCTTCAGGATATCAATCTGTCAATAATCAATACAAATGAACCCACCTACATCTCCCCTCAGACCGGCAACACAGACATCTTGGACCTCGTCCTCTGCACCCCCGACCTTGCCACCAGACTCCACAGCTTCACCACCACTAACCACCTCTCGAGTGACCACCTTCCAGTCCTCACCACCTTCTCCTTCCAATTGCAATCAACCACAACTAAACACTACAACTATAGGGAAGCTAATTGGGACACCTACAGACAAACCATAGACTATAAACTAAACAACATTAACCAAATACCCACACCTCCCACCCCCCAAAGCCTGGACCAACATGCCACCCTGCTAGGGAACTTACTCACTCAAGCCAGAGAAGAAACCATACCCCCTAAATCTGCAAAACCTCATACACAGTCCCTACCCCCCCACCTCCTCCACCTCATCAGACAAAGAAGAAAACTCCTCAGGGAGTTTATTCGAACAAGATCACCACAAACCAAAACAAAAATAAACCATCTCCAAACAATCATAAAATCACAACTCAACCTCCACCGACAGAAAACCTGGAACACTTTCTACCGACAACTAGACAAAGATACAAACCCCCGGACATTCTGGCAAAAAATCAAATATCTGAACGGCAACACAGACAATAACAGCAACACACCACCCCTTAAATCATCAGGCGTCATCATCACTGACAACAAAGACAAAGCATTACTCTTCAGGAACCACCTGGAAGCCATTCACACCTGCCCAAACCACCCAAACTTTGATGACACTTGGAAAAATCATGTTGACATGGAAGTAACAAACCACAACAGGAAACAGTCCACCACAACCGAACCCTCACCAGAGCCCCATCCCCTCACAAACCCAGTTACAACCAACGAAATATTACAACATGTCAAGAAAATGAAAAATAAAGCACCTGGGGAAGATAACGTCCACACAATACTGATTAAACAAGCCCCAGTCACCTTCCTTCAGCACCTTGGTCAGCTCTTCACCACCTGCCTCACCACAGGACATTTCCCCTCACCCTGGAAATCAGCAATCATTACTATGATCCATAAAACTGGCAAAGACCCCCATAACCCCAACAGTTACCGCCCCATCAGCCTCCTCAGCCATATCGGCAAACTATTTGAGCGCATCCTCACCTTACGTCTCTCCAACCACATAGACTCCATAGGGCTGATTGGACTACACCAAGCTGGATTCAGAAAAAATAGAACTGCTACAGACAACATTCTCCGTTTATCAGAAGATATTTACAGAAACTTCAACAAAAAACTAGTAACACTGGCAATATTCTTTGACATTGAAAAAGCTTTTGATAAAGTATGGCACAACGGACTTATTTACAGACTTCTTGACAATAATCTCAAACTCCCCAAACCCACCCAATCCATCATCTCAAGCTTCCTCAACAACAGGCAAATAAAGGTCAAAATCTCCACCTCCATTTCAACCCCCTTCACACCACAAGCTGGTGTCCCTCAAGGCTCAGTCCTCAGTCCCCTCCTCTTCCTCATCTACATCTCCGACATCTATTACCCCCCACCCACCATAGCCAAAGTTTCACAGTTTGCTGATGATCTATGTTACTGGACCACCTCGAAATCCCCACAGCTAGCTGCCTCCAAACTACAACACTGCATCACTGAAGTAGAGGAATGGACCAATCTCTGGAGAATTTCACTAAACCCCATAAAAACACAATCAGTCATCTTTACCAGAAACCCGCACCTACAGTCCGCCCACATCAACCTCACACTCCATAACCAGCCAATAAATCTCAGCAAGGAAGCAACTTTCCTCGGCATCACATTTCAAAGCAATATGACCTGGTCCAAACACATCGACAACCTGGAACAGAAAGCAAACAACAGACTTAACCACCTCAAAGCCCTCTGTGGAAAGCGAGGTGCATCGTCCTCCACAGTCATAAAAGTCTACCTATCATACATCAGACCACTATTTGAATACTCTGTTCCCGCCTGGATTACAATCTCCAACCACCAACTCCACCGCCTGCAATTAATACAAAACAAAGCACTGAAACTAGCCCATAGACTCCCACCATATATCAACAACCACTACATTCACTCCATATCTGGCATCAAAACAGTTAAACAACGACACCAAACAATAGCCCAGAAGTACCTGGCATCTGCCAAAAACAACCCTGCCCTCAAGAAAACCATCAGGGAAGCCCATCAAACTGAAAACACCCCTCTGTCATACATCCTGACACTTCACCATGACCCCCAGCCACCCAACCCACCATGACCTCACAGACACCCAACCCTCCCACCACTGCTGCCTGATATCTAACTACTCTCACACACATAGACACACACACACACACACACACACGCACACAGGCGCATACAAGTTTTATCTTGCATCTCAAAATTTCTCTCTTCTCTTATTAAAACATAAAAAAGACCAAAAAAAATAAAAATAAAAATGCCAAAACACATACAAAAAAACCCATAAAAGAATAAAAATCAAATGTTAAAAATAAATAAATGAATAAAAACAAATAAATAAAATGGGAGATGAGTCCCCACCTCCAAATCTCCACTACCCTAACCAGGGTTTTCATCCTTCCTCCCTCCCCCGTTTCCAACTCCCACTACCCTAACCAGGGTTTTCATCCTTCTTCCCTCCCCCGTTTCCAACTCCCACTACCCTAACCAGGGTTTTCATCCCATACCCCCCCAGACACACACACACACACACACACACACACACACTACAACTCCCACTACCCTAACCAGGGTTTTCATCCTTCCTCCCTCCCCCGTTTCCAACTCCCACTACCCTAACCAGGGTTTTCATCCTTCCCCCTCCCCCGTTTCCAACTCCCACTACCCTAACCAGGGTTTTCATCCCTTCCCCAGATCCCAAACCAACCCCAGATGGAGGTGGGGACCCCTCACAGCCCCACAAGTTTGATCAGGCATATTTTCTCTATTACTTACCCGCTTACATATGGTTTCTACTCTTTTCTTGGTGCCTTGGTTCACATGTTTTCTACAACCACCTGAGTCCCTTGCCTCCCTTTGCCTCTGCCCTCCCCCCAAAGATGGGCAGAAAAGGGCAAAAGCCCTGAGCTGTCCCCCCAGGAACATGTAGCTTCGTTCGTTCGTTCATATCTGCTCCCCTTTTTTCTTCAGCATAAGAGCAGTCTACCTGAAGAGAAGAAGCTACTACGGATCAAGAAGATGACTTCGTCTCACCTCACGATTCGCCTGTGCCCTGGATGCTCCATCGGCTACATTCTCCCTTCTGACCGTCATCACCAATGTGAGACTTGTCTCGGGGAGGATCACGCCGCCCTCGCCCTCACCGAACGGGCCACCTGCGCCGCCTGCGCTTTTCTGCCCGTTCTGGAACGTCAGCGGAGGGCAGACTTCTTCGCCGCTCCTCAACATAAGGAAGCGGATGACGACGACAGCTGGGCGGCTCGGGCATTCCTTGGCGATCCGGAAGAGGCCATCTCCGTCGACGATGAGCACGAGGTATACAGCATTGCTTCCAGCGCAGCGGCGCCCTCTATCGGCCAGAGTTCCGACGCGGGGCCTCCGCCAATGCGATCCGCCTCACGTCGTTCTTTTCTGGATGTTTGCAATCTGCAACCGGAGCTCATCCGGACGGCAGCTGAGCGAGAGGGCATCCCGCCACCAGCGGCATCTCCCCCTCGGGCAGAGGGCTCCATGGACATCGCTGTCCCTCGTCCTCCAAAGCGGGCTCCTGTGTGGCCGGTAATGCCGTCCATTCAACAGTTTATCACGCCGGCATTCAACTCCCCAGCCTCTGCAAAAGCCCCGGTCATGAAGTTCACCACAGTCACCACGGTGGAGGGCCTGACCGACAAGGGGTTTCCTGCTGTTCCCCCACTGGAGAATAGCATCGCCACCATCCTGCTCCCGGACGCCAAGTTCTTCGGTCACCGGAAACCAACTCCTCCTTCCAAGCAGGATCAGACGACAGCCCGCCTGGCAGACCGCTCGCACCAGTGCAACGCGCAGTCTGTCGCAGCGGCGAACAACCTGTCACTCCTCTTCGCCTCCTTAAAAAAGGCTGCCAAGAGACCTGACGTTACCCTGGACGAACTGAAAGAGGAAGTGGACCGACACTGCGAGCTGGGGCTGCTTTTAGGCGCCGCCGTGGCAGGGGCGGGCGCCCGCTCCATGGTGTGGCAAGCTATGATAGCCAGGAATATCTGGCTTAGCATGTCGCGTCTCCCCGATTCCGTGAAGTCCTCTCTCTTGGACGGACCCTATAGTCCCGATGGACTTTTTGGGTCGCTCCTCCAGGACGCCATTTCTCATTTCCAGATGGCGTCCGAAGAGGCGGAGAGGGTGAAGAAGCACACTTCATGGAGAGCCGCGTCCAGATCCCGACGCAATCGTCGAGACATGCAACCGCAGAGACGCCCCACAGCCACTGCTACAGTTGCGTCTCCGCCTCCTCCTCCTGCTCCCCCCTCCCGGCCTCCTGTTCCGGCGGCCTCGTCGGCTTTCTCCGGTCGTCAGGCTTCCAGAACCAGACGTGCGGCTTGCACCTGGTCCAACCCACCCTTGGAGCCTCCGCGGAAGCAGCGGAAGCAATGAAGGTGCGCCGGGTTCGTGTGTGTCCCTGAAACCAACGGCTCTTTTAAGAGCCAACCATCTGTTGTTTCAGAGCAAATTCCTGTGAATCATTCTGTTCCTGACTCCTCTGAGCTCCTAACAGTTGATCCATGCACACGCGACCCCGCCTCTCATGCAACACAGCACACACACGCTTTAGTTGCTAATGCTGTTCATGCTCTCTCACACATTTTCACGAGTGGAAACGTCTTTTCCCCTCAGGAATGTGAAAACTTTTCTGCACAGCGTCTGCCTTTGTGTGGAATCCCCACTTCTCATCCTTCGGTGCAGATAAGTGGTGGTTTTTCACCATGGCACGAGCCAGACTCAGAGCCGGAGTGCCCAGATGTAGAGATAAACACTGGTCCACTCCCTGCTCCGCGGCCCTTTCGCCTCTGCCCTCCCATGGGCTGTGCCGATCGAGCAGAACCGCTCGGATCACACAGCGGCGGAGAGGGCTGTAACGTGGCTGTCAGCTATGAGCGATCAGGCTCCTCAGATGTCTGCTCGCCCGCTCTCCGAACACTTCTCAGCGTGGCGAAATCTGCCCTCTTTGAACAAATGGATGAGCAGATTGATTCATCGGGGATACACTCTGCAATTCTCCTGTCCTCCCCCTCCGTTCACCGGAGTGCTGGAGACGGTGATGTCAGCCCCCGCGGAGACAGCGGCATTAACGACAGAGCTGTCAGAGCTGCTGTCAAAGGGTGCCATCTCCAGAGTTCCTCCCGGTCAGGAGAACGAAGGGTTTTACTCTCGTTACTTCCTGGTTCCGAAGAAAACGGGCGGGATGAGACCGATCCTCGACCTGTCTTTCTTCAACAAGAGCATAATGAAAAGATCCTTCCACATGTTAACAGTGAAGCATGTGTTGGAGTGCGTGCGTCACGGCGATTGGTTCACATCCATCGACCTAAAAGACGCATACTTTCATGTCCCCATCATCCCCAAACACAGGAAATTCCTGCGTTTCTCCTTCAAGGGGGTTCAATATCAGTACAACCGTTTACCCTTCGGTTATTCTCTGGCCCCGCGGACATTCTCCAAATGCGTGGAGACCGCCTTGGAACCGCTGCGCAGGGAAGGCGTCAGGGTTTTATTTTACCTCGACGACCTGATTGTGATGGCACATTCGAAGGAGCGCGCAGCGCTCCACACAGTGAAGCTGGTAAAGCACCTGTCTCTACTGGGCTTCGCCATAAACTGGAAGAAAAGCTCTCCTCTCCCATCCCAGTCGATCATTTACCTGGGTGTGGAACTGGATTCCTCAGCCATGAAAGCGAAGCTGTCTCCGGCCAGGCGGGAATCCCTCGTTTCCCTCCTCTCGCACGTCTCCCCTCACAGAGCAGTGACAGCTCTGACGGTGATGCGTCTGCTGGGCATGATGTCTGCGAGTCACGTAGTTGTCCCTCTGGGTCTCCTTCATATGAGGAAGCTCCAGAGATGGTTTGGACGGCTTCGTATCGATCCCATCCGTCAAAAAAGACGTATGCTGGTCGTCCCGCCTTCCGTGACGTCAGATCTGATGTATTGGAAAACCCCTCGAGCTCTGTCAGCCGGGGTTCCCCTCGGAAGGGTTACGTCACATATCTCGGTGTTCACAGACGCCTCTCTCTCCGGTTGGGGCGGAGTTTGCCTGTCTCATGCTGTCGGAGGAGAATGGCCATCCCCTCCGTCACTTCACATAAACTGCTTAGAGCTGTCCACAGTGCTGAAAGTGTTGACTCACTTTCTCCATCTGGTCAGAGACAAGCATGTGGTTGTGAGGACGGACAACACAACCACCGCTGCGTACATAAATCGCCAGGGCGGTGTGCGTTCGGCGAGGCTTCTGGAATTAGCCAGGAGCCTGCTGCTGTGGTCTCATGTAAATCTACGCTCCATCAGAGCAGTTTACATTCCCGGGAAACAGAACCGGGCCGCGGATCTCATGTCACGTGGAGGCCCCTGTCCGAGCGAGTGGCAGTTAAATCCCTCTCTCGTTCAGATGTTATGGAGGAAGTTTGGGGAGGCGAAAGTGGATCTTTTCGCTTCACGGGAGAACGCTCAGTGCGCTCTGTGGTTCTCTATGAGCGCACAGGAGGCTCCGCCGCTGGGAGTGGATGCATTCGCTCACCAGCCTTGGCCCAGAGCTCTCCTTTACGCTTTCCCCCCGGTCCCTTTGATCCCTCGTCTTCTGGCTCGTGTTCAAGAGGAGCGTTTGACGGTCATTCTTATCGCTCCAGAACGTCCGAGCGCGTCATGGTTTCCGCCAATGGTCCATCTGCTATCGGGGAAGCCCTGGTGCCTCCCGTGGCGCAGAGATGCGCTCTCCCAGTTGGAAGGGGAAATCCTGCAATTCCCCGTGCTGGGCCAGCGCCTGTGGGCTTGGCCCCTGAACGGGAGCGCCTTGAGAGATTAGGCTTTCCTCCCGCTGTGGTACAAACCATTCAGGGTGCCAGGGCTCCCTCCACTATAGCCTGCTACGCAGCTAAGTGGGCGGGTTTCCAGCGCTGGTGTGTTGAGAGAGACATGGATCCCACTTCGTGTCCTCTGTCTCAGGTCTTGACTTTTCTCCAGGTTTTAGTAGACAGAAATCTTGCTCTGTCTACAGTTAAATCTTATGCCGCAGCCATCTCATCCTGCCATGAAGGCTTTGGGGAGAGGTCTGTGTTTGCGCATCCTCTGACCAAGCGTTTTCTTAAAGGAGTCAGGAGACAGAGACCGGTCACGCGCCCCATCGCACCGCAGTGGGATCTGCCCCTGGTGCTGCACGCTTTAATTAGACCTCCTTTTGAGCCTTTGTCTCAAACTTCTCTTAAACTCCTGTCTCTGAAAACTGCGCTACTTTTAGCCCTGACGTCAGCTAAAAGGGTGAGTGATTTATGCGCTCTGTCAATCTCTCCGTCCTGTCTTGTCATTAGACCAGACGGGAGTGCAGCCACCTTGCGGCCTAATCCTGTTTTCATGCCAAAAAATATCACGAGCTCTTTTAGATCTCGAGTTATAGTCCTGGATGCATTCTTTCCCCCGCCACACTCGGGGGAGGTGGAAGAGATGTCGCATCGGCTCTGCCCGGTGCGCGCTCTGTCTCACTACGTCGAGCGCACGGCGGGGTTCAGACAGACGCAGCAGCTGTTTGTACATTACAGAGATTTCTCTCAAGGGAAACCTCTGACGAAGCAGCGCCTGTCCCATTGGCTGTGCGAGGCTATCACACAAGCTTATTCTGCTGCGGGAGTTGATCCCCCTTCAAACCTGAGAGCTCACTCCACGAGAGCTCTGTCTTCCTCCACAGCCCTCCTGAGGGGAATGTCTGTGGCAGACATCTGTGCAGCAGCTTCATGGGCGTCTCCGTGCTCATTCATTCGTTTCTACATGCGTGACATGTCTGAAACATCTCTAACGCATTCCGTGCTGCGCGTGCACGACAATCAGTGACGCACTCGCTCATGGTGCGGGCACGCGCACGGAATTCGTGAGGACGGATAGCCGTCTGTAATACAATGATTCACACGGCTATGTCTTCCTCTTCTTACACTGATTCTTTCAGCTAAGGACTGTTACAGTGCGTAACCATCGTCTCCTTACGCTTCCATGAATGAGTGACACATGGTTCTGCTCTGAGCTCCAGCTTAGTGCAGCTACAGAGCATTCTCTGTTAATTCCCCTCCCACTCACTTCCTTTGTTCAGTGAGTGTTCATTACCACCTTGCCTGGTTTGAGAGACTTGGACTTTTTTACGGTTCGTAATGTTCGTCCTGGCTCTCTACAACCCCAGGTGCTCCAGGTGTGTATGTGATGACTTGGGGTACCAATATCACTTCTGCATTTTGTCCGCACAGTGCTATGGGTCAGGGTCTGGTGTTAGGTGTAATGCTTGTGTACTGCTCTTGAATATGGTGGTACAGTGGGGCATTGACTACATCAGCTTCGCCCTTAACCCAATAGCGATAGCTCTTAGAGGGCGAAGCCTATATGACATAGAACGTTGGTTACGAATCGTAACCCCAGATTCTATGAATATAGGCGCAGCCCTCTAAGAACACGGCCCCACTTCCCCACCGGGTTAGCTGAAGAAAAAGCTGGCTCTTGGGAGCAGATATCTGGTCACGCAGGTATGATATACCGGATATGCGGACCTGATAGGGGCCACTGTGCGGGCACAGTGGCGCGAAAGAAATCTTCAGGACTGCGCATGCGCGAGGGATAAACCCAATAGCGATAGCTCTTAGAGGGCTGCGCCTATATTCATAGAATCTGGGGTTACGATTCGTAACCAACGGTTCTTGCCATGCTGTCTTCTTTCTCTGACTTTGGAGAAAAATGTAACGGAGAGAGGAGCCGCGCTGCTCTTAAAGCGGAGGAGCGGCTGTGAAACGGTGACGCTGCTTGACAGCTCCGGCTCGTGATTGGTGAGAGGCCGCTCCTGGAGCTCAGCCCCGCAGGCCGAGGAAGGGAGGGGGTGAGCCCCCAGCCTCAAGCTACTGCTTATTGGACACAAAGGTGTTGAGAGTGTGGAGCTGAGCGGAGCTCGGGCCGCCCTCTGCGGCTCTGCTGGAAGCCTCTATTCTGGTTGGTGCGCCGGGAAAACACGCGCGCTCTGAGCGTATATTAAGAAGACTTTGAGCCGGTGAGAGCACATTTCTCTGAGTCCAAACTCTAGAAAGCTTAAACATGAGTGGAAGAGGCAAAACCGGCGGCAAAGCCAGAGCTAAGGCTAAGACCCGCTCATCTCGTGCCGGGCTCCAGTTCCCGGTGGGTCGTGTCCACAGGCTGCTGCGCAAAGGAAACTACGCCCAGCGTGTTGGTGCCGGCGCCCCCGTCTACCTGGCGGCTGTGCTGGAGTATCTGACCGCTGAGATCCTGGAGTTGGCCGGAAACGCTGCCCGTGACAACAAGAAGACCCGTATCATCCCCCGTCACCTGCAGCTGGCTGTCCGCAACGACGAGGAGCTCAACAAGCTGCTGGGCGGAGTGACTATCGCTCAGGGCGGCGTGCTGCCCAACATCCAGGCTGTCCTGCTGCCCAAGAAGACCGAGAAGCCCGCCAAGAAGTAAAGCCCCCTGCCCCTCACAGCGGACTGCAAACAACACAAAGGCTCTTTTAAGAGCCACACACACACCTCCACCAGAGAGCTGAAATGTCTGCATCATGATGATGATGATGATGCATTGGCCGCATTGCATGGTCATGCACTGCACTGTAACCAGGATGAGGGTATCATGAGGCCCGAAGTCCAGAGGAGCAAGAGAAACAGATTTTGCAGAAATCCCTAAGATTTAAGGCTCGCGGTATAAGAGCAACTTTTATTATCCCGTGACGTAGGGGTGTGTGTGTGCCCCTGAGTGTAAGAGGCAGAGCATTTCAATTCTTTCTCATATGGATACGCATTCATAAATGTAGTGTTCTCCGCTGAAACAAGCCTCCAATAATAATTTAATTAAACTTTCGTGAGGGTGAGAGTGAGCGCACTATTACACACAGACATCTTCATTCCCACAAAACACAAATACTTCACTGGCTGTTAATCCGAGAGGGAATGAGGACAGCAGTGAGGAACAAAAAAGGTGCGCTCCTGAAAAAGGAGCTGGAATAGAAAACTGGGAACACACCTTCTTGTTCCCACCATGGTATATAATATGAAACTTCAATCTTGTACAAAATATGTATGCATTTGAGGCAAATTAAAACAAAACAAAATATAAATAGAAGAAATGACTTTTTTGCAGCAAAAGAGATGGAGGGGAAAAAAGATTTTTGGATATTCGTCCTAATTTTACTCCGTTTACAACCGGATAATGAATAACTGAAAAGTGCAGTGAGTGTCAGAAACCACAAAACAACTGAAGATACAGAAACATTATTCCAGCACAAATGACCTGAAATGTTTAAAAAATAATTTTAAAGGCTACAATAACACCATCACACTGAGGAAAACAACCTAGTTTATGGATTTGTTGGTGAGCAAGTACGCAACGGTGGAAAAAAGCCCTGATTATAGGTGAGGATTTTGAGACGTATGATCAAGTAATACATTTGAATAGTCAGATCAGATATAAACCTGACAAACTTTACAGTCAAAAACACAGAAAAAACTCTTCTGCTTATTTTGAAAGTCTGGGGGAACTACTGTAAAGATGAATTAACTTTTTTCAAGCTTTTTCTGTGCTGCTTTCACGACGAATTGAAGGAGACGATTCACTTGATCAGGACGCACAAAGAAACAGCACACAGCGCATGGATGAGGCGGGATCGGTCAGGGGTTTTACACAAAGCCTGAACCCCCTCCCCTGTGTCCGGTCTCTGTTTCAAACACCAGCCCCAGCCAATCCTTCATGCGCTCCAGCGCAGCTTTATTTACACGGAGAACTGTTTAAATGGGCGCCCCCAACTGCCAAACAGCACATCTGACTTTGCAGCCAGTAAACATGCCTGATACAGTGAAAGCTCCCAAGAAGGGCTCCAAGAAAGCCGTCTCTAAAGCCACCAAGAGCGGCAAGAAGAGGAGGAGGACCAGGAAGGAGAGCTACGCCATCTACGTCTACAAGGTCCTGAAGCAGGTCCACCCCGACACCGGGATCTCCTCCAAGGCCATGGGCATCATGAACTCGTTCGTGAGCGACATCTTCGAGCGCATCGCCGGTGAGGCCTCTCGTCTGGCTCACTACAACAAGCGCTCCACCATCACCTCCAGGGAGATCCAGACCGCCGTCCGCCTGCTGCTGCCCGGTGAGCTGGCCAAGCACGCCGTGTCTGAGGGCACCAAGGCTGTGACCAAGTACACCAGCTCCAAGTAAACAGCTCTGCCGTCAACACAAACCAACGGCTCTTTTAAGAGCCACCCACTCACAACTGAAGCGCTTTAATTCTTTACAGAAATACGAACAGTTCGATTTAATGGGGACATAAGTTTCTGCTGAAGACGTGAGGAAAGCTCAGCAGATTGATCTTATTAACTGATCTACACTGAGCTGAAAACCACAATAAAGAAATAAATAAATAATACAATCCACAGTCTGGAACTGAAGTGTTGGTGCATGCGCATCTTGAACTTAAGCAAAATATCTTCATACTACTTCTAATAATAGTTTGAGATAAACACATCTAAGCAGCATCTTTTTTTAATTTGATGCAAAAGTTCTTGAATATGGGGGTCTCATTATATGGACAATAAGAAACTGAATAATAAATCAACCTCACTTATGAGGAGGTTTGACACAAGGCTTCATATCTATACTCACTCTTCCATTTCAGCATTTACTTTTCAAAAACGTGTTTCCAAATTTCTGTAGTCAGTGAAGTTTTTCTGTTTAAGGATGAATATTTCATCTGTAATTGTTGCTTCTCTGTATTCTTGATACATGTAGCTGATCAGATGAACTGGTACAACTACATATGACAAATATCAGTTAACAACATTTCCTCCACATCCACTGAGGTCCGTACATGTACTGCAGCTCCAGAACAAAGGAGCTTTAATTGAGCGGGAAAAGCGCGGACCTGGTCACCCTGCTCCGTAGGAAAAGACTCATTTAGTGTGAGGTGTGTGTGGCTCTTAAAAGAGCCTTTTTGTTTGTCTCAGGTGTGTGTTGAGGTGATCTCAGCTCACTTCTTCTTGGCTGCGGTCTTCTTGGCTTTGGGCTTGGCCACCTTCTTAGCGGGGGCCTTCTTGGCTGCAGGGGCCTTCTTCACCGCCTTCTTGGGGCTCTTGGCGGGCTTGGTCTTCTTGGGACTCTTGGCGGCCTTCTTGGGGCTCTTGGTTGCAGCTTTCTTGGCCGCTGCGGGTTTCTTGGCCTTCTTCGGAGTCGCTGCCTTCTTGGCGGTCTTTGACTTCTTGGCTGCTGCGGGTTTCTTGGCTGCGGGCTTCTTGGCTTTAGGAGCGGCTTTCTTTGCCGGCTTCTTGACCTTCTTCTCTGCCACCTTCTTGTTCATCTTGAAGGATCCGGAGGCCCCTGTTCCCTTGGTCTGGACCAGAGTTCCCTTAGCTACGAGGCTCTTGACGGCGGTCTTGACGCGGGCCTTGTTCTTGTCCACATCGTATCCTCCGGCAGCCAGAGCCTTCTTGAGGGCGGCCAGCGACACGCCGCTGCGCTCCTTGGAGGCAGCCACGGCTTTGAGGATGAGCTCGCTGACGCTGGGGCCGCTCTTCACCGGCTTGCTGCTCTTCTTCTTGGCCGCTTTGGCCGGAGCGGCGGCGGCGGGAGCTGGAGCCTCTTCTGCCATAGTTTACTGACTTCAATGATCGCAACAGGAGCCGTGCGGATGATTCTCAGGGCTGAGAGTTGATAATTCCTGAGCAGGAGGCGGTCCTTAAAGCACACACGAGAACCTTAGAGACTCAACCAAGCAGCAGCTCGTCTGTGCGGTCCGAAAATCGGTCAACTTGTGTTTTCTGTTTCCCAGAAAAATGCTCCAAACTAAGTGTTCTGAGAGAGCTCGAGGCTGATCTGAAAATCAGGAGATACTCGAGCTTTTCCTCTTCACGGTGAACTCATGTTGGGCTCTCAGCTTGTTGTGCTTTAGTTCAGGGAGACTCCAAACATCACATATTGATCATCCAGCTCATCCACGTGTTCTTCTCTTTTCTTTAATAAAACCAAATAAAACGCGTTGCAGCAAAGAAACATCCGCTTTTCCTGTTATCTACAAGTTTATTTAGAGACACAAAAGCAGAAAACTCATCTACAGGTCGAGGTTTGTTAAAAATTTCAGGTTTTTGAGGAGGCAGCAAACACACTGATGAAGGCTGAGGCCTGTTGAGTTTCTCACTGTGACAGAAGGTAATTCTTCTGATAGTCACTGTTAGAAATCATTGATTTTATTATTTGATTTATTTTTATTACAAATGTCATCATATTTCCATCCATTTACTGTATGACTTGGATCGTTGTTTAAGTTAAACATCAGGAACACTCAAAGAGACATTTTAATATTTATTATTATTATTATTATTATTATTATTATTATTATTGTTATTAATAATAATAATAATAATAATAATAATAATAATAATAATAATAATAATAACAATAATAATAACAATATTATTATTATAAAAAATCTTGACCTTTACTGAATATAACTGCTCATTTGTTTTTCCTTACATGCAGCTCCAAAGGAGGCTGGACTGTTAATTCAGTAAACTATTAAACAAGATGTTGTTACTCTTTATTTGTTTTGTTTTCCTGTCGAAAAAGTTTCTTTGAATGTCACGTGATATCGTTGACCGGGAAGCTGGGCTTCGTGCAGCAGCACGGACTTTGAGAGAGAGAAACTGTTTTATCTATTATTATTATTATTATTATTATTATTATTATTATTATTATTATTATTATTATTATTATTATTATTATTATTATTATTGATCCACTGATCTGGCCATTACATGCTGGCATCATTTAAGAAGTGGTGATGATGTCATAAGACAGCATTATTCGACAGAGGTTCAGGGCCACATTGAAGTTTCCTTCAAAAAAGTAAATTTCGGAGAATAAAGTCAGTCATTTATGTGGATAAACTCGTTATTTTAGTCAGCAGCTATAGGTTATCAGAACATGAGGAAAGTGGAGCATCTTGTACAGGTATACTTTAATATGGGTTTTGACAAATAAGGAAGAAAAACTGGATCTTTTGTCGTATCAGCATCACATTGTCAAAGGAAACAATAAGGACCCTGTGACATCACTTCATTTATAAATACTGCTTTAGAAGATTTGGATTAAATGTTTAATAGATCACATTTAACTTTAATGTAGTTGAGCTTTATGAGAGGTTCTAAATTCTATGAGATTTTCAGAATTTTCTCTCTGATTATTTGGTTTGTTTAAGAAAAAACATCTCAGTCAGGGAACAGAAGTCTTTCTGAAATGAATCACGTGACACGAGCTCCAGACCTGCTCTGGTTGCAAAGAGTCTTCACATATCAGCTGAGATTTAATCAAGACAGACTGATCGACTGAAAATAGATCTACTGCAGCTCAGGTCGAAAACAACGACAGCTGTGGAGTCGTTGTCTCAGACATGAAGTCCTGATCTCCGGCTCTGCAGAGAGGTCAGTAGATGGTGCTGGCTCACGGGGGAACGAACGAACGAAGCTACATGTTCCTGGGGGGACAGCTCAGGGCGTTTGCCCTTTTCTGCCCATCTTTGGGGGGAGGGCAGAGGCAAAGGGAGGCAAGGGACTCAGGTGGTTGTAGAAAACATGTGAACCAAGGCACCAAGAAAAGAGTAGAATCCATATGTAAGCGGGTAAGTAATAGAGAAAATATGCCTGATCAAACTTGTGGAGCTGTGACGGGTCCCCACCTCCATCTGGGGTTGGTTTGGGATCTGGGGAAGGGATGAAAACCCTGGTTAGGGTAGTGGGAGTTGGAAACGGGGGAGGGAGGAAGGATGAAAACCCTGGTTAGGGTAGTGGGAGTTGGAAACGGGGGAGGGAAGAAGGATGAAAACCCTGGTTAGGGTAGTGGAGATTTGGAGGTGGGGACTCATCTCCCATTTTTTTATTTATTTGTTTTTATACATTTATTTATTTTTAAAATTTGATTTTTATTCTTTTATGGGTTTTTTTGTATGTGTGTTTTGGCATTTTTAATTTTTTTTTTGGTCTTTTTTATGTTTTAATAAGAGAAGAGAGAAATTTTGAGATGCAAGATAAAACTTGTATGCGCCTGTGTGCGTGTGTGTGTGTCTATGTGTGTGTGTGTGTGTCTATGTGTGTGAGAGTAGTTAGATATCAGGCAGCAGTGGTGGGAGTGTTGGGTGTCTGTGAGGTCATGGTGGGTTAGGTGGCTGGGGGTCTTGGTGAAGTTGCAGGATGTATGACAGAGGGGTGTTTTCAGTTTGATGGGCTTCCCTGATGGTTTTCTTGAGGGCAGGGTTGTTTTTGGCAGATGCCAGGTACTTCTGGGCTATTGTTTGGTGTCGTTGTTTAACTGTTTTGATGCCAGATATGGAGTGAATGTAGTGGTTGTTGATATATGGTGGGAGTCTATGGGCTAGTTTCAGTGCTTTGTTTTGTATTAATTGCAGGCGGTGGAGTTGGTGGTTGGAGATTGTAATCCAGGCAGGAACAGAGTATTCAAATAGTGGTCTGATGTATGATAGGTAGACTTTTATGACTGTGGAGGACGATGCACCTCGCTTTCCACAGAGGGCTTTGAGGTGGTTAAGTCTGTTGTTTGCTTTCTGTTCCAGGTTATCGATGTGTTTGGACCAGGTCATATTGCTTTGAAATGTGATGCCGAGGAAAGTTGCTTCCTTGCTGAGATTTATTGGCTGGTTATGGAGTGTGAGGTTGATGTGGGCGGACTGTAGGTGAGGGTTTCTGGTAAAGATGACTGATTGTGTTTTTATGGGGTTTAGTGAAATTCTCCAGAGATTGGTCCATTCCTCTACTTCAGTGATGCAGTGTTGTAGTTTGGAGGCAGCTAGCTGTGGGGATTTCGAGGTGGTCCAGTAACATAGATCATCAGCAAACTGTGAAACTTTGGCTATGGTGGGTGGGGGGTAATAGATGTCGGAGATGTAGATGAGGAAGAGGAGGGGACTGAGGACTGAGCCTTGAGGGACACCAGCTTGTGGTGTGAAGGGGGTTGAAATGGAGGTGGAGATTTTGACCTTTATTTGCCTGTTGTTGAGGAAGCTTGAGATGATGGATTGGGTGGGTTTGGGGAGTTTGAGATTATTGTCAAGAAGTCTGTAAATAAGTCCGTTGTGCCATACTTTATCAAAAGCTTTTTCAATGTCAAAGAATATTGCCAGTGTTACTAGTTTTTTGTTGAAATTTCTGTAAATATCTTCTGATAAACGGAGAATGTTGTCTGTAGCAGTTCTATTTTTTCTGAATCCAGCTTGGTGTAGTCCAATCAGCCCTATGGAGTCTATGTGGTTGGAGAGACGTAAGGTGAGGATGCGCTCAAATAGTTTGCCGATATGGCTGAGGAGGCTGATGGGGCGGTAACTGTTGGGGTTATGGGGGTCTTTGCCAGTTTTATGGATCATAGTAATGATTGCTGATTTCCAGGGTGAGGGGAAATGTCCTGTGGTGAGGCAGGTGGTGAAGAGCTGACCAAGGTGCTGAAGGAAGGTGACTGGGGCTTGTTTAATCAGTATTGTGTGGACGTTATCTTCCCCAGGGGCTTTATTTTTCATTTCTTCTCATATATTTTGCCACTATGTGAAGCACTTTGAAATGCCTTGTTGCCAAATGTGCTATATAAACTTGCCTTGCCTTGCCGTGAGTCAGCGCCATCTACTGACCTCCCTGCAGAGCCGAAGATTCAAACCTCATTTCTGGGACCATTATTCCACAGCCTCATCTGCAGTAGATTGATTTTCAGTCGCTCAGTCCGTCTGACTAAATCACAGCTGATGTTATCTGAAGACTCTTTGTAAACAGAGCAGGTCTGGAGTGAGGCTGAAGTGCTGAGCTGTTTGTTAAAATCCTCCATGAAGCCAAAAGAATCAAGTCGGGACATGAAAGCAGTACTGTGGCTTTCATTAACAAAGTCTATGATGTGATGAATGAATGAATGATTGATATGAGGTGAGGACTGAAGAAAAAGAAAGAAAGAAAGAAAGAAAGAAAGAAAGAAAGAAAGAAAGAAAGAAAGAAAGAAAGAAAGAACGAAAGAACGAAAGAAGAGAAAGACAGAAAAAGATTTCTTGACTTTGATAGTGTGTCAAATGTTTCCAGGCGGATGAGATACAGAAGATAAAAACTTTCAGA